>PVKB01000057.1:0-459020 GCA_004027205.1 Ctenodactylus gundi | reverse complement strand
ATACCACAGTGTGTGTATCCACTGGTCTGTTCATGGGTATTTTGGTGACTTCCATATTGTAGCTATTGTTAGTTCTGTTGCTATGAATACAGGTATACATATGTCTCTATTATGTGTTGTTTTGGCCTCTTTTGGATATATTCCCAGGAGGAGGGTTCTTTTTTAAATGCACCTTTTCTTCCCACCTCAACCCATAGCAGGGAGGCATTGTATTCAATATAGGAGAAAAAGTCTATGGACACTGGATCACTAGGGGTAAGAACTTTGAAGGAGAGGACACCAGCTTGTGTGACTGGGAAGAAAGGCTGGGGACAGGAAGGTGGGTGGTATCAGGGGAAAGTGATAAGGGAAAAGCTGCAGAGGACAGAGCACTGGACAAGTTCCTAGAGTGGCTTTGAATAAAGTCACAGGAGCAGTTGAGGTCTGGGAGGGCAGCTGATGAGAGAGGACCTCAGGGAGAACTGCACTTTCACTGGTGATAAATAAGTAAATCTATTAGAACAAAACTATCTTATTAAAATTCCCAATATCAGGCTGGAGGAATAGCACTGTGGTAAGGGCACCTGCCTAGCAAGCACAAGGTCCTGAGTTCGATTCCCCAGTACCACATAAACCAGGCTTGGTGGCATACCCCTGTAATCCCAGCACTGGGCAGCCTCAGGAGGAGGACTATTGTAAGTTCGAGGACAACTTGGGCTGCACAGTGAGGTCAGTATCAGCCTGGACTACAGAGCAAGATTTACCTCAAAAAAAATTTTTTTCCCAGCATCTTGCCTCATTATTTGACACTTCACAGATTTTATTTCATGTGTTCTTTTTCCCCAAAGATATGCTGTCAGGAACAAAGGGGAGACGATGCAATTTTTTCTTTCTTCGGTAAATTGCTCTTTCATGTTGCATTTTGAATATTTTAGTCTTAAATTTATGACATTTAAAAACATATTTTCTTTTTGTGAGCATTTTCCTTGAATGTCTGGTTCTATCCTGTAGTTTTTAACCTCTTTCATATTTTGATTTGTAAAGTACTTTTTTCATAAAAAAGCACTGATCTGTTTTTAAAAAAGAATTTCAAAAACACCTTTATCTTTTTTAAATGGCAATTTAAGCTATTTGCATTTATCATAATTACAAGTTTCTATTCTTGTCAATTTGTACTATTTTATTCTTGCTGAAGTATTATCACTTTCTTTCAACATATGTTAGATCAAATTTGGTCTCCTATGTCTTCTTCTTGCTCCCAGCTCATGCCTGGAAATGTCTGATCCTTTCTATTGAGGTGGTAACCATTACACAACCTCCACAAGCCCTTCTGTTCTTCTGTTAGTATTGAGCAGTGTACATTTCGAAAGCTTCTGTCATAACAGGCCCCTTGGCATGACTTCTCTCCTTTCTGTGATGTAGCCTCAAATTTTGCTAAAATTTTAAATATATCATCAGTGTCTTTATTAATTAAATAATGAAGTTTATTTGGTTTACTGCTTTGAGTACACTATATTTTGGATCAATTTTTAAAAGCATATTAGATACACAGTTGATTTGTCAGGGGAATGAGAGCAAATAAAGTCTGAAACAGATAAATGTCTCATATTTGTTTCACACTTGGGTGTAGAATTTAGTTCAAAATTATTTTCCCTTAGATGACTCTGAAAATATTGCTCTACTGTTTTCTCTTATAGTGTCACTATATATTTCTAAGAAATCTGTTGCTCCTCTGGCAGTTTAAAATATTTTCACTTTGTTCTTAGGTTTGAAATTTACCATGAACTGTCTTGGTGAAGGTTATCTTCTTCCTTTAAGGGAAATTTCAAATTATATACAAAAATACTAAGCTAAGTTATGAATTCAAAAATATCTACTTTGCTATTCCTAAAATAATAGGGCATAACGTTGGCCATCTTGATCTAATTCTTTCCCTAAAGTCATTCCACCTTTATTTCAATTTATATTTCGGTTGTTGGAACTATTTTTTTCTAAAAGGGCTCTTGTGAGTATACTACTTTATTTCTGCTCTATAAATAACTTGTATGCCTGAAATACAACTTAAGGACCCTCAAATTCTTACGCTGCTTTTACTTTCACTGCTTTGGCCATGAGAATTACTAAGAGAAATAGACAAAAAAGCTTGACATTTCTTCCAGTTGTTGATGTTTGAATTCCCTGATTTGATATGCTACCCTCAAATTTTGATCTTCAGCTTCCACGTTTTGTCCTTTGTCGGTATCTGAGCCATGTCATGACTACTGAGTACTGACCATTTCATTCTGCACCACTCTGGGCCAGGTTCGCTGGCCTCTACTTACTCCTATGACCCAGTGGCACCCAGCAGCTGGGAGGAAACAGCACACAGGGCATGCCTCATTCTACCTCCTGACTCACGTCTCACATGGGTATTCCACCCTGCCTGCTCAGCCCTACTGAGCCCTACAGGCTCAAGCTTCCATTTTCTAAAGTGACTACCACAACACTGAGACATGAGAGACATCGCCCTCCTGTGAATAACCTGGCTGGGCCTTCCTCCTCAGCCTTCTGTCCTTTTCCATCTTGGAGTATCTTTGGTTTTCTCAAAGGTTAGCCCTTTCCCTTGACCTCTCCACTGCCTTCCAAGATTTTCAGCTTTCCCATTCTAAGGAATCTCCTTCTCAGTACACATTCTCTAGTAACTTCTATCCTAAACAACAATCTCATTCAGTGGCCTATTATCGCTCCAGTTATTGCTACAACAATTTCTCCCCTTTAAAACAAAACTTCTTCAAAAGAGAAGGTATGGGCATCTTTCCCACTGCCTCATCTGTCATCTTTTCCTTTACGCCTGCTCAATTCTTTCACTATAACTTCCTGAAAAAGCCATCAGATCTGTTATTCCTTTGTCTATACCAGAGTATCTCTCTCAGTAACACTATGCAACCACTTGAATAATCTGTTCTTTAAATATAAAGACACCCCAGTGACTTGGGGAAGTCCTGTCTTGGAGGCAACTCTGTGTTAGTCGCCTGTCTACCTGGAATACTGAACTTCCCAGAGCACATCACTGCTCCTCTGCTCTGTGATCTCTCCTTGGTGTTCTCACCAATCCTGTGACATTTTTAAACCCTGTTTGTTTGATAGTACCTTTTATCTCTGGCTCAAAAATACTTTGCCTCATTGATAGTACCACTTGGGAACCAATACACATTTGACACAGAGAACTTTTATTCTTCTGTGTCCCTAAACCAAGCCTGGTTCTTCTAGTCTTGTGTATCAGTGAATTATTGCATCATCCAATCAGCTATTCAATGAAAAATTTTAGGACTCATATTTTGCATTTATTTTCTTTCATCTACCATATTCAATCATTCTAACAGTAACTCCATCAGTTTATTTTCTCCAGCATATGATCTGAGTATATCCATTTCACTTTTTCCCCCCACACGACTAGGTCCTAGGAAATAACTAACTGCCTAAGTGAGATCACTGCTTCTGCTCCTTTCTTTCAATGTCATTATCTGCAAAGCAGCCAGAGATGCCTACCAGTGTAAAGAAGACAACAACAGCTAATTAATACTTGCTGAAATTTTGCTATCTGCCAAGCACTGTTCTAAGAGCTTTATGTGAATTCTATAATCTTGCCACCAGCCCAATGAGGTGTGTGCTCTCATTACTCTTATGTTGTAACGCGAAGAATTTGAGGCACACGGCTATGGCAACTTGCCCAAGGTCACAGAGCTAGCAGACATGAAACCAGATTTCCCTTACTCACAGTCCACCTCCAGGGTTCACGCTCCACATCTCTGTGCCACAAGCTCTCAGCGTGTGGCTAATCCCACCACCAGGTCTGTAAGACCTCTGCCCGCCTCGGGACCACTTCCCCACTGCTCCCCTGTGCTGGCCTCACTCCTGCACACACAGGGCTTTGTTTCTTTCTGTTCACCTTTCATTTCTAGGCCTCAACCCCAGTATCACCGCACGAGAGAAGCCATCCCTGAAATGGATTCAACGGCATCTCCTACCCAATCACAAAAGCTTACTTTCTTCAAAAGATTTACTACTGCATAAAGTCACGTTGATTTATTTTTTACTTGTTTGATGCTCATTTCTGCCAGACCAGGACATAGATAACATGGGACAGGGGATTCATTCCTCTAGCTTATTAATGTATTCCCAGCACCACAGGCAATGTAGGGATTTGATAAATACAATTTAAACATGAACAGCTGATCTGCACTGATGTATCAGGAGGCAGTGTGCTGTTTCTGATGTACATTTACACTCTTTTTTTTTTTTACAAGATTTTCTTTCACAAATACTCACATATATTTAATTTTTTGTTACATTTGTTCAATTTTCTCTTTTCAAGGATTTCATTTATGTTTATCTTGCTGGTCTTCTTCTGTCCTCACTAACTTCTCATTAATCCCTCTCATACTCACATTTCTGGGCATGTCTTCAGTCATTTCTACCTCTTTCTTACTACCGGTAATATAATTTTATTTTCAGATTTATTCCTTCTTTGATTTTGCTATATCATTTCTATTGTATTATCTGTTTTTCAATTTCTTGCATCTATTTAAATATTTATTCAATGATATTTCTTACAGATTGAAACTGGTTTTCTAAATTCTTCTCTTTCTGTTCTGTTTCTGTTTTATTTTTCTCCTTTTCTCTACAATGTATATATTATTTATAGACTTTTGCAATTATTCATCTTTGAATGATTTTTTTCAGTATAGCTACTTTTTGAAGACTAGCACACCGTTACTAGTGCTTTGTCTATTTGGTTAAGAAATAATTACTGGGCTATAACATACTGTATGGTCAAGTTTACATCTTAGACTAAGTTTACATTTTTATTTATAGGCTTTTGAAGTTTGGCATAACTTCCCTAATGTGTAATATTTTAAGTTTTTATTGCAGTTGATTTTTGAGTAATTATATTGGACCCCAATTTCATGTACTTAGCATTTTTCTTCTGTGGCCTCATCTTTCATCCTAACTATTGTAACCACTTTGTATTTATAGCAATAGTTTGGGTGTTTGGAAATTTATAATCATGAAAACACAGCATGTATAAAATGAACTTTCCTACAAAGATTTCTTTAATGATCAAAAAACTTTTGCAAAAGCTTCAGCTACCAGCAGGATAGAATGAGAAACTTGAGAATTAGGAGCTTTCCAGCATTGTCACCTTTTGCAGTGTCTTCTAACAATGGAAAACATAATTGTCAAATTCTGCCCTGGATTTAAAAAAAAAGTCTCTAGCACCATAGAACTAGTAGGACTGGAGCAGACACCCTCCTACCACCCCTTGTCCAGTCCTGTAGCCTCAGTTTCTCCTCAAGTATGTTGAGGAAACTGAGGAACTGAGAATTAAACTACCTCGAAGTCAGCTGGCTGCTTTACGGCAGCTTCAGGACAGAAATCTGGGTTATTACCTGACCACAATGCTTATCCTCTTTGTTCAGAAACACATATAAATGTAATTGTGTTAGGAAAAGCATACTGCTAAGCATAAAAATCAGAAATATTCCAGGAATAAAACTAAACTGTATTTCTGGGTATTTTAGGCAGATAAAATTAGAATACATATGCACACTCAAATACATCAAAAAAGAAATAAATTACACTAGGTATGTACAATAAATAAGAGACAGAATGGCTAACAATGTCCACTTTCTCCCATCAATGTATGTTGGTGTTGTGCCCTGTGCTAGATTTTGAGGAACATACAGTATGATTTAGGAGAACCGAGGTTAATGGTCGCAAAGTTCATAGATATTGGAAGAATAGCATTTCAGAAAGAAATACTACATAACTAAACTACTAGTAAAGGTGTCTTTTTTAACTTTATTAAGTAGTACTTTATTAAGTATTTAAATGAAGTACTTTTATAAATACTTTTATAAGCTAAAGGTTATAAGTTATAAATACTTTTATAAGCTAAAAGGAACTATGAAGCATAGTTTGCATTCTGAATGTCCCCAGTGACCTATGTGCTGGTCCCTCAGATGGTGGTCTTGGGAGGTGGTAGAACCTTTAGAAGGTAAGGTGTAGTAGAAAGTCCTTAGCTCACTGCCGCATGCCCTTGAGAGACATGTGGGACCCCACACCCTGGTACTGTTCTGTCTCTTTCTGATGAGGGCGTGGTTTTGCTCTGCCACACATCTTGCCTTGATGTATTGCCTCACCACAGGCCCAATGCCATGGGACAACTAATCTTAGAACGGGACCTCCAAAACTACGAGCCAGAGTGAACCTGTTGTCTTTATAAGTCAATCACCTCAGGTATTTATTTTACTGACAGGAGGCTGGCTGCAGATTATGCAGTCCACTCATAATCTGATGGGCTGTTGCATATATTTCAAAATTAATTTTATATTACACATGTAATTCAGGAATTCAATCTTTTATAAAAGCTTAAAATTGACAGATAAAATCATTCTGGATTAGTAACTGCTAGCCTATCTTCCTTGGAGATTAATTTTTTTTCTAAGAACTAGGGTTTGTATTTTGAAAGCTTTTTCTAAATATATACCTGCTTATATATGTTAATGCAGAAAACATAAAACTTAGAAATTTTAAAAGACTATATGTCACATTGTTTTATAATGAAAAGCATGTCTACCTCTGAAGTTTGCTGGGGCTTTGATGTTTTAAAATGTTGCAATGAAAAAATTTAGAACGTTTTAAATCTTATATACGTTAATTATATTATATAGTTCATTTCATGCTCGGAATTTAGAGCTAGATGAGTGGGTACAAGTGATGATACAGAAAGAACTCTAAACATACAGTTACCCACAGTGTTCGGGTGCATCCAACCTCTGGCTTGGTCATTGTTTGCCCTTGTTTCTTTGTTTGAGTAAAGAGGATCTGTTTGCAACACACACATGTGCACACACACACACACACACACACACACACACACACACACACACAAATACACACAGCAAAAAATAAAGTGGGCCACAGGTTAGGCACATAACTATGTGTTCTTGCTCTACCAGCACACACATTTATCTAACTCCTCTTCACTACTACTTCCAAGTGTGCCCAGGGCATGATTTGTGCACCGATCCTTCCATAATGGATGTTTACATGGCTTCTGGCTTCATGGTTACTACAAATAGCATTTTAGTCCTTATTTTTGTATTTCTTTTCCTGTGGTAGATTCATTTTTGAAAAAGAGCATTACTGAGGTTTAATTTACATGCACTAACATTTTAAGAACATAACGCAACACAAACACAGTAAATTACAGGGCTGTGCAAGCACTGCCACAACCGAATCGGAACATTTGTCTCTCCCAAAGACAGGATGAATCCTTGGTGTCCACTCGCTGCCTCTCTTCCATTCCACTCCCAGCACCAGGAGGTCACTTGTAGATTTATTTTTAAGAAAAACTATTCTTATTTCAGTGTTTTAAATAAAAAGAAATTATTCGTAACTTTCAGATATTCCTCTAAATTAATTAAGTTTCTTTTTACCTGGGTACTAGAGTTTAGGAAGGGAATGGCAGGTTCATGATGAAAAGAAGAGGAGACACCCATTATCAGGAGGAGGAAGGTCGTGTAGTGGGATGCAGCAGCCTGGGTGGCAACATGGTTGGAAAGAAGTACTGAGAAAATGAAGGTGGTGGTCATGACCAGCCCAAATGGCATGAGATGTTGGTTTTTTTTTCATGAAATCATAGCTAACACATTGAAAAATATAGGGGTTTGACGAATGGCACAGCAGTTAAAGCACTTGCCTTGCAAGCACAAGGCCTTGCGGTTAATTTCCCAGAACCATATAAAGCTGGGAGTGGTGGCGCACACATATAATCCCAGCACTAGCGAGGCTGGGGCAGGTGGACTCTTCCGAGTCCAAGGCCAGCCTGGGATACACCAGTGAGGTCAGGACTGGTCTCAGCTACAGGATGAGACTGTCTTAATAAAAGAAAGAAAGAAAGAAAGAAAGAAGAAAGAAAGAAAGAAAGAAAGAAAGAGAAAGAAAGAAAAAAGAAAGAAAGAAAGAAAGAGAAAAAGAAAAGAAATATAGTAAAATTAACATATGTCCCACTTGTAGTAAAA
Source organism: Ctenodactylus gundi (assembly GCA_004027205.1). Classification (NCBI taxonomy): domain Eukaryota; kingdom Metazoa; phylum Chordata; class Mammalia; order Rodentia; family Ctenodactylidae; genus Ctenodactylus; species Ctenodactylus gundi. Next base: position 450,975 of record PVKB01000057.1, on the reverse strand, counting down.
CATCATTATCTGCCTCTGTAGACACTCTCTTTTCTTATGTAAGGATACAAAAACAAACTTACTGTTTCATACTTGGATTTTGCCACATGGAATTGTGTCAAGGAGTTCTACCTTCTATATTTAGTGTTTTAGGTTTTCAGGACATAGGGGCACGGAAAACGAAAGGCGTATATCATCAGGCAGCATAACTGCTACTGCATTATCCAGAACCTAATACCCTCGCTTGGGTGCTGGGAGGGCTGAAGCCTAGCTACAGAGCAGCCTTGGCACAGTGAAAGAACGGAATGGCCTGCACTTAAATGATTTAAAAACAGTGCCACACACTTGGCTTAACGTAAGGTCCTGGCACAGGCAGACGTCATTCCTCAGGGCTTACCTACACAGCCTTCTCCGTCAGGCCTGCGGGCCATGCCAGGGGGACAGATGCACATGAAGGTGCCGATCAGGTTCTTACACATCATGCCTCTCGACTCACAGTCGTGCAACCCTTCAACACACTCATCCAGATCTATAAAATATTTTTAAGAGAAAAAAGACAAAAATAGGAAATTCTTAGGGCAGGCTAACTCTGGTGATTTTAAGCCATGTTCTTGGCCAGAAGTTTCTTAGTATGCTATTTTATGATGTGACAGAAAAAGAGTGAGCCCAGTCTTTCTCACCGCTTGGTTATATTCCAGATGTGTACCAGTTTCAGCACTGGTCCTCATAATAAGTTCAGGGAAGGGCAGTTCTTGCTCCAAGAGTCCAGGAGTGTGCCAACAATTGGCTCCTCAACTTCCCTTTCCTTCTTTGACTTAACTATACAGACCTTCAAGTGTTATCTTACACAAATATGGAAATCCACCAGCAAAATGCTGTCATATTTATTTCTATAAAGCTGTAGAAAAAGTTAGCTGAGAACTATTGCAGCAATGCACATGACATTCTCACAGCTCCCTTATCTGCGGCCTTACCTTTGCACATCTTTTGGTCTTCCCTGAGGGCGTAACCAATTGGGCAGGTGCATTCATAAGATCCAAAGGTGTTCATGCAGCGGAAAGCACACAGCAATGGGTTCTGGGCACATTCATTGATATCTAATCAAGGAAAGGGACAGGCATGTGTTTAGCTGAGGTTTCTAATTATTTGTTTAAAAAAACACAAAATTTTATATGGAAATCATGCAAAAAGCAATAAAATAAAAAAATTCCACTCCTGGTATGCAGAATTTGGTATCTGGAAAATTCATCATCCAATAAATAACTGCTATGATCTCTGAGAAAAAAAAACTTCAAAACTATCTGCTGCTTTTAGTGATGAATTGAAACTCAGAGCAACTTATCAGCACAAAATGATGTCTGTTTTTTTTTTTTTTTTTTTCCTAAAACTACCCTGCAGGTGACCACTGTGCAGGCTGGGTTAGCACTTGATGGGTAAATTTCTGATAGACATCTTCTGAGATTTTGTCCAGAAGAAGCAGGAGAGAGAATCTTTAAGGCCAACCAAGACTGCTACAGAGCGATTGAAACTTGGGAAGCATAGTTCTGGGAAGAGAAACACTATTTTTTCCCATAAATCCAACCCAAGCTGGTGACTATCTCATGTATATGTGGGGTAAAGTCAAGAAGGTAGTCCTTGAAGAGCAGAGCTGGAATCTGAACCATTGCCCTCCATGGGTCTGAGAGTCTGTAGCTGTGTGTCTTCATAACTGTCTGCTGAGGCGAAAGCGTTAACATTCGTCAGCGTAACACACCCGACTCTAGATTATTTCATTCAACTATACAGAGTAAGTACTCCTCACAAGTAACCAATATATGGAATAGCCAGAAAATGTAAGCCAATCTCAAGAGAAAAAAAAAACAAAAACAAAAAAACCCAATAGATGGCAACCTTGTGGTGAGCCAGATGCTGGAATTATCAGACAAGAACTTACTTCACCTCACTGTTGGACTCACTGACTGAGTCAAAAAATGTATTTACGATGAATATGATCATCTGAATATATGACTAACTATGAAACATTTAAAAAGTCACTTTATACATCAAAAATGAATGATGCGTAAGAAAAGGATCACATGCCTTCACAATTCATCATGGGCCCTGGCTCAAAGCCTTCATTGCAGTTGCATTCAAAACTCCCAATGACATTGGTGCAGGTACCATTTCCACATGGATTGCCAATTGAACATTCATCTGTATCTAAAAAGAAAAGTAAAAAGTGCCACGTGCTTAGAGAAGCTTCATTTTAAAAGAAGGATGCCTCTGAAGACCCAGACCAGCCTTCTTATATTTTGGGGATCTGTGAAGGGCACGGTGAACCCCGTGCCCCTCCCCGACCCAGCCTTGGATAGCTAGCCATCTGCAGTGCACAGGACCAAGAAGGACATGTGTACATTAATCTCAGTATCCAGGTGACGATGCTTTTCCTGCAGTTCACAAATACAGAAGTGGGACACGGTCACCTGTCTTCAGAGAGATGTGCAAGACCTAAAAGCAAAATGGATATTCTCCCAATCAGAAGTTTTGTCAGGTGCTAAGTCTCTAGGGACATTGGTTGAAGAATGACTGGGAAATTCTCTCCATCTTCACACGAGTGGAAGAAGAGCTGTCACTAGTTACTAACTTTGGCTTTGCAGTGACCCCCCGCCACCCAACGTACCCAAGAGAGCTTTTGCTGGACGGGAGAAAGAAAACAGCTTTCCCACTGTTTGTGTGGAGCTACTACTCACCTACACAGCGTACTCCAGTGTAGTCAAGGTTGTAGCCCATTGGACATTCACAGCGAAAAGACCCATCAGTGTTGATACACTGACCATTTGAACAAATGCCTGGGCTCTCAAGGCACTCATTGACATCTAAAATATAAAACTGTCTATAAGCTTCCTCATACAAGAAGAAACGCCAGTACTGTTTATTTGACATTTCAAATTAAGAAAGCATGGGAATATTTGTTTTGTCAGAGATATACATATTTCATATATCATGTTATAGTCTTCGGACATATAATACACATGAATATTATATGTAGTATAAATATTATGTGTCCATTAAATGTCCTATGCATTACATAGTATTACATAGCATGATTTGTAAAATAAATAGGAAATAACCTATTTGTATGAAATGTGAATACAGAAATAAAATATGTCAAAGCATACCTTCACGTGTATCATGAAGACTAGGGACAGTTCCATGGCCATATGGACACAAATCTTGGAATGCAACTGTAAAGAAGGACATACAATCTTAGTTGCTAAAGAGATGAACTACCAGAGAATTAAAGAAGCAATATATATGAAATTATACTTAATTTTCCTCTATAAAGGTGTCACGAGGCTCTTATTTTCAGGACTTATTTTAAAAGCAACACCGAGAAAATTTAGAGAAGGCCACTTGACCTTGTCCTTCCAGGCTGGCACCAACCTTGGACTCCTGGGTTTCTGTCTGCTCACATGACACAGAGAAGCCAGAAAGACCTCCCTGACCTTGACTCACAGAAGCCACTCTTATCCTGGAGAACACATCAGTGAGTTCTTGCTAGGAAGAATTTTTTTTTTTTTTGGGGGGGAATCTATTTTCCTGTCAGAGGACTTGTATGACATCATTCACTGGACTTAAAGAAGTATCAAAAATTAGCCTGCTCTATTTGATAAAACATTTTTAACTAACTCACTCTTAATATGACAGTTGCCTTGGGAGAAGCCTCCTGTCAGAAGCTGAGTTATGTGAGTTATATACAGCCTAGGAGGCTGTTGTTTTTTTCTGCAAGTAGTATTCCTGCTGACTTGATTCCCCAGAAATTTAAATAATATTTTTTGAGAACCACAGTGTTTGGCACTAGCCTCATGCGGGACTCTTCTTCTTTTTTTGTGTGTGGTGATAAGGACTGAAGCCAAAGCCATGAGCACGTTGAGCATGTTCTCTACCACTGTGCTGTACCTGAGACTCCCCAATATGAAACTTCTGAAGTAATCTAGAATATAACCCTCACTTGTATCTCCTGTCCTGTACCTATCAGACTCATTCTTTTTAAAGCAAGTCATACTAACTTTGGGAGAAAAATTGAACAAATGGTTAACTCTACCTGAGTTCCCACATGTTGTATACAAATACTTAAAGAAGTCCCTCAGACTAGGGTGCTCACTGAACCATCAAAACTTACATGTGAGGGAATAATTTCACCCTCAAAATATCCATAAATTACATGTCAAGCTGATTGGTAAACATTCAAGAACTGGGGCACAGGGAGTTATGCTATTTCTCTTACCTTCATCATCTTTGGGGCACAGCTCACAGGGGTCCCCCCAGCCCTCTCCTGGCATCTTACTACAGCAGCACTTTGCCTTTGTGGTGTTGAAAGCTTTGGGGACAGAACACTTTCCATTTTCAAAATTTGTGAAGCAGAAACTCTGGCGAGTATCTAATCAAGAAAGCAAACACAGCAGCGCTCATTACTGGACATTTAAACAGATGGAATAATTTGTATATAACTCACATAACTCAGCTTCTGACAGAACATTTTTCATAGGCAGTACGTATGATGCAGATTAGATTAACAATGAGAGGACACATCTGGAAATCCTCAGTTGTTCATGTTCAGTTGCCAATTTAAATCAATCTGTCTATAAAATTTTATGCAATTATTTAAAGTGCTTAAATATTTTATAACATGCTGACAATATTTAAGAAAATATGGTTAATATTAAAATAATTCCCATCTAGAATCATTTTGCATTGTTATTAGATTACAGCTTAACAAAATTCTAGGTGACTTTTAGAAAATTACACTACATTGGAAGCAACTCATGAGTCAATATACAAAAAAACTGCCAGTAACAAGATGATTTTAAATGATAAACCAGGATAGTGATTTTTCTTTTAATATAAAATCCGAAAAATATAGGAGTACTCTTAATTCAAAATAGTTAAAATGCTCATTGGATATACTTCGGTGACATAATTTAAAATGAGCCAATATATTTACTGTAAGCACGTGGTCTATCATGACAAGGCCCTAGTGCAGTGGTGGTTTGCCATCAAGCTCTGAAGGTCCTAAGGTATATTCAGACCACATGCTAGAGCTTACCAAAGCATCTCCGCCCATTGTCAGACAACACAAAGCCAGGAGGGCAGATGCACTGGAAGCCCCCGGGGGCGTTGGTGCAGGAGCCAAAGAGACAGATGTTGGGATCTTCATCACATTCATTTATATCTGCAGAGCAATGGCAGAAGTTGCTAATTTAATCAAATCAATACACTGTTTAATATTGTAAAATTTACATCCATCCATACATAACAGTCTACTAGGTAATAGGTATTTAAAAGTGATTATATTATATGCTTATTCTTTCAAAGTAATTATTATTGTAGTTCTGTTATTGCTTTTAAAGTCAAAGATTAGGTCCAATTTTAACCACCCACATGCTGGAGAGCTGTAGTCCATCTCCAGCTGCCAGGGGTGTGTGTATGTGTATTTGCCTACCTAACACAACCAACACGGTGTAACTTGTCCCCTTCCCTCTTCCAGTAATCCAAATAAGGATCCTGGATTCAGCCATATTTTCCCCCTGACCTCTTAACCCCACATGGAAGCAGCTGGTGGCCTCCAATACTACTCAGTCCTTGGGCCATCTGATCACTGGAATCTCTTACCGACTTCGGTGTCTCTACTCTCTCCTCCTCCCAGTGCCAGCAGGGCTGCCTTTCTAAGACATACATCTGGTTATACTCAATACCTCATGCTTTTGGAAGTAGGAGAACTCAGACAAATCATGAAGATGTTATCATTCCATCTTCATGACCCCAGAATGGTTGCTTAAAGTAAACGACAATACTCTACGAGTAGTTTTTCATGAGCCTTTTTTTTCATGAGGAATGTTCATCACGTGTTAACTAAATGAGTATCAATTACATAATTTCAACCATATCAGAATGTGTTCTTATTGCTCCCTCAGCTCCTAACAGCATACAGGACAAAGCTCTCAATGTATATGTGCAAAATCAGAATGACTGAGTTGTGTCACATTCGATTTAAAAATCTGAAATCTTCTGCACTAGCTACGCAAAGCCTGCCACGCTAAGTTCCATCTTCTGTGCCAGATACTTGCCCGTTAATTATGTTCTTTTGGCTTGTATTTTCAAATAGTCTCTTTTGTTATCTTTCTTTCTTTGATTATTAAATTCCCATCTACAACTTCAAGGTGATCCTGATGTCACTGATCATTTTTGACTGGTTTCCTTGAAATTTTATCCTTCCCCACTACCATCATTATTCACAATTTCTTACTGTGCTACCAAACCCTGAAATACCTGTAGCACAGTGCTTGTTACCTGGCATTGTACATTTTTTAAATGTTCATTTTTATAAAATATGTATGCTCCATTAGGCAATAAGAAAAAGAAAGCAAAAGACTGCATGTGTTCCTTATTTCCAGATCCTAGAAATAATTTTCACATGTTTACTATTGTGCTCTAAGGATACGGGAATGTATTTATGTTTGTATACCCATAGCTATGTACAAGTTTCTATGTGTATATGGTTACTTAGAGACACTCTCCTTTGGAAAATCTAATAGAAAAATACTACTTAGAAGAAAATACTCTTACAGTGAGATAAATTAAACACTTTTTACAGTGATGTAAAACTCTAACATGACTAATAATGACTAAGCAGAAAAAATTTTCTGAAATTTTCAATAATAAAATATTAACTAAATCAATCATGTAGAACACAGCCTCTAAGATAAAAGGTGGCCAAGGTGATGTGACACTGGGAAGCTTGTGCATTTCTATTGCTTAGAACAGGTTATATACTCTTATTATTATTGTTTCATAAAGTGACGGGCCACAGACACAGTAAAGAATCAGGATTAAATATGAAAATGAGGGTGGAAAGAGAGGATTTGATTTAAAACTTCTTCAAGAGTCTTACCAAGATGATTCTAATATGATTATTTCAACTATTAAAACACCAGACAATTTTATAATAAAATATAAAAGTCTGAGAATACCAGAAGACTATGGATACCCATAATATCTAATTATATGGTCTGAAGCATAGTAAAATTCCATGACGTAAATGGTTGCTTTCAGCTTTGTAACTCTTTTGAATGTAAAGAGTAGAGCTACATATCTTTAGACAGAATCTTGCCAAGGGTGATACACTGTTTTTTTTTTAAAGAAAGGATAACTCAAAGGCAAATAAAATAAAATAATAATATCCTTAGCAATCCTTTCACATTAGTAAAATGGTCCTAAGATTCTGGTGCTTCTGAATTTCAACAAGGCTGTAAAAAGTAATTTGTACAAAAGTGAAATAAAGTGAACTGTAAAAAGGTCAGCCTTCATCACGTCCAGCAGGCAATCCTGGGACCCACTTTTGATGTGGCTACAGTGCTCTTGTGTGCTGGAAGGGTTTCAACAGAAAAACATCTGTTATGACAAGTAAATTAATATTTTCTGCTTTGACATGAGGTCCTCCCAAGGGAGAAAAAGGTCTCAACAGAATTGCCAAGCCTTTCTACTTCACATTTCTAGGACCCTGGGCACGCTTAATAACTATTTTAAAGCTGGGTTCCAAGGATTACAATTTTTGTAGACACTCTTTAAATTCAGAAGAAAGTCTCTGCTGACATTTGGAAAAAAGATTACGGTCTGATGAAAATTCCTTGACTAGCATAAGATTTCCATTAATGAAAAAAATCCTACATACCTACATATTTTCTTCCTACCACTCCACCATCAAATCATTTCTGATGGTTCAATAAAACAGATGTAGGCAACTATATGTTTAATTCCTTAGGTCAGCATGCTTGTAGCAGCTGGGACTCGATGTATTCCCACAGATTCCATAGCAATTCTTATTACAGTGCACAACTTGTGGGCCTCAGTATGAACGTGAGCCTTACCGATGCAGTTCTCGCTCTTTACTTCATATCCAGGGGGGCAGATGCACCTGAAGGACCCCTCTAAATTCTGACAGGTCCCAGGAGAACAAGAGCCAGGAAGGGCAACGCATTCATTAGTATCTTTAGAGAGAAAGATAAAATAATTAAAGGCAAAAATAATTAAAATAACTAAAACCTCAGATGAGTTTGCATAGATTTGTCTGCTGTGTGGTATGAGCACAGCGCAGTGTTTACTATGTACAAAGCCAAGGGTTTAATTCCCAATCTTCTCTCCATTCCACTCAAAGAAACAACAAATTTACCCTGGGCTCATTATCTGCTGGGTCATCATGGGCAAATACTCCCTATGACAGTCTTTAGAATATCTTGGATAATGCCTAATTTTCTTGATTAGTGTCCTTTGCTAACTGTAACGGAGCCGTGGTTAGCTTCAAGTTTCTGACTCAGTAACCATGCTGCCTAGGGACAGATTCCCAACTTGTGGTTTTTACCTAATATCAAAATTTTCTCATCCTAGATGACCTTGGACAAATGATGGGATGATTAAATGAAATGGGAGGCCTTAAGTGTGTCTGTGTGTGGGAGGGGGAGGAGTGATCACATTTTTTTTTTCTCAATAAAAAGAATATATTGTTTAGATTCTTACCTATACAGTTTTTGCCATCTGGAGTAAGTTCATAACCCTCATTACATAAACACTTGAAGGAGCCAATTTCATTAAAACATCGTCCATTTCTGCACACCTGACCAAAAAAGGAGCTGCATTCATCTATGTCTGAAAGCAAAGAAGGATTAGACTTTCACAGAGAGCTTCTGCACACACCCCAACGCACTAGTTGAAACGTAAAAGCACATCTACCTATTGGCATACATTTACAAAGCCTCTACATTATAGTTGCTTATCAACACTGAAAAACTGGCATACATACAGACTGTGTAACTAAGAGGTCACAAAGATCCCTACTGTGTTTCAACCACAGGGTACATTTTTAAATTTAAATGACTTCGGAATTTTTTAACCAGACAAAAGGTGAATGTTGAAATTTTTCTATTATTTCTACTTGAAAAAGACTTATTTTCCCAGAGGCAAGGAGATATACGGGATTTAACTTGACTGCCTACTTAGCTGATCCTTTACCTAGAAACAAACTGACCATATGCAAAAGAAAAATAAGTGAGCAAATTAAATGCAGACAAGTCAGTTTGAGCAAAAACACTCGCAGCTGAAGGACCGGCTCCGTGGTAGAGAGCATTTGACCAGCGTGCCTGAAGCCCGAGGTCCAATTCTTCAGCATTTAGAAGAAAAAGAGTACTCACTCAGAGAACAAAAGATGCCAGCACTGCTGAATGAAATTAAAAAGAAAAGCATTCATTAAATATTGGGTTTTCAGTTAATTTTGGGGCTGATGATGTGTGAGTAATTTTCTAGGATGTCTGATGAATATGCTTTGATCAGAGCCCCGTCTGTCTTAAAGGTCTCCCTGCTTGTATAAAGAGTCCAAGAAACCATAATTAGGAACGTAGGAATTGAATATGCCTGCCAAACTGCAAATTTTTTCACAACTGCCAAACTATGAAAAATTAGAAAGAGCGACAGGAAAATATGCTGGATTAGAAGAGGAGGCCTGGTTGGCCTGTGATGGTCCCATGATAGCAGAAAACCTGAGCTCCTTCCACACACCTTGCAGTACGCCACACTGTGCTGGTGCAGTGCCTCGCTGTGGTGGACAAGGGCTACATGTTTTGTTTCAGTTTCTCTACTGCTCTACACATTTTAGGAATGAGTTCCACTCACTCTTAATTTCAGTGTCACACGTGCATTACTGTGTGCCAAAGGCTAAGTCCTGTCCTCTACACAGGAGTTGTTTTGTGGGGCTGTTGTGGAAACCTACACACCATGCATGATTTTTGTGGGGGGAAGCATCCAGGCTTCAAAGGCTGGGGAACACATGAATTTCAAGCCATAGCATTTTTACAAGCAGGAGGCTGCTGGTATTTGAATGTAAATCAAGGATATATTTACATAAACTATTAGTGGTAACAATGAAACGATGAGCAGCTTATCTTTACCGTCTTCTAAAGGGTAGAAAACCCAAAACCTTGAATCAGTCCCAGTATGTAACCATCTCAATGTTCTTTTTCTAGGAATTGTTTAGCTCCTTGACAAAAGTGCTCAAAACAGCATGTCGGTTTATGATTATTTGGGCTAACAAATGATTTTAGCTAGCTAGAAACTGGTGAGTGACATTACATGTTTTTGGGGCCCATACTGGGAAATCGAATGGCCAGCGGTTGTTTCCCTTGTTCGGTTTTGTGCTTTGTCTAAGTACTCCGTGTGGATAGAAGGGGAAATAATTCGCCACGGGCCGGGCTTACCTAGGCAGTCATTGTTATGAGTGAGTTCGAACCCTGGGTAGCACAGGCAGTTGTACGATCCGACAGTATTTTTACAAGTTCCGTTTCCACACGGATGCCGCTCACACTCATCCACATCTACAAAGGAACGATAGCTCAAATTTCAATTTTTAACTACAAGAAAAGGCAATTAACCAGTTATATTTTCCCCTTACCTTCTCAATTACTTAGATTTCCCTAAAATAGTACTAGGGTCCCTTATTTATTTGAGGAAGATAACTATGAGGTAGAGAAAACTCAAAACTGAAAAATTACAAAAAAAGAGAGACCAGCTTCAAGATCTAGGGACATAGGAAATGCTTGCTCGTAGCTGAAGACAGCACACTCGTAGCAGCAGCATTACTCTGAACAGATCTGTGCGGTAACTGTAAGTAAATCCAGCTTTTGTAATACTAAAGCAATTTATTCTGTTAAACAGTATAAATATAAAAATGACATACTCTAATATGATCACGAAATTAAAGATAGACGTTAGCTTCTTCAGGTTTTTTGGGCAGTTGGATCTAATTGAAGCTTATTTAGAATTCAGGGCTGTCAGCCTTTCAAGACTCAAGTAAGAAAATACCCAGAGAGGTCATTCATTGAAGAAACAAGCAAACTTTCTGGGGTATGAGTTCCAGGTTGCTGAAACTCTACTACGCAAAACAGTAAACTGTTCTTCGGGAAGACAGCTCTGAGAGATGTGGAGGGAGGCATGGTGAAGGAATCTGTCTGACTTTTATTATGGAAGAACTGCTAAAAGTTTGAGAATATATTTTTCCTACAGTATGAGTTTCTGAATCATAAGTCTAACTTTTTTTTTTGCAAAAATCATACTCTCTCTGGGAATATAGGATCAAGCATTTGCAAAAAGTTCATGCAAACAGGACCAGAGCCTGAATTTTCCTTTGCACAGTCATCAGAGAATTGTCCTCGCTACCATGGGAGACAACCAGAGGATAGGTGTGGGGTCTGGGCATCAGTGGATGGTCTGAGACATTCTCTAGTGCTCCCTGCTGCACGCACATGCCAGGAAGAAGACATACTCTGAAACACTTGAATCTGATTTTAATACTCACCCAGATAGTATCTTGAATACCAAAAGAGTAAATGCATAAGCGCACAACCCTAACTTTCTCCACACTGAGCACGTGCTAATTAAAAATAGCCAAGTTTTAAATTTAATTTCCCTCCTTCAATCCAGACAGGACTGTTTGGCAGAGGCAGAGCCAACTGCTGACAAAAGATTGAGGGAGTTGCGCTCAGTCCCAGCCTCTAGGCATCCAGCCCATCTGCCTTTGAAAACTTATTAATCATCAGCTCAGCGAGTGCTTACTGAACACTATTATCACTTACCTAATCATTATATTTTATATTAGCTACTGGGAAATTTTAAACAGTTTGGCTATATTTGCTTCCAAAATTGTTTTAAGAGATGAAACCCAAAAGATGGAAATAAATTCTAAAATATTTAATGGTTTAATGGGTTGTGTAAAATGACATAGTGTGTGTGTGTGTGTGTGTGTGTGTGTGTGTGTGTGTGTGTGCGCACGTATAAATACTACTTTAAAAATCCCATCACTCTTACTACTCCCTGGTATTCCAAACTGCTGTCTTGGGGGAAATGAATAGGGGTACTGGGCAGCTGGCATTATGGTGAATTCCACACAACCCTGAGGGTCTCAAGGTGCATGTTAAGTCATGGGAACATCTTCAGGGGAAAAAGCCCCGAAGTACTGAGCTGAAGAACATATCGTGGTATGTCTCTGCTTGCAAATTTTGCATGGAGTAAAGCCTTAAACAGTTTAACATGGTAGAGACATGGTGGTTACTGATGGTACGTGCTGAAAACTGTAACCTACTCTGGAGTCTCTGTCCCACTTCACTCCCTGGAACTACATGTTCCACACTTAATCTTAGCCAAAAAGGCCAGGAAGCGATTGGAACTAAATGTTCTTACCCATGCACATGGTCTGGTCTTGAGAGGCCTTAAAGCCATTGTGGCAGATGCACTGGTAACTTCCTTGCAAATCAACACATAGGCCATGACTACAAACATTAGGAATTTCTAAACATTCGTTGCGATCTAAAAGAAAAAAATTTTGTTAAAGAAATAAAACACATGTTGCACATATCTGATTTTTATTAAGATTCTTTCATTTTTCACAGATGCATTTCTCTAACCTGCTATTAATTATTACAGACAGGCTGAAAATGAACCATAACAATAGCTGAATCAAAATAAGCAAGCCTTTCAAGTATCCAAGCCTTTCTGTTTAATCATGCAAGTTTTTAGGTTGATTGGTATCTCAAGGATACCATTTTATCCCAGGGAACTCCATTGAAGGAACCTTTTTTTTTAAACAAAATAAATTATGTTGAAATAGGGTAGAACTACATGTTCCACACTTAATCTTAGCCAAAAAGGCCAGGAAATGAATAGTTTGAATTCAAAAATCTTCTCAAAAGTATTCTTGAAGATTTTTTTTTTTTTGGTAGGAAAGCAAGGACCTTCTCTTAGTGTAGGAAATCTAAAAAAGCTTCGGCTCAGGGCAGTCAGGTGCCTTCTTACCTACACAGGCACCATTTGGTGAAAGCTTGAAGCCAGAGGCACACTCACACCGGTAACTGCCTGGACTGTTGATGCAGTCTGCGTTTCGCTGGCAGAGGTTGTCTCCAGTGCTGCACTCATCAATGTCTAAAACAGCAAGAATTTCATTTTAAAGAGTTTTCACCATTGCTTTACGGTTACATTCACTTTGACAACAAAAGAAAGAATAAATCAGTCAACTGCCTAAAAGCTATGCCTGAAGACCAAGCTGCAGGGATGAGGGACGTGGGTCATGCAGATTACCTTCACAGACCAGGAGCAGGTCATTGTAACTGAATCCTGTGGGACATTCACAGCGGAAACTTCCAATTTGGTTAATGCACACACCATTTGCACAAATGCCTGGAATCTCTTTACACTCATCAATGTCTGAAATTGAATGGATTTGGTGAAATGTATGTGGTTCTGCTTAATGTATTTACCACACAACCTAAAATAATGATATATATATATATCCCATAATGAGAATGACGTCCAGAGTTGCAAAAAATCAAGCATGTACCAGCATAAATGGTTTTGTGGTTTATGAAAACAGAGACCATAGGACAGATTAGTTCCTCTAAGCAATGATGGAAAGCTTTAGGTGGTTGATAAAATATAGCAAGTGATTTTAGTGTCAGTGTGGTAAATGAGCTTCTTAGGGAATCTCTATTCAAGTTAGGTGTCAGGTGACCCTAACTGATGCTACTCATTTGTTTCCTTAATTGTATGCATTTTTTACATATGTGGATATAAAGGAGACTTAAGAGTATACTGCTTAAGGGAGAGTTAAAATTATATTGATTAATGGAACTTTTGAGGTAAAAAGAGAGAGCAACAGGAACTATTTGAAGGAAGTAATTTATATAAACAGTAATTCTGTAACCCCATAATTCAATTAAAATGAGTACATTGAAAGCAAAAATACACAAAAGACTTAGCCATGTACCTTTAAAAGTAGCAACTCAAGACTAAAATATGATCGATTTGTTAGAGTCACATAATATACATGAGCATAAAAAGTACTTGCATGGCATGCACGAAACCTTGAGATTGTCACATTAATTATCATAATTCAACCACTTGATGACGTGGATAGAATAAAACCATTTTCAGCCAGTGGCTAGAGTCTAAGAATAGTACTTCTCTTTTGGCTACCTAATCAGAATCCAGATGCTTATATCTTGTGGTACTCTTCAATTTTCAAAACATGAATACATTTTTTACAAAGCGAAATATGTAAGTGGGGGAAAACTCACCAACAGCCTTTCCTGTGTGAATGTCAAAGGTGAATCCAGGGATATTTCCACATATGGTTTTAAAGTCAGCTTTAAAATATAAACCAAATCACATTCTTAGAATTCTCAAAATCATTAACACACATTTTGCTATAGTATGTGTTAACGTTTGGATCTGGAGTGTTCCCAAGAGCCTCAGGTATTTGGATGTAATGGGATACCAATGGAACCACGTGCAGTTGGGAGGTGGGGCCTGGCTGGATGGGGACAATGCTTGGAGTTTGACCTGGAGGGATTGTGTCACCTTGTTGAGATTGGAGGGGCCCAGGGCAGGGCTTTCAGCTTTGTGTTACTGACTTGAGGGCCAGGAAATGAGGGAGGGGCACTCACACTGGGTGTGGGGAGCCCAAATGGCAGCATAAACTAAGGAAAAGAAAGAAGGAGAAACATTGCTACAGCTTCTTCCAGGGAAAGCTCTGGCCTTGCTTGAGTCTCCAGTGGTTGATTGGCTTCTCGTTCACTTGGCTTCTGTCTGCCACTCTGCCAGTAGCTCTCCAGTCTCTGCCATATGCTTCCAATAATGCTGGCTGCCCATGAATGGACTGTGTGAGACCTCCTGAAACTGTGAGCTAGAATAATCTTTTAAAAATCCATATGAGAATTTATCCTTTCTGGGCTGGAGAAATGGCACAGCAGTTAAAGCACTTGCCTTGCAAGCACAAAGCCCTGAGTTCAGTTCCAGCTAAAACAATAATTTTCCCTGAAGTTGTGGATGTTGGGTATTTTGTCTCAGCAATGAATAAGTACCTAAGTATGAATTTCACAAACATAAATATTATTTCATAACCAGACATTTTAAATTTCAATTATATTCATTTGATAATGCTGACTTCTGCAAAGCCTAGATCTGGACATCCTTTACCACTACTGTTATTTCTATAGTTAGGTTTTTACAGCTCTGGTATTAGATGATAAATAAGCACTACAAGATTCAAAACATCTATTTAGGCATTTACATGCTTTTCTTCCTTATGCAAAGTTTTGTAAATGATTCTATTTTTATGTATTGAAAAGGACTAGAGTATGAATTCATAAAAGATTTACGATTATACAAAGGTGCATACATGCAAAATAGTTTTGTAACGGACAAAATGAATAATGAAGGACATATGAATTTTATCTTTTGTATCATAAATGCTTATTTGTTAAAATGTGAATTTTAAAAAATAAAAAAATGCATCATGTAATGAAACAGAATAAAATAATATAATAATATATAATAATTTACTCCTACACATAATTTATCATATCAACAGAAAAGAATATTAGTTGTTATGAAACAAAACTGTTCTGGTGTACACGGTCAATATAACTGACTGAAACTCTTAAAAATAGTATAAGCTAAAACTGTACTGTATTCTTGTACTTTAAGCATTATCAAGAATTTTGTAAAATTTATTTGCCAACATATAAGAGAATCCAGATGCTCAATTTAATGATTTAATCACTACAACCATATGATTTAGTTCTTGTTTTTAATTACTTCTACTTTATATGGGAGGAATTAGTTTCAACATGAATAAATTCTTTTTTTTTTTTTTTTTTTTTTTTTTGAGACGGGGTCTCACTCTGAATTCACTGGTGTAACCAAGTCTGGCCTTGGACTCATGACAATGCACCTGCCTCAGCCTCCGAGTGCTGGAACTATAGGTGTGTGCCACTATGTCCAGCTTTATGTAGTGCTGGGGAACTGAACTCAGGGTTCTGTCCTTGCAAGGCAATTGCTTTAACTGCTGTGCCATTCCTCCAGCCCCAAAAGGATTAATTCTCTATATAAGGTCCTAGTATCAGTTGTACAGCTTTTATTTACAGAGGTGCCTCTTAAACCTAAGATTTTATTTTGCTTCCCCTCACAGAGAATATGGTATTTTAATCTTCCAAACCAGTGATCTTCAATTTCTAATCATATTGCTTTAAAATTGTAAATTTTACAAATGTTCATTCTTAATTTCATGAAACTGTATTGTGGCAAGAAAGGTCTAAGAAAAATCTATTTGATCATTGAATTTGAGCCACTGAAGAAAGCCTATGTGTCCCTTTTTAATACATCTTACATTTATTTTATCATCACATTAAGTGAACATTTTAAACACATATACCACAAGCAATACTTGGTAGCAAATACAAAGTCACTGAATTTAATTTGTTCTATTGGTTCAATTCTAGCATTACAGCCATGAAAACCTGTACCACTTGTTATGGTTTGGATCTTTAATGTTTGCCAAAAGCCTCATATATTTGTATGTTATGAATTTCATATATTGTTAAGAGGTGGCGTCTGGTCAGGAGGGTAGGTTACAGGGTTGCTGTAGATTACAGGCATGTATGTGGTCTGGAAAGAAATATTCTTGTCCTAGCTACTTCTGGAGATCCTCGATCTTTCTTCTTGTGATGTTATGAGCGGCTTTTCTCCACAAGACCCTTCTAGTCTTTGCCAACCACCCATGAATGGACTGACCTTCTAAAACTGTAGGCAAACATACACCTCTTTCCCTTAAATTGTGGATATCAGGTATTCTGTCCCAGCAATGAAAAAGTTGTGAAGACATCATTCTCTACATTATAGAGTTGGTGAAAGTAGTTTTTCTTTTATCTCAGCTATCTTCACTTTCCTTTCAAAGGAATTTATCCTTATAAGAAAATTACTACTATGTAAAAACAAAATCATTTTCTCCCTAAAAATTCCAAATTTGAGAGAAGGGATACATAAGGAATGCTTTGACAATAAATTATTTTTATGTAAAGTTTGCTTGTCAAATACATTTTGCATGGTTTAACTGAAAAAAAGATACTTAAGGTGATGGCTTTTAAATTATATAAATATGTCTTCTACATCTAACATGGTGATGCTTGTTAAACATTTGTTCAATAAAGCACTAGTGGTTCAAAATGAAAGTTTAAATGGATCAATGTCCCAGTGTGGTTTCAGATAAGAGTTTTAAGTGGACCAATACTATACCCTATAATTTTTTTTGCAATGGAGTCTATTTTCACAATTTGAAGGTTTATTCAAAATATGTCTCAGGAATTAGTGTTTGACTTCAAAGATGGCTACTTGGGAAGTTGACTCATATCATGCTCTCAGATGTTTTCAGACCCAAGCTGGTATACTCAGACTTTCGATCTACTCTTATGGCATGAGGACATCACTGATTCTACCTTTGGAGGTGGCATGAGCTCCATGCTTACCTGTTCCTGGGGTTGGGCATGGCTCACAAGGTTTGTTCCAGGCTTTGCCCACATTGTATGTGCAGCAGCACATCCTTTTTGTCACATTAAAAGGCAACTCGTTCTCACAAGTGGTTCCATTATAGCTTCGGTAGCAAAAGCTTTTTCTCATGTCTACATGGAGGAAGATAGGCTGACTAGTCAAAGCAGTAAACAGTAAACAACAAAGCCCACACACACATACACAATACATTTTCTTGATTAATTCATCTTTGAAAATTTCTGATATTTTCAGAAATCTTAACTCTTTAAGTTGATAAATCGTTTTAGATGAATAATTCTCCTAATTTTAGATAAGAGATTCCATTTATAATTCTCTAGGAAGACAATGTTAATGTGGGCTTATTTTCTATTCAAAAGCATTTAATTTAAAATACTATTAATTTAAAATGTATTATTTGCATAGTAATTTTCAGTTTATATAAATGGAAACTCAAAAATCATTTAAGAATACATAGTTACAGCATTTGATGAATTTTTTTTCTTTAGATGCCTAAAACTGTAACTATACACAGTCAAAGGTCAACACTTGACAGTCTGTGGTCTGAGATACTTCATCATTAAAGAAGTTTTCAGGCCTTCTGAAAAATAATTATGAGACATAATGCCTTCCATGTGAAGTCAACAACTATGCCCTGGTTAATTCATTTCAGGGACTTTTACTCACCCATGCAATTGTGGCCACCGTTGACCTGCATGTATTCAGGCGGGCAAATGCAGGTGTAGTTTCCCAGGGTGTTGTAGCAGGTTCCAGGCCCACACACACCAGGATGTGCAAAACACTCATCAATGTCTACAGTAGGAAAAAACATCCACGAATCAATATAGGTATTTTTGATGAATTTACATTATTTAGAACACTGAACAAAGTTCAGTCAATTCTCCAGTTCCATATTTATTCAAAACATAGAGATAAAGACGAACCCTACAATAGGCACTTATATTACATAAGTATATCTTCAGAAGAAAAAAAAACCGTTCCTGTTCTTAAAAATTAAAAAAGCAAAAAGAAATTACTCTAAAGTGGCAAAAATTAACTAACTTGGCTTACATGCACACA
Source organism: Ctenodactylus gundi (assembly GCA_004027205.1). NCBI lineage: Eukaryota > Metazoa > Chordata > Mammalia > Rodentia > Ctenodactylidae > Ctenodactylus > Ctenodactylus gundi. The sequence goes on along the minus strand of PVKB01000057.1, from coordinate 432,519 downwards.
TATAAATTCATATGTTAAGTGGAATTTCTTTTTTTAAGTGGAATTTCTTTAAAGTTTGCTTTTCTCTTATGTCATTAAATTAAGTTTAATGCCATCTTTAAACTGAATGTGACTTCTGGTCAAGTTGGTGGCTGAGTAACAGAGCTGCACAATGTCTCCTCTTGGACTCCTCTTGGACTCACTTAAAACACTGAGAATATAGTAAACAAAACAAACAAACAAAAAATCTCCACCTGTTCAATGTAGCTAGAACAGGGAGGAGCGCCCCAACAATTGAAAGGAGGCCACAGGAAGGTCAGAAACCCCCAAAACACATCAGAAGCAGAAGTAAACAGCAGCCCAATAAGCTGCCTCAGGCTGACTGAGTGTGGCCCTGAGCTGCTAGCATCCACAGATGGAAGAAAACCCACAACCTGGAACCTCAGATTAAGGTAAGTGCAGATCTGGGTGAAACTGAAATGGGAATTGACAGAAGCCAGTAGCCCCAGTCTCCAAAATATGATACTGTGGGTAGTGCATACTATAAATGCAATGAAAGTTCCCCCTAGAAAAGGCCTCCAGGAGCCTAGCTCAGAAGTAATGCTAAGCAATCATAACAGACAATGATATAAATAGGAGCCATTTTTAAAAAGAGAGCCTGAGATTGAACTGTTTAGAGTAAAGAAAAGCTCAGAAAAGCACATCAGGTTTTCTGGGGTGGGTCACTTAAACAATTCCTAGGAAAAAGCTGGAACAAGAGACAGTTGTGGAGAGAAGAGAAAGGCCACTGATCTCCTGAACAGCTCCGGTGTAGTGGGAACACCTCTGACGGTGGAGAGCCCCACTCTTGAGGGAGGAAAGCCAGGACATGATAGAGAACTTTGCTGAAAGGACTGGATGTGGTCATGACACCTCAGAGGCCAACAGATTGTTAGGTACTCCCTCACTTTCTACTCCCAGCACAGAAATTAGAGGAATTTTTGGGTACCCTTCTCCACACCTTCATGCTCATTCACAAAAATCTCTTGGCTAGGCCCTTAACAACAGAAGCATGGGACGAAGATAAGGCAACAGGATACACAGAAAAATGCCTGAGACCCCAGAAATTAATGTTATGGGCCCTGAAATAGTGAAACTCATAGGAAAGTCAAAAAGCAAATAAACAAGTTGAACAGCCAGTTCAAACAAGATATCTTTAAAGAAATGCAAGCAATGGTCAATGGGCTTAAATAGGAACTTACTAAATAAATATTGGTCCAAATGGATACAAAGTTTACTGAGCAGAAGCCACAAATAAAGAGTTGGCTGACATAAATAAAGAAAATACAAGATGTGAAGGAACATTTTGATAGAGAAGTGGAAATTCTGAAAAGAAATCTAGCTGAAGTTCAGTATATAAATAAATACATGTGAAAGCTGGGGAAGTTGACTTGAACATTGTGAGGACGTAATTTCAGAGCTTGAAGACAAGGCTGAGGAAACAAATGCTGTAATTAGGCATGACTCCAAAATTAGAAATGAGCAAAGTATCTGGATACAATAGCTGATGGATTTAAAGAGAACCAATCTCAGAATTATGGGTGTAGGAGAAAGAGTAGAAGACAGCACTAAAGGTAAAAAGAATTTTATTCACTGAAATCATGCAAAAAATGTCCCTAATCTAGAAAAAAATTAACTTTCAGGTACAAGAAGCTTATAGAATACCAAATAACCTCAACCAGCAAAGAGATTCACCACAACATATCATAACTAAAACCTCAGAAATACAACATAAAGAGAGAATATTAAAAGCATCAAGAGAAAAACAGACATTATTCTACCAAGGTGAACCCATCTGAATTACTGCAGATTTATCAATGCAAATTTTAAAGACCATAAGAGCCTGGAGCAAAATCTTTCAAGCTTTAAAAGCAAGAGTCAGCCCAGGTTGTTGTATCCAGAAAATTATCCCCGAAAATTGAAAGAGAAGTTAAAATTATTCATGACCAAGAATATCTAAATAAATTTGCAACCATGAGCCCAGCATTGCAGAAAATAATTAAAGAAATTTTTGAGAGAGATAGACAGGAAGCACCAAAGAACATGGAGGAAAGGAAACCTCACAAGAGGAAAAAAAAAAGATTGATATTTGAATCATTTGATTGATATCCTACTAAAATAGCACCAGATTTCTCATCAAATCTGTGAAAATTTCCCCATAATTATTATTTTTAATAGTACATTAGTTTGCAAAACATAATAATTATACTCAACATGGTGAATTGGTATAAAATTTTTAAAAAAACAGGTATGCCTGACTTTATGGGTGGATAGATAGATAAAATGATAAAATCTGGCAAAATGTTACTAATTAGTGAAATGTGTGCAAATAATTTATGAAAGTTAAACAGCTCTGAAATAACTAATATGCCATTATATCTATTGCTTTATGTGTAATATTCTTTTGTGATATAAACATAAGTTGATTTTATAAGTTTATCCTAAGAAAACTGAATGATGTAATGATAACCTGAATGTGTTTTGAATGTACAATACCTTTTATTACTCAGCTCAGGAACTGAAATTTAACTTCTCTCTTTTTCTTTCTCACATTTTCTAGCCTTATGAATTTCTTTGGTTTCTTTCTTTTTTTCTTTCTTACAAATATAGTTATATACTGAGATGTCAGATTTAGGGCTTCAACATATAAATTCTGGAGAAAATTAAGCCCATAATACATGCCAAGTTACTGTGACATTTCTTTTGTAAGTATTTATTTATTTTATTTAGCTAGGGATCAAATCCAGAACCTTATACATGCTAGTTGGGTGTTTCACCCCTGAGTTGTATCCCCAGACCAACATAAGGCTTTTCAGAAGCATACCCAAATAAAAGTAGGTACAGTCAAGCACCACACAATAACTTAGTTCTTAGGTGGTCTTGTGGGTGAGGCCATGTTAAAGAATCTCAGTACACATATGGTAAGATACAAGAAAAAAGAACTTTCAGCAATTGTCCCGATAAAGGGCTCTGCTGGACCCAGAGAAAAGGCATCAAAGTATGGCCACTGAAGCCATTCTAGGGGTGGGAAGCTGAGCTAGAGTGGTGATTTGAGCGAAATGATGCAGAAGATTACATATGTTAAATACCACATGGTTTCTCTGATTTGGGAAATCCATAACATAGGCATTCTATAGAAGCAAATGGGTGTGATAGTGGGAGTTAGGGGGTTACAGAGGGTGTGGGAGGGCCAAACATGGGAAGGGGAAGGGATTGTAATGTTGATGTCATATATATATATATATATATATATATATACATAAAATACTGAAGTCCATTATAAACATTATGTATTGCATACATATATATGTCAATAATAATGGGGAAAATAAACTGAACGCAAGTTATCAAAGCCTTTACCTTTCAAGTTAGTACCTATTCATAAATTCTAGAAGGAGAGTAGTTTCTAATTGCCTTTTTCCTCTTTTAAGTCACATTTTTCCAGATGTATTTTCCTAACATATTTCAAAAGAAAGGTTACAACAGAAACAATTATGTTTAGTATTCATTTTAAGAAGCATTTATTCATACCACAAGTAAGTGTAGACTTTCTACTGTAAGCTTGAACTTGTAGTAACAGAGATTAGTAAAAAGTGGCCTCCGCCCCAGCCATCCCACACGCCCACTGCAGGCACGAAGAGTGGTGAGACATGCTCATGAAAGGGAAACCACAACGCCATGGGGTAAGGGAGAGAAAGAAAGAAAGGATTTGTTCAACATTTCAACTTCTTCTTATCATGTCCAACATTGACAAATACAAGCAATATTAACAAAGCTTGCCTATTTTCCAACTTAAAATATGGTTCTTAGCAACATCTGCACTAATCACTTAGCTAATATTGTCACACGACTTCATTTTGCTCACTTATATCTAACATTTTACTTAGAAAAATGATAGCAAATCATAGCAAATGAGCTTTAATGTATCATTACACAACATAGCAACACTACAAGGAAAAGAAAAAAAAGCAACGCACATTCTTACAGATCCTTTGGGACTATGAGAGGGCAGGCCTCTTCCCAAAGCTGGGAAGTCACTTTGCCGTAAAGAAGGAGTCCCCAAGCCCTGGCTGCAGAATCCTGTCATTCTGGGGCCTTGGAAGGACTGAGCTGCTGGGGAAGATGAGCGGCGAGCAGGAGGCGAGCTGTCAGTGAAGCTCTGCCTCCTGCAGGCGTGCTCTTAGTACGTTCCAGTGCCTCTGCTGATCTGACGGGAGGAGAAGCCTCACTCCACATTGCTGGGTTGCTGCTCACTGCTTCGAAGCTATCCTCCAGCAACCTACTGCATAACAAGCTCCTCTCCCACGCCACCTCTCCTACTTCCCTTGGGAGACTGATCTTCAACCAAATCTGTCTCTGCTGTCAAAATAGCTTGGGCCCACTGCTGTAAAGGACAGTTCTGTCCACCTCACCTTCACAGATACGGGTTTCCTCACTTAGGTAGTAGCCTTGTGGGCACTCGCACTGGAAACTCCCGAAAGTGTTGATGCAGTTCCCACCCTGGCAGAGACCTGGTAACTCCTGGCACTCGTCGATGTCTACAAAGGGAGAGAAAACCCACTCACAACAAGCACTATTGTAAAAGACATGACCTGAACCAGAGTTTCAGACTCCTGGTCTTGGAAGACCACACACTTGTATGCATCTAAGGCACTAACCTAAGGTGGTGAGTTGATGCTGATCATGGATTTTTTTACTTTTGTTACAGAATTCTACCATTTTCAGAAAAGGGTAAGAAAAGTAAATTGGAGATGATTCAAGGTGGAGACAAGGGAAAAGAGACTTTCTCTGCAGATCAATGATGCTTTTATAATTCTTGAAAAAAGTAGCTGTTGAACATCCTATTAATTAATTGCACATCTGTGATATTGCTAAATAATTGGTTGGGATTGTTCTACACTATCTTTTGTACCAGTTTTTCTAAAATAAATCCTTCTTTTCTGGTTTAATTTCAGGTGACAATAAGCTTACCTTCTAAGATGATTGTAATGGGGTTGGGTCTAAAGCCTTCACCTCCAGGGCACAGGGTGTAATATTCAGCTGTAAGACAATTGGAAAGAAGAGATTTGATGTCTGTGTCCAAGAAGTGCGAGAGTGATCAAACATTCAGCCACTGCAAGGTTTAAAACATGCAATCCAAAGGTGTGTCCATGTTTTCCTTGATGTCATTTCAAATACATAATAAGCAAGATATATATGTACCTCTATATTTTACTTGAAAAAATAGCATTAGTGTATAAACAATATACAGAGTATAATAATGAAAACCATTTATTTTTTAAAGAAAAAACTCCCTCACAAAAATTCATATCATAACTTTTTTGGAGGGCCAGTAAATTAAAAATTAAGATTCTACAGTACAATGGTTTGGGTTTGTGTGTGAATCAGAACAAGTTTCAATTTAAGATATTGCATGTCTGGCTCCAGGAATACAACCCACCTATGAGCCTGAGATAACAACCTCTGAGAAGATGTACAGATGGCCTTCATCCATGATACTGAGGAGAACTGGTATTATCGTCATTTATATTGGGTTGTGGTTTCAAATTGTTTTTAAACATATTATGAAAAACAATAAAGATAGAGAAATTCAAATTCCTTGTATATAAAATGCTTTTGGCTGTTTTCAGCACAATCATTGAAAGTTATCCAAATTCCACTTTTTCCCTCACTGTTTCGCCTGCCCTCAGTCCAAGAATAAAATGGCAACACCTGGTTTTTAGGTCCCAGAGTTTCTTTCTTTCTTCCCTGTGGTTTCATACTTACTGCTATTGACAGGGGGGCAGGTCTCACAGGGGTTTCCCCAGGCCTTCCCCAGGGAGCAGCAGCAGGAGGAGCGGCTGACTCCCACCCCAATCTCTGTGTTGCAGGAGAGACTCCCATCTCCTCGAGGCCCAAACTTCAGGTAGCAGTTGCCCACACGGTTGTCTGCGGAATAACAAAAGAGCTTAAAGTTGTCCTTGTAACCATTAAGAACAACTTCTTAGGGGAAAGACTTGCAAAGGGTGAAAGTCAAATTTTATACATTAATATGAAAGGTTCATTTTAGTCTTTAGCACACAGCAACCTCTTTTTAAAATCTTTTCAAGATTGAGTCACATATTGTAAATTATGACAGACTTTCCAATGTTTAAAAATCTGTATATTATAGATTAATTTCTATAGTCATGAAACAAATTTGCAGTCTGATCAGGCTACAGCTTGAGTTTATGAATAATAGAGACAAACCTAATTTAGGCTAATTTACAGCTAATTTACAGCTATGTATCAGGTAAAAGAAATACTGACAGCCCATCCCTTTGCTCTCCATCTTCACCCTCCACTTTCCCAATTTGCAACAGGGGGGCCTTGGAGGGTTTGAAAGGATAATCTAACAAATTTCGACCTCTCCCCTGAAGGAACCAATGAATCTCAGACTTTTTCTTGTCCCTGCTTATAGCCACTATCTAGACTGCATGCCTTAAATACTACTTTTTTTTCTTCTGAGAACTCAAATTTAGAATTCTCCAGCCTCTTCCCTGAACTCTAGCTCCTTCTGCCAACTGCCTATTTGGTTTCTCTTGTTAGATATCTGAGTTATTTCAAAGCTAGCATATCTAACACGTACAAATGCTTGCTACTTCTTCCTCTACACATGAAACAACCTGTTCCACTTCTCCCCCAGTTTCTTGCATTTTCAATGAATAGTTGTTACCATTTTTTTCCAGTTGCACAGATCCTCAGCTATGGTGTTATCTTTGACTCATTCATTAGTCAGTCCAGTAAGAAGGCCTGCCAATCTACCTGCAAAGGTACCTGGAATCTGACCGATCACTATTGCCTCTACCATATAACTTGAATTCTATACACCATCTTCCCTTCACCAGGGCTACTGGAATTCAGTAGTTTTCTAATTAATCTCTCAGCTTCCATCCTTGACTTGACTACTGTCTGTTTTTCCTTCCGTTTTAGTCATAGTAACACTTAAGAACTACTGCCTTAGGTTTGGACATCTCCACTAGCTTTTCATCCTAACCAGAGTAAAGTCCAAAGTCCTTACCACAGGACACTGTAATTCTACAAAGTAATTTTCATCCCTGGCTTCATATTAAAATCATTTGAGTTTCACACTGATTTTACTTTTCTCGGTTACTTTTTCATTTTATTTTTGGTTTTTTGTTGCTGATTCTTAGACGTAGAGAAGTGAGTTATCTCATGGTCTATCTCTTATTAGATTTGAATTTATTTAGCCTTCCTCTTTTACCCTTATCTCCATTCCAGCCACTCAAGTGTACTTAATATTATCTTTCTTACATGTGCTCTTATGAAATATTCTTGTTTTAAATGTGTTCTTGTTTTTTATTTTTACAATTTTGCCATCTTGTTTGAACTTGACAGCGCACAAGTGATCTAAAAAAAAATCTATTCACTCAAAAAGAGTTTCTAAATCTTTGTCACCACCAGCAACCCTAATAAACATCTTATATACATGTGCATATGGGCCTTGGAGTCAATAACACCTCTAGCATATAAAATCAGGAGAGGAACTGCTGGACTGCAGTTTGCACACCCTTACCTTTCTGGAAAAACTATCATTTACTGTTTGCTTCTGTGGACCCTTCTTAAGTGTTCTTAAGTAATTAAAAAAGTAATTTATAGAAAGAAAAGAGCATAGTAAAAACATAATCATAGCTAATTCAAATTTCTATTGTATATTTTCTTAATTTTGAAGATATTGTACCCCAAATGGTTCTCAGAAGGCTTGTTTATCTGCTGTCATCCATGACTTTGAAATTGTGTAGCATATCTCAAGGGAAGGAATCACTTTAAATTAATTGTAAAAAGCACCCATCACAGTTTCTCTCCGAGAGACTTTCAACAGTCAACTCTACATCATTCTACTTGTTCATTTCATGTGCCTTTCACTTACCAACACAACCCACCCCTGTGGGGTTCAGCTGAAAGTCAGGTGGGCAGTTACATTCATAGCGACCAGGCGTGTTGACACAGAGGCCATTGACACAGTTTATGGGGTCTGCACACTCATCGATATCTAGAAGCATTTAAAATGCTCAGATTAATATCTTCACCTTCTGCATACATAGTCTTCTTCCAAACAATTTGGGAGATGTTTTTTCAAGTCGGTAGATTAGAGATCAGTAGGAAAGACCCAACACATTAAATAGAGAACTTAATTCCCTGTATATTCCCCAAAACGATTCCATAAATCAAGCCCATGGTATTTATAAGGTCATTTACTATCCTTAGGGGTGAGTTAATAATGTTACAAAAATCACGTCACTATTTGCCTAACTAAAACAATACAGATGTGTACAGGTGTATATACATCCATATGCATGCAAACAGATACACACAAAGTGATTTGTATATATAAAATGGATCAGCTCCACAGTCAAAAATAAATGTATCAGAATGTACTTTACTTTTTCAGAAAATGCATAGCCCAGCACTTAGATTAGCTAAGCAGAAATTTGAGCAGCTAGTGTATTTAGCACAGACTAGTCACCTCAACTAGTTGGAACTCAACTGAGCCGTTCTCTGGCCATACCTGTGCAATTCCCGCCTGTTCTGTCCAGTTCATAGCCATCATCGCAGATACAGTGAAACATTCCAGGCAAATTGTTACAGGTTCCAAAGACACAAATATTTTGGAAGGAACACTCATCAATGTCTAAAATTAAGAAAAGCACCTCTTATTTATAAAGGCATTTAAAAATTTTAACACATACATACACGTGCACGTGCACACACACACACACACACACACACACAGACAAAATATCAATGAGTTTTTGTAAATATTCAGATGTTGATATAGAGCAAAAGTATTATTTGCGTTCACTAGTTAGGTAATGTAAGCAGAAAAAAACTAGTGTTTCCTTATTAGACCAAAATATAAAAGAAATATCTTTTTCTTGGTAAAATGAGTGTCTAATATTTTCATTGTCTTGTGTTACAATCTACTTCAGCTGGCATTGGTGTAATGCAGAAAAAGAAAATGAAAATCAAATGTGACAATGTCAAAAGGAATGAATTATAAAAATAAAAAACAAATTCAAAGAGTCTAAGGCAATAGTGTAAATATCAGATGTTCTATAATTGGAAATTAAAAGAACAAAGTAAAAAATTTTAGTTATCATTAAAACTATTACATTGTTAGTTTCTTATGCTGTAGTCCAACTTGTAACCATGAAGTTAGCTACAAACAAGGAAAAATGCTGTTTCTAACACTAGGAATAAGATGGTCCACTGCTCACACATTTTTACAAATTTAAATCAGATATCTCTATGGGGTTTCCAAAAGTTCACCATATACATGAAAATATATAATATAATTTGTTTGGTCAGAGTTAATTTGTTATATTTGAAGTAAAAATAATGCTATGAGAAAAATTATGTCAGCACTAAACTCGATGTACAGGGTGTTCCAAAAGTTAAGCTTTTGGAACATCTTGTATTAAAACTGGGAATTCAGTTTATAAAACACTTTCATAAGACTTTAAACTCAAAGTCAATCAAAGTGAATTCATTGCTACTCACTCATGAGAATGTAGGCATACATGTATATACACAGCTGTAAAAATAACCTATATTTCTACGCACAAAAAGTTAGGCATTTTTATACACAAATTGCCTAATCTTCTGAGAATGCATACTACTCATGTCATTTTAGGCTGGACAGCACAAGTGATTCTAAACTGCAATCTTGAGATAGCTGGATCTTAGGTCTTAAGGGGACTTCTGCTCATTCTTAACAGTTAAAAATAATGCTTCAACTACATTAGACTTAAGATATGCTTCAAATCATTTTTATATTTTCAACTAACATTCAAAAGTCTCTTTCCTTTAGTTGGGGGTGTTAAAATTATTTAAACAAAATGAAAAAGAATCATCAGGAGATGCATTATCATCTTTCTGAGAATGAATTTTACTTTTATAAGAATTTTATTAAGAATGCCTAATATTTAATACTGTAACAGTTGTATAAAATGAGGTATTTTAAAAGAGCACTATCTCACTTTTGTAAAACTGATACTCAGAAGTTTAAATGATACTGAACATTTTCCATAAAAATAGGCAATAAAAACAAATACAGAAAACAAGATAAAAACTAAAATCACTGAAAAATGTTTCCACTCATGAAGACTAAACACTGAAGAATTTCATCACAAATATTTCTATATGCATATTCACAGACAGGGAACTTGAGGCATCAGATCAATTATTCACTATCTCAATAGTTTCCAAAATACTTTTTTAAAAAATCATTAGAATAGTAAAAATAACTAAAACTTTATCACTGCTCAAAAATAATTTTGAGATAGTTTAATGGATTCTGCATAATAAATGAGAAAATCAGTCTAGTTCCCAGCTTTCTCAGAATCCCGTGGGCTGTGTTCTAATGTCTCTTGGTATCAAATATTTCTGTGGAGTTGCAAGAAGTCTTGAATCCTTCTTGTGATTAAAACTGACCAGTGTCTTAAGGCTGAATGTTTGCCTTATATTTTTGGCATTTCTGTACATGTGCTGCTTTATTCTATTTCAGAAAAATGTTTGGTTGCTTAATAAGATTTCTCCTATTCAACTTCGTTGGCTCTCTAGTGGAGAGGTACCAACTGTATTGATGTTTATGGTCACTGTGTTTAATACAGTTGTATTTTTCCTTGTTTTTGTTTATTGTGATTATCTCAAGTTCTTTCTCTATGTTAGTATTTATATTTTCAGCTTGGTCTCTTTTCTGCCATTTCAATTTAATAATTTTCTAATTTTGCTTATTTTTCCTGCCTCTTCCATTCTCTTTTAATCTTTATTCTATTATTTTAAATGTTCTCTTTGAAGCTGTTTAATCATGTTTAAGTTTTCCTTCAGGTCATGCATGACACAAAATACTTATGGGAAATTCGGTTTGGCTTCTTGGATGTTTTCTTCTACTCTGGATTAGGGCTTCACCTTTTATTTCTTGTCTTTTGTTTCCACATGATGCCTATAAAAATTCTATTGTATACTTTCAGCTTCTTTATATGCCACTTGGTTCACATTTCCAAGATGTCTGGATTTCATGAGAGCTACTTCTCATAGCCAAGTTTCTTAAGGTAGGGAACAGAGCAACCTGGATGACAGGCAGGAGTGTCACTGGACTCCAGGGACCCTCTGCTGGTAGAAGTAGCCCTTGTGATCTTTTTAGACAGTACATTATGGCTATGAGGTCTATGTCTACGCTTACACAAGCACGGAGTCCTACCTGCGCTTGTGGAACTTCTTTGAAGGGTTGGTTTTATAGCCCCCATTTTGGTGGAAAACACTTGGAAATGGTCGTGTCCAGTAACATGGGGAACTAAAAATTTTGACAATCAATATTGAGAAGTAGATTCTGAGTGGAAAATATTGGATAGGGGTCAGTTCAAAGGGGCATAGAATTATAATAACAAGGGAAGTTGTCAAGGAATTAAATTAGTACATGAAGAGAAACTACAACTGTCCCGATAAGCCAGACTTTCTGCCAAGAGAAAAGACAAAGAGAGAAACAGGAAGAGCCATGGAATTATTACATTTTGGGATCTCAAAAGCTAGTATTTCACCAAATGGTGCCAGGTATAAATGAAGTTGAATTACACTTGTGCCATCCTTAGTTGTCTTCTAAGCTGGAAATTTTTCCAACTTTATTGGTAGTGATAGATGAGAAAACTGAAAGTGAAGAAATACAGCAAATCATAACTCTTTACACCACCTTGAAGGAAGGTCTAGAGAGGAGCTGTGGAAAGGCTTCTACCACAGATAAAAGAATAAATTTATGGAGGGGAAGGTCTGTACATGTATAAAGGACTCCTGTTGGCAGCAGTATGTAGCTACTGTTGACATGCTCCTTAACCAGGTTCTTGCCAAGCTGATGGAGAGGATTAATCACATACCTCCCTACACACACTGAGGCACATTTTCAGGACTGCATCAAAAATGGAGCTCCTTTTGCAGTTAGTTACCTTGTATAAAACAATTTCGAATTGGCCCAATATAGCGAATTGACAGAGAAGCAAAAACGTTTTCAGTGTGGTATGTCATCTTCTCTAGGGCCCCTACTCTTCACCCCTGTGTCCTGAGATTCAACTTATACTGGAAATCCCATGATATTTTGATATTATGAAAACCTCATGATATTTTAGACATATTTTCTTCAGTACCACTGTGGTGGTGGGACCAAATCAGGCTCTATTTGAACATCTTCCAGCTGTACAGTTAGTTTACATTTGACGCTGATGACAGAGTGTGTGTGTGTGTGTGTGTGTGTGTGTGTGTGTGTGTGATTGAACTCACCATTTCTGTTCATTTTATTAGATGCTCGAGTTTGGAGAAAGACTAAAATCTGTTTTCATTTCATCAGTTAGCATGAGGTTTTGTCTTGTCTTGTTTTCTTTTTTACTAAGATTTCCTATAAATCACAAAATGGCTTAAAACTCAATAATGCATGAGTTATTTTGTATTTATTTCTGTTCTTCACTTATATTGTTCTACCTGTAACACACCGACTGCCCAAATTGTGTCTAATGTGAACTGAATAACTAGTTTAAAAGCAAACCCAAATTATTTTTCTTGGAAAGGTATCATCCTAGACACAAAGCCCTGCTTCTAGGAAAGGGAGATGATGTTACCACTGAGGACAGAGACATCACAATGTAGCACAGGTAAAGTCCTGCACGAGCCCAAGAGGCTTCCGGGCCCAGACACACAACAGCTGACTCACACAAGTAGGTGAGCGCCAAGAGTGGGATGTTCAGATTGATAAACACAGTAAGTAGCCATGACAGGGGCAGGTAATAGAACATATTTTTAAAGTTGAATAGCTTTGCCACATGTCATTCGTTTAGTGATTAAAAAAAATAAAAATGCAACAGTTAAAATAAAAAAGAGTGAGCTGCACTTTTCACTACTGGCTCTTGGCCAGGAAAACTTCATAAGAGATGAAAGCTCCCCTCGTCATTATTCATTCCGGAAAGTAAGCCATGCTTAGACGAGTGACTTTTATATGTGCAGCGTGTGCTAAGCATTCTGCTTCCAGTGGAGCCTGTTCCAGCCCTTTTTGTGGTTTCATTTGCTGTAGTTGGTCCAACCTGAAAACGAGCTGGAATCCTGGGGACCCACCTTGGCAGGACCTGCTGTCCGTCGCTGGTGTGAACCCCATTTCACATTCACAGCGGTATGCACCGGGGACATTGAGGCACTGTCCGTTCTCACAGAGATTTATGTTTTCAGCACACTCATCGACATCTGGGCAAGAAGTAAATGACATCTCTATTAAGTTCCAGATTCTGTGACACACTTCTTTTTTCTTTGCTCTAAAACTACACCAACTTTACTGGCTTATCTCAGGGCTCATTAACATGAAACGACACGTAATTGCATTCATCTACCTGAGGAGCCACAACCTGAGAGCAGAGCTACCTGACCCATCATCCCCCCACCACTCGTGGAGACATGATTAATGCAGATGGCTCTCACATGTGTCTTTGCTCTCTCATTCTTATTATATAAACAAGCACTCATTACTAATAGACCTTAGAGAGGACTTATTTGATTCTATAGAGCAGAACATGGGGGAGGGGCAAAGATCAGTGTTTACTAAGGGCCATGTAGTGTGCCACTTGCCTGATGTGGAGTTTTCATTAAGCTCATCTGCCCTATGAGGCTCAGAGGGGGCCGAACCTGAGGCTAAGGGCACCCAGGGAGGCTACAAGCATCACACTGAGCTAGTATGTTGGTTCATCCAGGCTCTGCCTGAAGATTTGCCTGACACCAAAGCTTTGCTCTTTGTCTGACACTATGTTGCATAAAATCCCTAGGAAACTGGCAATATCCAGGGCTTGAAGTAAGAAAGCTATGTGTTTTCCTAGAGACTCATTTAAAAATGATGTTTGCATTTTTATATTAATAATTACAAGAAAATTTAGCTTCTTTTTAAAATATGAGTTTAAAATGTATATCGAAATTTAACTGAGAAGTAACTATTTACTATTTTAACAAAGTAGGAAGTACTCAGTTTTTTGCTCAGCAAGATGGCAGTCTTAGATATGCACAGAGTCAAACAAGGTACCTTTATGGAGTCTGGAAAACATAGAAGCTAAGCAGAAGAGGATGTGTGTTTTTTAAGTTTATTTTTTATTCATATTATCCATCTTAATCCACCAACATTGTGTAATAAACTAATGAAAGCTTGAATAACAGATTCCATAGCAATGACTGGTATCTCATGGTATCTCATGTATCCTTTCTTTACAGGGTGAATAGTTGCCCCCTACACATTTAGTGGTGGGAGAAAAATGGCATGATTGTAAATATGCTCATTTTAAAATGAGAAAAACTAAGCCCAGGCAGGTTAAGTAGAAATGTAGGCTTATGCCGGCAGAAAACAACAGAGGCTGGATTTGAGTACAAGCAGTCCAGCTGAGATAAAGGTTGTACTACTTTTTTTTTTTAACCACTGTGTTAAAAAAGAGTGAAGAAATAATGGAAGTCCTTAACTCTACATGAGAATAATAGTTTCCACTATTTTAACACTTTAAATATTTTGGATTATCAATCAGGTTTTTGTGTTTGGTATGTTATAACTGGGCAACACAATTATCACACAGGAGAGGTATGGTTTTTTGAGAAAAAAATAGGAGTCCTTTATTATTAGTCAGAGACTGAGAATGGGCTCATGTCCCAAAGAATTCTCAGGTTCTAAGAGGGGATGGCGTGTGGCTTATGAAGGCAAAAACCACAGGAATGGGAAGTCTGAGAAGAACACAAGGGAAGGGGTGAAGAACGATTAGCAGTTGATTCACAGAAGAATAACACTGGCAACAATCTAGCAGTGATTTAAATTTTAATGGTGCCTTGTGCCTGATTTGGGGGATTTCCAATAGCACTCTGGGAACAAGGTACCAGCAGAGAGCACCAAGGCAGCTATGCAGAAAAGATGACAGGCCCAAAGGACATCAGGGAAACCCAAAATGGCGGGGCTCTTGTCACTTCAGATACGAGAGGAAGATCCATATATCTGCTTGTGGGTCAAATATAAAATTGGAGATAGCTCTTCTGATCTTCTTTAGCTACAGGTTTTTTTTTTTTTTCAAAGTAAGGAAAAAGTATACAGAGTGTCTCCTAATAGCCACATCAGGGCACACCTGAGGACTTTCACTCACCTGAGCAGGTAAAGCCATCTCCTGTGAAGCCTTCAGAGCAGGCACACCGGTAGGAGCCCGGGGTGTTTACACACTGAGCGTTTATGCTACACTGGTGGGTTCCATTAGAACATTCATCCAGATCTGTATGCCAAAAGAAAGCAGCCAGGAAGACCAGAAATTAAAATGGAACACTGAGACACCCAGAAAGATCTTGATTTTTCTAATTTAAATGTAAACTGGCTAAAGGGACTGGCTGGTTCTATTGAGGGTGGACTCTATTGCTGGTTCCTTTATCTCTAAGAAAGTACTGCCAAGACCTGTGGCACAGTCTGTATCCTATGAGGCTGAAGCAGGAGGATCACAACTGGGATTCCAGCTGAGAAACTGAGCAAAACCCTGTCTCAAAATAAAAAATAAAAATGGGCTGCAACTGTAGCTTACAATGAAGGTCCTGGGCATGATTTCCCATACCACATATCAGAAGAAAAAAAGGGAAAGTATTGATTCTGAAAATACTGCTACATTTCAGAGTAGAACAATGAACCTAGAGTTTTCAAGTTTTATAGATAAGGAAATCAAGATATGATTCTCTAGTCTAGTGGAAAAAACATATGGTAAGCATAGAAAAAAAGAAATATTATGAAGTGTACACAAAATTAGAATGCAATGTGAGAATATAGAGAGCATCTCCTATGAACTTCAGAAACACACAGGGCCAGCCGCACTGAGGAGGTAACTGTCAATTAACTCTAGATACCAGGGATAAAGAAAAGTTAGCTCACTTCACAGATGTCAGGAAGGGCAATTTTTGCAGAAAATAAAGACACCTAGAAGGAAAAGTGCTGGGTACGAACAAGATAATTAAAGGGGGTTGGTGTGGCAAGTCACAATTCCCACAGAGGGTGGTGGAAGATGGAGCTAGACAGACAGTGGAGGAGGCAGGCTCTGGGTCTTGGTAGTCGTACAGCAGAACTAGGGTTTATCCTAAAATGAATGGCTTGAAAAGGATGATTATGAAAAATCAGGTCCATGGTTTAAATTTTCTGCTGTTGTTATATGAAGTACAGACTATAGCAGGACTACAGAGAGAACAAGTAAACATTAGGGGGAGCCTGTAGGAGGGGAGAGAGAGAGAGAGAGAGAGAGAGAGAGAAAGAGAGAGAGAGAGAAAGAGAGAGAGAGATTGGAGATCTGGTTAAGACTGGGCAGAAGAATTAAGATGGAAAAGAAAGAACGTATTCGGATGACAACTGGGGTGCAGGGGCCTGGACTCTGCACACTTGCTTGGACCAGAGGCAAGCTGACTTGTGATCTCTGGGCAGGTCGAGAGCACGAAAGGCACCTAACAAGAAAGCTGAAGGTTTCAAAAACAGGAGATACATGGGACTAGAAAAATGGCTGAAAAGTTGTGACAACAATGTCAGAGAGACGGCCAGACTACCAGGAGGCTGCCCGTCAGCTGAATGAAGCTGTCTTAGGGTGTCACAGAGCAAAGTGATCTGGAAACTGTGATATTTCGTGCTGCATAGTTGGCTCAAAAACACTCGACAAGTATAAAACACTTGGATGAATAACAAAGTACACTCAAGTTAACTTATATTTTTGGGAAGAGATATTAAGACTATTCTTTAATCCTTACTGCAGGCCTCTAAGCTATTAATGAGACATCATCACAAGGAGGTCAGTTCAGCTTGCTTTCTTTTCTATTTTAAGTTGACCCGAATAATTCTTACCAGCTGGAAAAAAAGCTTTATTGTTAAAGCATGTAAAATACCGAACATATTAAATAGCACCATGAATGACACCCAGGATACAATCTTGTCCCCTGCCTCACTGCTATAAAAGACTTATTATTGGAATCTGACTTGGGGAAATAGCTTTCCCACTTCTTTGTTCTTCAGATCGGATCTTTTCAATCCAACAAAACACATTTTCTTGTAAGATGAGATCTGCTTTCTGGTATGAAGCTAGTACTGACCACTGAATGCGTACTTACAGCTATGTGTAAAACCCCTTTTTGTTTCTTCCATTTGTTCCATTAGGTTCTAAATCTCACTGATTACTCAATGAAGACTGGGAAGAGTATGAGTTACTTTTCATCATGCAGATGTTGGGATCACCAGCTGCACATCAAATAATTTTTAGTGCTCTGCAGCCTGGAAGAGCCGATGCCAAGGTAACCTACAGTAATTTCACCGTTTATATTAAGACGAAAGGAAACTCTTCGGCAGGATTTCTCTCTGCAACTTAATGCGGCATTTGATTTATAAGGGAGGAAACGATGAGTACAGAGCGTGTTCTTGCTCGAGCGTGTGGTTTCACAACTGCTGCTAAGAGCCTCTCAGATGCTGTGGCTTCCCAGAGGATACTCCCATTTGCAAACTCACCGATGCACTTGATGCCATTTCCCACCCAGCCTTCCCTGCAGCTGCACTTGAAGCTTCCAGGGACATTCAGACATGAGGCATGCATGTCACAGTTGTGGGCACCAATTTCACACTCGTCCACATCTAGAAAACCACAGTTAATAAGACAAAGATAAAAACGCAAGTCAGTTAATTCTATTTCCAGGTATACTTCTGCATAAGTAAAATTTTAAAGTAAATATGAAACTATTCAAATATCTTAACCTCATTCTTGTTTCAATTTTTTAAGTGCTAATAAGATTTAAGGTTCATGATTCAGAACAAACAAATCCTTCCCTAAAAGAAATTACAAACCATTTTGCAGCAGGGGGAGACAGAGCAGGTGTTGTCTACATGGGTGGGTGTCAGTCCCTCCTCCCCACAAAGGCACAGATAAAACTCCACATACAGGACATCAGATTAGAGATACCAAGAAAAGTATTATTTATAGAATGACACTCTACTGTTCTTTCCTATTAACATTTAATACAGATTATTCATGAAGAAAGAACAAGATTGACTTATTTTAAAAGTCATAACCCATCCTCTTTTTTAAAATTATGTAATCACTTGCTGTTTAAAAAAATCAACACAATATTTTTATAAAGGTTTTGGAAATTATCTTTAGGGAGCATATTTCTGTTTTCCCACTTATTTGAGAGCACAGACAAATGTTCTCTAGAACATTATCTGGAAAATGACTGATGTTTTTAATCTGCATGTGTGTGCATATACTACACATGTACATCTAAGTGAAGTGTGCACACAAAGTTGTCATGCACCACATAACATTTTGGTCAATGACACACCGTGTTTGTGATGTTCTCAGATTATAATGTTACCTAGTGATGTTGCTACCTTATTCTGTATAACTACATGCCATAATATTCACAGGATGACAAATTAACCTAATGACACATTTCTCAGAATGCACCCTCATTGCTAAATGAAATTTTATACACGCAAACTGTACATACATGTAGTTTGACATCTACGTTATCAAGTAGATTTTTTCCAGAACTTTTGAGAATGTAAAGAACAGTACATTCTACCCACTTCACTGATTGTATATTGTAGCTGCTGAATACACACACACACACACACACACACACACACACACACACACACACCCTACATTACTTGCTATCAAGCCAGCGGGTGATGAACAAGCACAGCACACCTGCTCTGGACACTTGTCCTTTCCTGGAGGGGTCAGCTCAAGTCCCTCATCACCTGCCTTGAAAAAATACAATCCAAGAAGCTTAAAATGAGCATGGAGGAACATCTGGTCCAAACCCCATTTATACGAAAATGGCTACAACTGATTAGCAAGCAAAGAGAGCAAGAGCTGAAGTGGACGAGGTAAGCAAAGGAAGAAAGTGAAAGGAGAAAAAAAGACGTAAGTGGACAGAGAGAAGGAAAGCCAAAAGCAAATGAAAAGAGAAGAAAACGAAGGAAATATGAGGGTAAAGAAGAAAGACAAAGTTTCTAAGCAAAACTCAAATTTTAGTAGTCTTGAAGAACTGAGAAATCATCAACAGCTGGCACCCCTCCAAGTCTTTCGGTGTTCCTTCCTTAGCTGTCTCCCTTGTGGGTGGGGGTCACACTGGGAACATGAAAGCTGCTGCAGAGGTCATGGAGGAACACGGACCCACGTTCCGCCTGCTCCCTGCCTCCATGTTAGGAGCCCACAGCCAGCTCCAGAGTGGGCGTCATGCTGGGTGCTGTTACAGAGCTGAGCCCAGTGCGCTGCACATGCTGCATGTCAGTTTCTCATGACACACACACACACACACACACACACACACACACACACACACGGCCTGGCTGAGAGAAACTGGCCTAGGGCACCCAAGGGAGCGGCGGACATCCTGAAGGCTGGTCTCCTACACCTAAGCAGCTGAGGCATAGAGGGCCCAGGAAACCTACCTGTGCACCCTGTGGTTCCCTTTTTCACTGAATAGCCCAGCTGACAGTGGCAGATGAAGGATCCCTTGGTGTTCTCACACTCCCCGAACATGCATATGTTCGAATTTAGGTCACACTCGTTCACATCTAGAAAATCCATTTTCAATACATCGGTTAGTATTTGTCCATCATGGTAAATGTAAATGTTATTTTTTCAACTGAACAGGGAATACCAAAATATATAGATGAAATTTAAAATACAAATCCTCTTGCAAGACATTGTGTGGTGGATGATAGATTGTTTTCAAGTAATTCTTCCTTTTAAGATTTTACAGAAAATTTTATAGAAAATGGTTTGAATGTTTAAACTAACAATAGAAAAAGCCTTTCTCACATTCATGTGTGTGCAGGGTGAGTATGTGCATGTTCATCCTGTGCTTGGGACACTTACCAATACATGTTTTCATGTCCATTGAAGCCATGAAGCCATCAAAACAGAGACAGCGATACTCTCCAGGGATGTTGGTACACTGTCCCCCATCACAGATGTCAGGGTTATTCTCACACTCATCAATGTCTGAGGACACACAGTTAACAATCAAATTAAAATGAGGATGCTGCCTTTCATCCATCTTCGACTCAACAGTATCTGCAGCTATTTGTAAAATAAAGTTCCTTAAACGTGCAAACTCCCTGGGTTCCCTGGTCCTTACCCGCACAGGACCTCCCGTCCGGCACGAGGGCATAGCCTTCGCTGCAGCTGCACTGGTAGCTTCCTTCCGAGTTGGTGCACTGTGTGTCACAGCCACCATTCATGATCATACACTCATCAATGTCTGGGAATACAATGTTGTGACTGCATTATTCCTCAGGTCTACTTCCACAATGAAAAAAAAAAAGATTTTTTTTCTTTTCTTTTTAAACAGGTAGCTTTAAATGATTTACATTTCTCTCCCTATAATTTGTGTTGTTTAGTGCTATGCCATCAGTCTTTCTTATTTCTTGTGTACTTTAGTTTGGGCAGCCTTCCATTAATTCTACTATGTGAAAATTAAGGAATTCAAAAACATGATAACTCTGGAGGAGTTTAGAGGGCTTTCTTGACAAGACTAATGAGTTCTTTGTCCAACCAACAAACTATGGCACCCCAGAAGTCTGCCCCCATTTTTAGATTCATCTTTAGGAAAAAAGACTCCTACAACCTTCAATGTATCTTCAGTGCCAGATGTGTTCCTAGGTGACTTGAGAAGCACAAGCTTCAGACCTGCTTGGCCACACTGCTTGGCCTCCCCTTACCAGTACAGCCCTGGCGGTCTGGGGTGGCCTGATATCCAGGATCGCAAGAGCACTGATAGGTCCCGATCATGTTCACACATTTTCCATTTCTGCAGAGATTGTCACTCAAGGAGCATTCATTGATATCTGTAAAAGATATACAGAATTAACATTTCATGCAACAGCTAAACCACTAACATCATCAAGGATATTCTTTCCCGGAATTGTAGTCTCCAAAGGAAGGGTGGATTTCAGGGAGAAGTAGGTTAATACAGATTATTTCAAGAAAATGCTGATCTCTACCTCCATTATTTTACCAGTGACAGTATTTCCAGTGGAACTTTCTATAATAAAAGAACAGATGTCTATTCCTTCTACACATGCTACTGAGCACTTGAAGTTTGGATACAATGACTAAGAAATTTCTGCTGTCATTTAATTTTTATTAAAATGGCATAGCACCATGTGGCTAGTGATTACCACATTAAACTACACTGATGAAAGTTTTAGCACAAGCCAGAAATGAAGTTCACTGCTATTTATCCTACACATTTTCATGGCCATGCTTGCCTGGTCTTTATTATCTTGTCAGCTTTTGCCTATACAACTTGAACTGTGCTGAGGGAAGACACTGATTCTATAAAACAGGTACGATAGTAAAGTATTTACTTGTTAATTTATTTATTGTTTCATTGTATTGTGCTATGTGTCTGGGTTGGTGGATCATACTTCCCTTTTTTCTTTTGACATGAACTAACCATTATAAGGTTGGCAGGTGCCTTAAATATCATATGTAAATATCTACAGAATAAATCAGTATTGTCACCACAGAAGAGCAGCAAGAACACGGTAGAAGGACCATTTTCTCTCATAAGGAAGTTTGTCAGATACAATGTAAGTTGAGAACTATGATAATGTAATCAACTCTAATAAGAAATTAATCTCAAAAGCTCAAATTTATCATAAAGAATGGTGAGGTGGATATATGCTTATTATCATTAAATATATTTTTATATCACACAGAAATGTATATTTTATATTGTATATTATACCTTTGAAGGGTATTTTTTCAGCCAATAGCCATGAAAACTATGTAGCAATATAAACTTGATGTAAAACAGATTCCTAATAATCACTAGTTTACAATATGTTCAACCACGGATAAATATTGTGCAACTACCAGTGGCGACTTTTTGTTATTATTTTTTGTAACTTTTTTACTATTAAAAAATCTACTATTTTTTATATTAAAAAATCTAAAATTTCTTAATCCATCCTTTTACAATGTCTGTTAATTTATGACTTCAGATTCGCTTCATTTATTAGCACAGGAAGCTATACAGCTTATAAGTGAATACCTGTGTATTGGAAGATATGCTCAAATTATTTTCAAAAGTTGGCATGTGAACTGCTCTATTTTAATGTTTTGTTTGCTTGCAGCTTCAAGAAAGGGTTCTTGTGAAGATGATGTTTCCCAGCTGAATTAAAGTTTGAAAGTTAGTGTACTAGAGTATGGAAAGTCCAGAGGCCTTTGCACATGGGTGATGGCAATCATTGGAATGCTCAAAGACTAGCCATTAGTATTATCCTGTCACCCCCTGTCACCCATGCTGAGCTTAGGGCCACTAAATTAGAGACCAAACTGTGTCTGCAAGAAGCAGGAGTTCTGGGAGCTCACATGGCCAAATAAATGAGTAGAACTGAGTAGACATTGGGTGCACAGTGGCCTTTATACTCTGTAGAGCATGCACACCACACAGGTGAGCAGTCATGAGTAGCTCTGGAGAGTGTACCCACCCATCCAACCTGGAAGGTGGAACTACAGCTTTACACAAGGTCCATTACACCCAAGCAGCTAAGTGTGGATAGAATAATGAAGCTCCAGAACAATGTCAGCTTACTGAATTCATCATTGAAGAATTTTTAAAATTTTATTGCGGTAAAAATTCATATGACGTAAAATTTAACAATTTTGTTTTTACAAATACCGCTATTCCAAATTCTGTAACACATTAGAACGATAGGGTTTGGGGGGGGGGTCTGAGAGCATCTATGTCCACCCCTTTTTCAGAGATTCACCACTTTCCTATTTGGCCATTGCCTCTCTTCCTACTCTGTCATTTGTCTTGACGCTTTTTTATGTTAAATGTTATTATTTTTGCGCATTTCATAAGAGGGATACCCATCTACAGTCAGTGTTTTGTGTTTGGTCTATTTCACTGAACATTATTGACTCTGGCTGGCCCCATTTTTCTTCAAATGCTTTGTATCTGTCTTTCCTTATGGCTGCACAGTATTCCATTGTGTACAGTATAGGTACCAATCTTCTTCAGCCATTCCTCTGTGGATAGGCAGGGAGATTATTTCCATGATTTGGCTATCATGAATTCTGCTGCTATAAACATGGATATGCATGTGCCTTTTGGGTATGTTGACTTTATTTCTTTTGGGAACATGCCCAGTAGAGCAGTAGCTGGATCAAATAGGATTTCCATTCTCAGCTTTCTATGGAACCTCCAGGCTGCTTTCCACGATGGTTGCACCACAATGCATTCTCAATGACAGTGGAGTAGGGTTCCTTTTTTTCTGCACCTTTGCCAACAATTGTCATTTTTTGAGCTCTTGATGTGGGCATTCTCGCTGAAGTGTTTTATGAACATGAGTCCAGAGGCATTCCAATTTGAATTTCTAGTTTGCACTACAATCAATTTCATGTGTTCCAGAACAACAAATTTGTCAGAGGCAATTCCTCATTTTTACACATTGTGTCTAGTGAGGTTGAGTGTGGAGGGGACAGACTCACCCACACAATCCTCACGTGAAGAAGACAGCTCATGTCCCAGTGGGCAGTCACACTGAAAGCTGCCCTCAGTGTTCACACAGGTGCCACCCCTACAAAGGAGAGGGTTACGTTCACATTCGTCAATGTCTGAAAAGTAAAAACGTGAGATCATTAAAGAACTCTGAGGCAAATCTGTTCACGCACATAGCACGGGAGAGGGCATATTATCTGAGTAACTGGGAGACTCCAATGGAAGATATGTGCTTAATCAAGGAGCCTTTTATCAGTATTAAAATTGTAAAAATTCTACTCTTAATGATAGCAAGCTATCAAGGGATTTACTTGTGTGAAATAATGACATTTACAAATGGTAAAAATAAACAATGATTGCTTTGTATCACTGCAGACTCAGGATATTATGTAATGTTAGAGTAATTCTAGTGTCTCTAATGCTAATCAAAGTGAAAAAAAATCTAAGATTCTTAACTGACTACATTTCATGAGTTAAATTCTGTAAGTCCCTGAAAATGATACAGAACCCCAAGTCGCTGGGAATACTGTGGGGCTTCGAGCACAAGTCGGGAACATCACCTGGTATGTGCATGACAGGAGTCAAATTTTGGGTAGCCACGCAGCGCCACCCTTCTGAATCCCTCCTGTGTAGACTGTGTAGACTCTATGAACAGCAGAGTCCATTTTCAATAACTCCCTGCCATGAAGATGACAGAGAACGGTGGGGCACCTGAGAGCTGTCCAGGGACAGATTTTTTGCCTGACACTAATCTTCTCCGTGTCTCTCGTCCCTGCTCTGAGCTGAGCACAGGCAGAGTATAGGAGTCTGCAGTGCCTGGTGCTCAGCCGGGGGCAAAGAGTTACATGCACTCACCCATGCAGTTCTTCATGAGCATGAAGCCACTCTCGTAGCCTTCGAAGCACTCGCACTCGAAGCTGCCAGGCGTGTTGACACAGACCCCACTGCCACAGAGGTCAGGAGAGATCCTGCACTCGTCGATGTCTAGTCCATGTAGTTGGAAATAAATTAAAACAAACAAAAACAAACAAACAAACAACAATGACAAATAATAAAAAAAAAAACCAGGAGAAAAGAAGGTGTTAAAGATCAAGGCAAAGGAACTGGCATTCCTTCAAGTGAAGGTCCCGCGTAGTTCTAATGCCGGGGAAACGAATGGCTGAGAGCAGGAGGATGCTATGTCAGAGCTCAGACAGACTGGACCAGGCATGAGGCACATTCCTTTCCCAACTGTCAAAACTGTCATGCCAACAGACGAGGGGTGCCTTGGGTCCTTTAAGAATTCTGAAATTGTGGGTGTCTTTTTGTGGTTTAAAAATGGCAGCCAAACGACGAGCCAATCAATTATTTTATAGTCTGAATGAGGTGGGGGACAGGCTGGGAGGCAGTGCCCACAGGAAATGACGATGCCCCCCAGCCTTGTGTGCCACTGCCACTGGGAAGCCCGTAAAGATGGCGTGCCAGTTGGCAGATAGGGCAGCCACACTGGCAAGCAAAGCAAACTCACCTCCAGCCAGAGAACACACATGTGGCAGGGCTTGGAATCCGAGGGCAAACCCCAATTTGTTTCTATGTCACATCAAAAATGAAGAGCTAACTGATTTCCATTTCAAAAAATAAAGAATAATTATGTATTTGCCACTATTTTATATTACAGTGAAGAATCTTCAACAGCATTATCTGTATTCCCCAAAACAGAATTGTTTGAGAAATCTCTCTTGTCTATAAAATTTTTCATTTGAGAAGTCATGTCCATAGAAAATCTGTTTACAAAATATCATACGTATGTCATTTTTGTCAGACTGAAACAAATGCTCTGCCACTGCCTATTTTGGTTAATTCTGATCATCAGAGTTAGTGGATAGCCTCTGAGTGCTCTCAGTCTCAGTCTTTCCTTCGGCTTTTATTTGGTCCTCCAATTATTTGCCATATTGAAAAAAGTAAGTACTTTAAAAAAGCATATAAAAAAGTCTCACTGAAACAATGAAGCAACCAACAACATGCACATTAAGTCTGTTGGTATCTGCTAACTGGTCACAGGAACCATAAGAAGAACACAAAATAAACCCTATGGTGTAGCAGGAACAATAATTTCTGGCTAGTCTGATATTGGAACCTCACGGGGTACAGTGTGGCCTCTAGAACTGAGAGCTTGGCTACAAACACTGGTTTTTCCTCTGCATGTAGCATCTGGAGAATGATTTAACTTCTCTGTGCTTTAATTTGTTTATCTTTAGTCAAGTAAGGCACGGAACCCACCTCTAGGATTAAGGGAACTCACATTTGCCAAGGGCTAAGAACAGTTTCATAGAAAGTGTCACATATATGTTCATTATTCTCTGCTAAGAGTTGGCATTTCTTAGTCAGTGGAAGAGCTTTGTGTGGAGCTAGGCCCTACTTGAGAATGCCAAACCCACTGGCTGTGAAGGAGGTGACTGTGGAAACTCAAAATGTCAGAAGATCCAGAAGAAGGGTCCTTGAAGATTGTATAGAAATTCTGAGTTTAAAGATGTGAAACAGAGAAGCAAGAGACAATGTGAAGAGCAACAGCGCGTCTCAGGAGCCGGCAGGTCAGAGGCCGACAACGAGCTGGCTCAAGAAGCCAGAGCAGGATGACCCAGGGAACCTGACAGCGGAGGGTGGCCTTCCTTATGTGCTGTAGAAAATGGAAACCATCAGTCAACATGGAGCTCCACACTATACCCCAAAACAGAGTCGTCAAGAACTTCTCTCAGTTCTTCAGATGAAGGAGACTGTTTGAGACATTAAGTGACTTGACTTATGTCACATCATTAAAAAAAGAGAGAGAGAAAGAGATGAGATCAGCAGTGGAAGGACCTTAAGTGGCTATACGAAAGTCCAAGATTTGCCAAGTCAATAGAAGTACTTTGTGGGGTGCCAGGCCCTACTTGAAGATGACAAACCCAGTGACCGTGAAAAATGAAGGAGGTGACTGTAGAAACTCAAAATGTTGGAAGATCTTGAAGAAGGGCACAATATAGATGATCAGTACACTGTGCCACCCAGGACTCCTTTCGGGAAGGAAGGACCTGCTTCTCCTCACCATCAGCTCTGGGAATGCTGCAGGAAGAAAGACCTTAGATGTCACCTCTTTTCAGGTGACGCCTCAGCTGAAAAGATCTCTTCTCCAGTCAGCCTTCTTGGGGCTGCTCCAGCAGAGAGGCCAAGGAGAATATGCACCAAGGAAAAGAATATTTTAACTCAACAAAAATGCTTTGCAAGACTATGCACATGTGTATAAAGCAGGGACCAGAAAACCCAAAACTGGAAAACAGATGGCTGGCCGAAAGAGAAGGGTGAGGTTTGGTAAAAGCAAGAACATAGGTTGGTAGCTAGAAGGAAAAGAAAATTTGAGACATCTTGAACTGGTTTACAGGTCAAATAAAAGGGAGCTGCGCACAGGGGGAGATGTTAGAGAGAGAGGAGTGAGAATCTCACAGAGAAGGTACCTGAAAGAGGAACAGGGCAGAGTGGTAGGGCGGAGGACTTCACGGAAAACCAAGGACAGAATCTCATTCTCCATTCCGAGAAGGAGGGAGGATGGGAAGAGAAGATGTATCAGCAGTCTCTTTGAGGACAAGACTGGCAATGAGGCTTGATTTTGATAATGACAGAAAACCAGGCAAAGCTATGAGATCTACACAGGTCAGGGGAAGTTCAGAACTGCCAAGAGAAATTCAGAAAGTGGCATAGAGCGGCGAAAAGTAACGATGCTAAGAGGCCACCACAGGGCTTGGGTGGAGGCGACTCAGTGATCTCAGCCGCTCTCCTCACTCCCCTGCAAGGCCCAGCAGCCCAGAGTGAGAAATCCGTGGGGAGGGGGTTAAAAGCTAGGGACTGGCAAGGGCAGAGGGAACATAAAGTCCAGGCAGCAGAACACGAAAGGGCCAGACGGACAGCATGAAATGGTTTGGAGGCTTCCAGGCTGGGAGGCACAGGAAGGCACTGAGAAAGACACTTCTGAGGGAGTCCTGAGGAAGGGACATGTGGGAGAAGAGAAAAAAAAATCACAGAAAACGTATTCCACAGAATGCTCTGAGGAAAGATTTTGGAAAGTCCACATTTCTACAGTAATTTTGTTAGATTATGTAAAAAAAATTATACCTTCACATCTTTCCCTAAGATTGTCAGGCACAGGATTCTGGATCATGATGGAAGTTTAAACATTAAGAATGGCGGTCACAGATGAGGAAAATACATCATAACTTCTCTAATTCAAACTTTAGAAATGCTAACAGCAAGCATATCTATTGCAAAGTTTCATGTATTTGAATGTTATGGATTGTCTATGAAACCGTGTGCTGTTGGTAGATTGGGGCATAGTCTGGAAGGGTGTGTTATTGGCATGTAAGTTGGATTATCAGTGTGTAAACTGGATTATCGGCATGCAGTGGGAGCATACCACACCGCCTACACCTGGATCCAGGAGGGGCTAATCACTGGGCTGAGTCCTGGAAGGATATACAAGCAGTTTCCTGCCTTCCATAAGAACTAGTCTCAACTAGTCTCAATCTGCCTTTCTGTTCGTGATGTTGTGAGAAGCCGCCTCCACCTCCGTCTCTGTCTTGTATTTCCATTGCTGCCGGCCGCCCCTGAATGGACTGTGACCTTCTGAAATTGTGAGCTAAAATAAACCTTTCCTCCCCTAAATTTTTGGATGTTGGGTATTAAGTCACAGCAGTGAACAAGTAACTAAGACAATATCATTCAAGTTTTATAATTGTGGATTCAATGACTGTATTCTTTAGTCCTCATATACTCTGAAAATCACTGTTA
Organism: Ctenodactylus gundi; assembly: GCA_004027205.1. Taxonomy (NCBI): domain Eukaryota; kingdom Metazoa; phylum Chordata; class Mammalia; order Rodentia; family Ctenodactylidae; genus Ctenodactylus; species Ctenodactylus gundi. Next base: position 404,145 of record PVKB01000057.1, on the reverse strand, counting down.
TGCCATTCCTTTACATAAAACAAACAGCAGGTTTTTGCAGCTCTCTCACAAGTTTATTGGAGAATTCCTTTAAACGTAGCAAAAATAAAAAGTCATGCCTCCTCAGTGAGAGGATTGGTTTCTGAAGGCAGCATTATCAACACCAGGATCACCAGGTAAAGCAACAGAATACTCACCTGTGCAGTTTCTTTCCTCCATGTCCAGAGCGAAGCCACTATTGCAGCGGCACTTGAAGCTTCCGATGGTATTGCGACACTTCCCGTACGTACACATCCCAGGAAAAGCTTTGCACTCATTGATATCTGCAAGCAGAATAAAGCTGGAAAGTGGCGCTTTATTGATATTAATGAGTTGGTCTGTCACTTTAAGTTAAAAATCTAATAATGCACCCACATAAAAATGGAAATACTCAACGTTTTCAATAATGTCGCTAAGTGCACACAAAAATCCCCCATTGTGAATATTCTGTATTTTCAACACAGAGTTCTCATCCCCTGTTTTTCTGATCACTTAAAATTTAATACAGATAAGTAGAGGGAAGACATCTTTATTTCCTACCAATGTCACTACCAGAACTATTTCTCAGATTGTATGAAGGAAAGAAGAGGAAGAACAGAGGAAAGTGAAAATGCGATGATTAGAGGCCGGTTTTCTAGCTTTATGTCAATGCCATTGTACACAGATAATTCCTCTGGGTCTGGGCCATAACACTGGCAACAAATTACATGTTTAAGGAAAACTATTCAGAGAATCTAAGGACGTGAGCACGGCTGGCCATTACCTTTGTAAAATGGCCTGCCAGTCAGAACATCTCCTCTGTTAGCAAAGCCGGGACCCCGGGGACACAAGGTCTCATACTCCTTGGTGCCAGGTTTGGGGCACTCTTCGCACTCGGTGCCCCAAGCTGCTCCAACTGCACAGCAGCAGGCATCCATGCGGAACTTCCCGGGAACAGGGAGGATGCACTCATCTTCATCCCACTTCAGGTAGCACAGCTCCATGCGGATATCTGCACCAAGAGGGAAGCACAGGATGCAGGGACGTTGAGACACTCACTGAACATTCATTTACCCAGTGTTGACTCAGCACTAGGTATGATGCTGGGTCCTGGAGACACACTACGAGGTGTCTGCTGGAGGGAGACACATTTCTGGAGGTCCCAGAATACACTGCACTCCATAACAAAGACTCATGTCAGGACAGCAAAGACGGTAGGTTACCCACCAGTTTCTTCATATAAAGCCCTGATGGAGAAAACATCTCCTAGAGACATGGCTCTTCCATGTCATCACCTGCGGTCTCTTTTCTTGTGCTGCTCACATCAGGAAGAATAAATTTAATTTTAGTGATAGATTCTTTTTATTTACTGAATTGCTTAAAGTGGCTTGTGATTGTGAGCTGTCCTGTCAGATCCTAGTCAGAAACAGAAAATGATCAGCTGCAATCTATTTGCCAATTCAGTGCAGCTCTTAAAAATGCTTTTCAAAAGAAAACATGTCATTATTGCATTTGAAATATTCTTTTCCCTGCCAAATTTGTGCATCATGGTTTTGCCCCAGATTATGCAAATCCTCTCTAGTAAGGGGTCAATTTTTTTTTTTTTTTTTGGTTAAATGTTTTCCCTTCAATTTAAAAAATCTATCAGGTCAAAGAAATAGCCCAAGAAATAATAAATAGCCAAAAATACGGTAAATCAGTTTGATCTATAAATTATATGTTCATCTGTTGGTCAACAAAAATGGTGGTCAAGCTACAGTCAAACACTTGCCTGTTTAGTATAAATAGGACCATGGTTTGTAAAAGGATTTTCTTAATCTGATCAGATTATTTTTAGACATTAAATTTTTTTCTGGACCTGAAAACTGTACAGCAGAGGGAAACATATTACTGAGAGAAATATAAACAAAACCAATTTAATACACTCACTATTTTATTTCAATCAAGTCATTGACCAAAAATAATACTCACTTTAGCAATTGTCTTTAACCCAGCAAAGCATTTAAAAGCATTTCTATTCTTAAATAAACACTGTGGTAAAATTTCATTCTGATTTGGTAGACTGAATGCTAAGTATTCATAATAGGTAACTCTATTTTATATGTTTACATTCATGCCTACCCAAACTAACATTCTCTGCTAGTGAGACGTATGAAAACAATCTAGCAGGTTATACTGCCACAAGATTCCTGGGCTAATCTCAGCCGTACCCAGCTCATCCAGCACTGGCACTATGGGAATAAGGGGAGTCTCGAGATGGTGGAAAGTTTTTTAAAAAGTTCACTAACAAAACTTGATCAAGACGCTATTCTATGATAAACTGGCTGTGGGTGGAGGGATATTTGAAGTACGTATGTAAAAAGCTACGGGGGTCTGGAAGTACAATCCTTTACTCTAGAAATTACTGTTAGTTTTTCTATTAGGAATCAAACCAGCTAGCACACGTGCCACATAAGTTCTGTTAAAAACTTTCACTGGCTTGCACAGAAATCAAAATGTGAATCTGGACACCTCAGAATGGTACATACGCTCTACGTTTGCTGTGGTCTCCACAGCTCCTCAGAGTCACTTCCCTCATTTACCTACCCAGCTTCTGCGAGCATTTGAATCTGAGACCCTGATGTAGAAGCTCTGCTAGAGCAACTTCTACAATTATTCTTCTTAATTTAAATTTTCTTCTCTCTCTTCCCCCCCCTCTTTCTTTCTACCATTCTTTCTCTCTTGCACTGGGGATTGAATTTAGGGCCTACACACTAAGCTACACAGCTATATAGTTAGCCTCTCCTATCCCCTCCTTTTTTTTCTTTAAACTTTGAGATAGGGTCTCACTAAGTCATAAAGTTGCTCAAGCTGGGTTCAAATTTTCAATATTCCTGTCTCTGGTTCCCAGAATGCTAGGAATTACAGACCCGTGCCACTACACTGACTCAATCTCTTCTTAAAACTTCCAAACATTCCCAGGCAGAATAAACCAATGTAGTGTCAAAGACATTTAAGTAAGCACAAAGAAGAAGCTAATATGCTGATTAAAATATGGCAAAGGCTTTGATTTTGAGTGCTGTTATTGGAAACTGATTTTATTGAGTGATAGTTTATAATCAGTGATATCTTTATACACAATATCCTTTAGTTATTGAACGTAACTTGAGTTCATCAGTCATTTGTTCATATAGATACTATTATTTTGTCATCTTCAAAACAGACTTCATGTTTATAAACATTAAATTGTAAAATAGTTTAAAATAGTCAAAAATAAAAAAAAAATTTTCCTACTTTGGATGTTATGTTTCCTAATTAGTCATGTTTTATATCCACATTTAAATGCACTGTCAAGAGTTAACCTAGAATGGAATCTGTGTTATTATAGTGGCTAAACTATATGGTACTACAAACTTGTTTTTCTTACTACTAATTAAAAATCATTAGTACATTTAAGTATTTACACATTTTTGAGTATAACTCTTCCTCTGCTCATGCTCAGTCTATGATGCTCTTAAATTTCAACTGCAAACCTAGGTAAAGACTTTTTTTCAAATGGAAAGTTAACTGTTCCATACATTATTGGGGGATAAAAACTCTTTAAGGTCAAATCACCCTGCTAATAACACAGTACTGAGAAAAAGGACTCTTCATTTTTGATTTTTAGAAAACAGAGCATTAACAACATATAAACTTGGCGTCTTCCACAACCTGGCTATTGTTAGTTGTGGTGCTATGAACACCCATCAACAGACCAATGGATACAAAAATTTTGGTATATATACACAATGGAGTACTACTCTTCCATAAAGACATAAATTTGAGGCTTTTGAGGGTCAACGGATGCAACCTGAGGCCATCATGCTTAGGGAAGTGAGGCAAACGCAGGTTGAATATCACGTGGTTTCTCTAGTATGAGAAACCCAGAATGCAGGCATTTTTATGGAACTGAATGGGCGTGACAATGGGAAAGGGGCGGTGAGGGAGGCGGCACGGAGGCCAAAAAGGGGAGGGGAAAGGACTGAAATGTTGATGCAGTATATATGTCCACAAAATACTCAGGCTCAGTGTAGCTCTGTGTATTGTGTATATACACAAATAAAAGTGGAAAAAAGAATATGTAAGGGCAGTAAAGAAAAATCAGAAATTAATACTATTTTCTAACACAGTAACATAATTTTGCCCATGACTCTACCTGCTGTCGAAAACATACAGCTATAATGAGTTGGTAAATGTTAACTTTTCTAATGATTGTCTCCAATTCTTTTCTGTGTTCAAAAAAAAATACACATAGTTTTCTTATTCTATTAATTCAATCAAAAAAGAAAACCTGACCTTGCATAAATTATCTGTTTAAAGAAACCAAGACTTAAAAGATACTTTTTTGAGCAGTACCACCTTCCTGTATCAGGCAGAAACTATTCTACTTAAATACATTCAGTTTTAAAATACCCGAGAGTAAATTTTCCTCAAAATATCTTGTTTGAGGCAAATTTTCCCAAGCATAGACTTAGTGGTTTTGGACTGGCCATTACCCAAAGGAAAAATTCACGGCTGGTTTCAAGCATAAAATACACGAGGGCATAAATCTTACCCAAACATACGCGGCCAGTTCCATCCAATGTAAGGCCTTCAGGGCACTCACAATGAAAAGATCCTTTGCTGTTGACACAGCGACCGTTTGGACAAACGCCAGGAAACACCTCGCACTCATTAACGTCTGCAGGGAAATGGAGTAAGCAGAGGGATCAAGATGTTACAAATAGAAAATGCAGGTGTGGCCTCACTTCCTGTACAGCATATGCAACCTGCAATACAATGTGGATTATTACCCGACTTAAGCAAAAATATTCCACAAGCTAGCCACCAGCTTTCCTAGTCACCACCTGTGAAAACCACCACAGCCTTGCCTGTCCATAAAAACCAGACCAGACAAGCTCCTTTGCCAGCTGTTGTGTGCCTTGAAGGCTGGCGATGTCCTTATGAAATTTACCCAACTGCAGAAAGGGAAGAAATGGTGAACTCAAGGTGGTTTCCTGAGAGCAATAGGCTGAAGCATTTGTTGACTACACTGAGTATTCTAATGCAAATTGCAGGGTCCGTGAAAGCCACAAGTTATCTCCAAAGATTGAGAATGAATATTAATCTTATATACGGCTGTGAAGACTTAATACCATCTGAGAATACGCTCACCTTCACAAGTAACACCTTTAATCCTGGCAAATCCTCTTGGGCAAGCTGTATCTGAAAGAACAATAGGACAGATTTTTACTTCATGACAGAACAAAATTACAGCTGTCCTAGGTTCAACAAAGAGCTAAGGGTAGTCATGAACTAAAGACTTAGATGCCGAGGACTCCAGCCATCACCTCTTCAACTCAGTATCACCACCCAAGGCTTGCGGTACCGACTTCATTGGTGCTGACACATACTGTGGTTTCTCCCACAGTTCCCTTCTGCTCTTATATTCACAAGTGAATTACAAGCAAAGAAAAGACTCGAGAGGAACAGTCAACATGTCTTCCTGGGACATACAAAAATGAAGAGATAGAAGAATACAGGTAGCTGAGCACCTGGATTTTAATTCTCTTTCTTGTCTAAAAGTACTCAGGTCTGCTTACCATGGGAGGAAAATCTAAATACACATGTAAAGAAGTAGGTAAAGTTAGCCAACAAAAACAACAATCACAGCATCACTAAGGATGTAGTAGTTGTCTTGGTTGAGGGAGAATCCCAGAATCCCCGGGGTCTGGCTCCTACCTCGCTCACAGCGCTCACAGGGGCTCCCCCAGGCAGCTCCCAGGGTAGCACAGCATTCAGATTTCAAGGTTGCTCCATTGATATTCACTTCACAGCGGTTGTCCTGGATGTTGAGCCAACATGTCCCTTTCAGACTGTCTAAAAAAGTAATTGGAAAAGTCACAGGGCTTGTACTACTGTAGAAAATACAGTTCCTCAGTGTGCACCAAAGACACTGCTGATAGTACAAAAGAGTGAACATTAATTTTAAATTTTTAACAGCATATCCCTTGAAATAAAACCAATTAAATTAAAACTTTCAATAGTTAATACTTTTAGACACACCTATGTACATGGACTCATGCATGCACTGAAATATGGTATTTGTATTTATAAGTTAAATACTGTACTTTACACATGTAAATTAAATAACATAATCCATATGTGACAATTTGTCAAATTGATTCAATTATATTTACTGATATTCTGCAGAGGAGGAAGAATTGCTGTTGCCTAGGACAATGTACTTAGAAACAACATATTCTCATAACAGCAACTCTATGTGAAAGATGTTCATAAGATTCATCCTTTGTAATAAATGCCTTAAGATTGCATCAAGTAAAATCCCTCAAATAATTTCCTTGACTTCTAATTACCTACTAAATAAACCACAGAGAATTTACGGTTTGTTACAGAGAAGCTAGTGTTTGTCCAAATGAATAATTTTATGACTAACTTGAAAAAAAGATTTCTAAAATATAAAAAAGAAAATAAACATTACATATAAACCTAACATTAAAACATCCTAAGGCTAATACCTGATGGATTTTCTTTCAGATACTTTTCTGATTGTGCATATGTATAAATTATAATTCAAAAAATAATATGTGCTTATGGTATATTATTTGAGGAAACAGAGACATGTAAAGATATAAAAATCACCTATATTTTGATCATACAGAAAAAACCATTCTGAACTTTTCCTCCATTTGAACAGTAGAGTACCCAGTAACACAGTTTGCACTTGGAAGTTTTACTCCTTGTGAATCAAAGCAATAATGAGTAATTAGTAAATTTTTGGTAGCATAATAATTTTTCAAATAAAAAATAATAAATGACTTAATGAAATTTAAAGCAGTGATAAGGAACCCAGCCAAAGTTGGTATTTCAAATACTAATTGATTGTACAAATTCTACATGATTTTTTTTTCATAGAACTACAGGTTTCAGTTAAGGCTAAACCAAGGCTCTTGGTATACAATGGAGATTCATAAGTCTTCAAGTGTACAGCCTAGAAATCTGCATTTGACAGTTTCCTCAGGTGATTCCAAAGCAGATGATGAGTTAAATATCTGTTAATAAAACTTACTAGTATATTGAAGAGTTGGGGAAAAAGTCAAGATGTATTTCTACAGTATTTATTTTAAAACTCATTTAACAGTATGTGCATACCAAGTTTTTACTTCCAAACACAGAAACACACAGAAACACACACAAACACACAAACAACCCTGCCCCATTCAGCTGAAACTGGTAGGCCTCTGGTGGGAGAAGTAGTAATTCCCTATGCAATATAGCAACAAAGAAAAGGTGATTAAAACAAAACAATCTTCTTGATGGGGTACAAACAGTTAAGGGTCAAAAGCGCAGAAAGAGTTGGAGAGCCGCTGCCTTGTTCTCTTAGACTGCAATGTTCACAATGGGCACAACTACACGCACGTGAAAGGTGTTTGCTCAGCAGCATCCATGCAGGTCCCCCTCCACAGGCTCACAATTGTCTGTTCTACAGCACAGAGCCAACAGATGCCTCTGCAAGACTACTAGGAGTTTAAATGGTCTTTTAGTGACCAAAATTACTGATTTATCATCTTAGTTATGGGCCCTTTATTAAGCAAGATATATTGAAACAGAAACCAAAAAGTACTGACCGAGCAAGTAGCAGGCACTGTTTTATTTATTTACTACTCATTAAAACCAACCTGTGATGTAGGTACAATATGCAGGTGAGAAAGCAGAGGCACATAGAAGTCACCCAGTTCACCCAGGGTCACTCTCAGCTGGCAGAGTGTCAGCACCAAGACCGAAAGCAGCTAAGTCTCGTTCTAGGCCTCACCATGACATCTCGCTTCTTTACATTACATTGCATCAATACTTCCATATTGAGGATTTTCTGTTCCCCTCTCTCTCATGGTTATGTACACTGTACACACACACACACACACACACACACACACACACACACACACACACGATATAGACCCAGATACCTGGCCAAGAGTTAGTTAGGAGCTCCAAGAAAATAATCAGGACAAGCAGCTTAAAGGTGTGAAGGGAAGAGAGACTACTTCATCCAGGACAGTCATATAGCTTGATATATGGTTAGAAATATAGAGAGAACAAAATGTGGAAATGTGACTGAGGAAGAGATAAAATATGGTGGACTTCAACGAGGTACATGCAAGACATGTGTGAGCAAATGGTAGGCCAGTGCGGCTCTAAGGGAGCAGGAGGAGGGAGAGTGGCGGGAGACGAACACGGCTGGGTCAAGATTACAAGGATGACATGGGCTTTGCCAAGGTCTGCAGCTTGTGATTTTGACTGAAGAAAGCCAAGATTTTTTTTTTTTTAATAGCCTAGGTTTCCAGACAAGTAATGATTTATGCTTCAAAGGGATTATGTGGTGGCTAAGTGGAAAGGAGACCCTTAAGGTAGCAACTATGGGAAAAAAATGCAAAACTCAGGCTACAGTAATAATCATGAGAAGAGAAGCAATGATGTCTTCAACTGGGGGCTTTGGGAGGTGACATGGGTTTAAATATGCACAATCTTCACAAACAATGTTTTGCTGATGGGTGTATTTTGCAGAGTGAGAAGGCATGAAGGTTGATGCCAAGACCTGGGGGCAGCAGTTGAAAGAATTCAGCTGCCATTTGCCAAGTCGAACATTTTTCTAGAAAACACAGGTTCAAGAGGCCGGGCGATAGGCGTCTGGCCTGAGCCACATAATGTTTGAGTATAAGTGGAGACAACTGCAGGCAGTTGGAAATACAGTCTGGAATTAGTGGAGGGGCTGAAGATGGAGCAATAAACCTGACAGTCAGTGTAGGAGCCATCCAAAGATGAGTGAACGCAGAGGGGCAAAGAGGTCCACGCGTTGGCCGGTGATATAATTCAGATCACAGGAAGAGAAGAAAGACTGAGCAAGAGAGAGAGAGAGAGAGAGAGAGAGAGAGAGAGAGAGAGAGAGAGAGAGAGAGAGAGAGAGAGAGAAGAAAACAGGCCAGAAAAGTGAAGGGTTAACTAAGAAGATAGTTACATTTGAGATTAAAAAAAAATCCATCTTGAGGTGGAGTAAGTGATGGCTGTACCAAATACCACGCATAGCCTATGGCTGAGAATGAGGACAGACTATTGGATTTGGCAGCAAGGTCACTGTCACGTCCACGCAAGCTGAAAACAAAGTACAGGCCCAAGTCAAGGGTGATGGACACCCGCCTGGGCTACACAGAGCTATCAAGCAAGAACAATGTAATGCCTGAAGGATTAATTAAATTTATTAATGATATCAAACAAAATACAATAGTCTTTTTTAATGCTTTTCAGAAGAATTTAAGATTCATTTCTATTTAGGAAATTTGAAGAATAGATTCTAAATTCCTTAGTATTTCCAGCATCTAAATTTATTCATACATTGACTTTGGATTAGTATCTGCATCACGGACTGTTTCTTCCCTTCAAAATTTATAGATCTGAGTCCTGTGACAGAAAAAGTTGCAGGCTACTCTTTGATTAAGCCATTTAAAGTTGTATTGAAAAACATATTCATAATCTTTCCTGAGTATATTTTGCTATTTCTTTTCTTTTTCTTTTAAGTTAAAAGGCAGAAAAAGTAATTCCTCAAACTCAAAAATACTAGGGAATTTTTTTTCTGAATGGCTCTAGGCTGGAATATTCAATTTTATCCTTAATGAATGAAAACACAAAACATACTAGCTGAGAAAAATATGTTGGTGCTTAGTTGTTGGCAATGGGAAGAATGACATAATAGTCCTGGGAACAAAAAGTCTTTGTTTCATTAATAACTATAAGGACAAAAGGCCAAAATAATAGAAGTCTATATGATGAAGCAAAAACTAAGACATCTTTGAAGCTCAAGTGGCATACAGATTTAGTTTTCTGAGACATTAATTGACTAATGCTGAGTTCATTTCCTTTGCATAATAAAATGACTCGATCTCAGCTGGAAACTGGGCCGTAGTAAAAATATTTCTGCATTACCCATCCAACCCACACTTTCCCACTACCACCCAAAATTCTATAGGAAAGCAATGCCCCAAGCAGATGGCAGCACATTCCTAATATGGAGATCTGAGCTAGGCTCAGATTTCAACAGCTGTACCTCACTGGACACCAAAAGGCCAGCATTTCCAAAGATAGCATTTTCATTGACAATTCTGAACTTGGTCACCTCTAATCATATAACAAGCAGGTACCCTGGCATCTACCACATAAAGTTAACATCAAATATAAAAGCTGAAAATACTATTATCTTTGGCAAATATTAAGTGCAAAAGTAATTTTGTCCCAATGACAAACACAAAACTGCTCACCTGTTTAGCATTGTGTAAAACCGAACCATCATCCTGTTTGCAATATACATTTAGTCCAATTTGAAGGTGTATACTAGTGAACAGTATGAGTGAACTATAAGGCCACTGACACTAGAAATTAAGAAACATTTCTGGGCAGTTTCTTTCCCTTCTCATGTTCATGTCAAATTTTTCCTTGCAGTAATAGATCAGTATATCTTGTTTTACATATACTCTAGGTCATTATCAAGAACTTAGCTAAAATGTTCTGAGACCTACTAAAAGATGTTAGTTGCAAAGCTCTGGAATCCCTCTCCTTAGAGATTTCCAAATGCAAGGAAGCACTTATCTCTTTTTTTCCGGGAGCCCATAAATTTACGATTGTTGTGAGAGAAAAATAATTTCTTCTCTGTGTTTAAAGTTTAAAATTTTCAAATTCATGTCTTGCTAACTCAATCCACATTTTTGTTTATGATAGAAGATTGTTTATGGCAGGAGGCAGGAGAGATTTGATTGTACTGATGCTGAAGACATTTTTAGGCTAAGGAACACACATATGTGTGTGCTATGGAAATGCTTGCCACTTACAGCACAGTATATCTACTTATATAAAAGGAATATGTTCTGAAATCTAAAAAGAATTCAAAACGCTGCCTAGTTGATGCTATTATGCTTTACTTTTGGCATGTTTGGTTTTTATGCACAGTAAGGCCAGGGAGAGATGCTTATCTTTTCAATGAAACAAAAACATCAGTACTCTGTGTGACTCTCACCAATGCAGATCAGTCCTGTGGAGCTGAGCTTGCTGCCAGGCGAGCATTCACAGTTGAAGGATCCCAGGTTGTTCCTGCAGGCCCCATTGACGCATGGGTTGCTTTCACATTCATTTATATCTGCAATCCAGAAGGAAAAGATTCTTTTAGAACTGCCATGTGTTTCTGGAAAATATTATTCCAACAAGCCATGCTTTGCCAGAATGTCTGGTAAACTTGGCTCTTGTAATTTTAATATGGATCTACAAGGAATAAAGTGAATGGGGAATGGAGACATGCACTTTCCAGAGTGCATGCACAGCTACAAGGCTGGGGACTCCGCAGGACACAGGGCCAGCCTATTCGGAAGGGGCCCCGGGTGCACTCCTTTCAATACATTGCTCCAACTACCTAAATTGGATTAGTTTTTTCCCTGTAATAGGATGTAATTCCAGGTGCAACACGCTGAGCACAAACAAAGCTCAATTGTTTCTGTCACTTATGGGTCTAGGAGGCTTTGAAGACAGGATACAAAAATGCTAGCTTGAATTCCAAACAATTCTTCTATAGTTCCTATCCATTTTCCTCTTTCTTTAGGCTTTCACTTGTACACATTTAATCTGCTGAGGTCTTCAAATATGACAGATTTTAGCAAGATAAAAATCAGACAAACTAAGGCTAAGAGTGTAGCTCAAGGGTAAGGTATATACTCTGTATGTGCAAGGCCCTGGAGGAACTGAAATTCCCAGCCCCAAAAGAAAAAAAAAAAGTGATGAAAAACACATAATTACATTCAGCAGGCCTTTATATTCATCAATTTGATTTAAGACCTAATCAAATCATGTATCTGTAACCTAAACAATTCCTGTAGCAGGTCAGAAGCAAACAGAATCACAGCATGCCTGTGTTCTCAAGAAATGCCCAAAGAAAACCTCAAGCCTGCGAAGTCACATAGTTTAATACACATGAGTTAATGAAAAATAAATATAAACTTCAGTTAAAGTGCTAAAGGCAATATCAAAGGCGCTTTCAGCGTAAATTAAACCACTCAGTTGAAAGAAGTAGCACAAAATTTCCTCTTTCTACTTGGTTAAATATCTGAAACAGGTCAGCATGCCTCAAGATATTTTGTGTTAACAGTAGTTTCAGACTGTACCAGAACACTTCTCCACCTCCCAAACATTTATTTAAAGTTAGTATAAAACACTTTCCGTATTAAAAAAAAAAAAAAAAGCAAGTGAACAAGTAGGTAGAAGACTCTCCTGCTTACTCTTGAATGTTTCAAATCAAATATAAACTAAGTTGATCCTGGGCTCCCAGCTGAGGTTCAGGTAGGTATGTTTGAAATGCAAATTTAAAAATTGATGTAGAAAAAAGAAAGCATTACTCCAAATTCACTAATGAATAAGTATATTTTCTAAATTAATTAATGAGCTAGAAATTGTTAGAGAAAATATGAACGCATTTTTCCTTGAGGTTGCTTGTAGTGAAAAAATTGTCTTAAAAGTAAAAGAAGCCTTCAAAAGTGCAGCACAGATTTGCAATGAAAACATATATTTCAGATTGAAATTCTTGCATAAAAATACAACATAAAAGGAGCTAGATAATGAAAAAGGAAGCAGATTACTAATGTGAGATATGGCATATTTAACTCAGGTATTAATTTCAGTGATTAGAAGTCATGCCAAAAGAACAATGTTAATGTTATATTTAAAATTTTCTATTTTAAATCAAGTGATGGTGAACTAAAAAACTATAAACACATACAATGACAACTACAAATATCAACGATTTGGTTTTCCTTTAAATACAATGTTTTTATGTTATAAATGTCATGGAACCAGGAACTGAATCAGTTCACTGTACATTCCTGGAAATAAACTTCAAAGCACATCTGGTTTACATTTAACTAGTTATGTCACTGGAAACACAATCTAAACCACAGTTCTTGCTGTAAAAATTTTAACTTTCACAGACTTCGAGCTCCAACAAAAATGTAAAATAAAGTTCTTGTAGCTTCAATCTGAGAACTGAATAACTTTTCTATATTTTTCTGCTATTTATTACATATTTAAGATAGTCTGTTGGAAATATGAAAGACAAAACTACTATGCAGTGTAAATACAACCAGAGAAGGCTAGAATCTGTAGAGAATCTGCTAATAATTCTCTGTCTAGGCTTTGGAAATTCGTTAAGAAAAAGAACGAAGAGAAATGATTCAGGTAGACCAACTTAACAGACAAACTCACTGTTTAAAAGTCAGGGAAGAAGAGATTAGCAGCCTTCAGATCTATTTTTCCCCCAAAATACTTAATAAGATGCAAATAATAGTGATTAAAAGTATTAAAAAATTAAGTTATTTGTAGAGGTTTCTCATGATAATTTGTGTTTCTATGAATATCATAAAGCTATAGCTAAAGTATCATTTCCTTTTTTATGTAACATAACTATGAATGACAGATAAAAGATTTTAGTTAAAAGGGTCAGGTCTATCAAGAATAGGTGCAGATCCATTTTTCTAACCTTCCCTGTTGCCTGATTTGCTTTTGCAATTCCTTAAAATTTATAGCAGAGAAAGTAGATGAGAGGAATATGCCATAAACAATCCTTGACAACTCAGCGTTCTTACCACATAGAATTAGACACTGTCCATTGGCTCTCCACTCGGGGTCTCTAGGGAGGGCACCAGAACTACCACTGCTGGGGGACAGGGTGTGTGTGTGTGTGTGTGTGTGTGTGTGTGTGAAAACAGCTCTAATGACCCATAGTTGGCCTAGAACAATCAAAGCGATATCCTGAGTTGTCCTGGCTCTCCGCGTCCCCTGGGATTTAACAAAGCACACTCCCAGCACCCAACAGGTAACATGGATAAGGGCAGTGGGAAAGAAAACGTAAGAAGTCAGGCACAACAAAAACTTAAGAAATCACTCTGCTGCCCCTTCAAAAAATCATGGAGCTAATATGGCTAGATAGTATTTTTTTCACAAAATACCTTTCTCAGAACAATATGGAAGGGTGATAGAGTTAAAAGTGAGGACTAGAAACTGCAGACTATCACTAAGTGTGTTTGAGAAGCCTGAGTTGGTTTTAAAAAGACCCGAAGTAGCCCGCAGGTATCTGCAACTCTTCGGAGCCCCTTGCTCATCTGTGCAGAGAAGGAATCTCCAAGCACGTCAGTGGAAGAGGGATGAACAGGAGTTCCTGCAAAGGTACTGGAGAGTGGGGAAAGCAGCTGCCACAGTTCGGTTTAGAAAAACAAGATTTCATGTCAAGAGTTTTCCTTTTCTTTTCTTTCTTTCTTCAGGCTAATTACTGCTTTCCAGTAGCCCCTCCAACTCAATCCCAACTTGGCCTTGCACTGTGTAATTGCATTTCCTTGAGTGCAGCCTAGTCCCTGGCGTTCTGGCATCTCCTTCCATAGTTCCAACTCCTTTCTGTTCGCAAGAATGCTTTGAAGTTGCACGGGAATGCAGAGAGAGCTGTAACATCTTTTTTGCATAATTTTGCTACTGCAGTTTTCTTGGCTGTAGAAACAGCAAGAAACAAATGCTAACAGGTAAGAAAAGGGCGAGTCCATCTCAATTAAACATGAAATCTTTGAAAACAAGTTATGTTACCAATTCAAATGTAGTCACTGGAATTGAGAGTGTCATGGGAACCTTCGGTTGGCCTCCACAGGGAAATTTAAATGGTGACAATGACGAGTAGTCTTGGCACAGATTATTCTGAGATATACGATGCTTGATTAAGGCACAAAATGGTAATTGAACGCACCCATTTCAATTTGGGCAGTGTTTCACTGAAGTGAGAGCGTTCCTACCTACGCCCTTAATTCTGTGACCTGACTTTCACTGTAGAAAAATGTGGCTACAAGAAGTTTTTGAACATTGGTTTACGATTTACAAGCACAGATGACATCTTTTAGTTTATCAAATGGAAAGGACAATTTTCTTACAGTATGAATTTCATTAAAGTGATCATTTTTACTTCAGCCTCAAATATGTGATTTTTTTTTTTTTCTTAAGAAGAGGATCTTACTCTGTAGTCCAGGCTGGTTCTGAACATAATATGTAGCCTAGGCTGGGCTAGTACACAGAGCAATCCTCCTGCCTGGCCTTCTGAATTTGGGGATCAAAGGGGTGCACCACCATGCCCGGCACCTGGAGTGCCAGAGAATCAAACCCCAGGGCCTTCTGCTTGTTAGGGGAGCACTGTGACCACTGAGCTGGCCCCTAGCCCCTGACATTTTCTTGACTAACCTATTTCACAAAAGTCTAAGAACACCATCATCAGATGCCTAGGTTAATGTGTTCCAATGGTTTTAAAAAGGAAAAAAAAAAAGTAAACAAATCAAAAATCTGACATTTTATTTCAGTAAAAATTGGGTTACTTCTACTCTTTTTTTCACATCAAAACGGCTCGTCAAAAGGGCTTGTTGATAATCTGAGTGCAGTAACAAAGCCAGTGTTTACACTCTCGGCAGCTGCATGCCATTTCTGAACCTGCCAGGTTCCTGTAATTGAAGTAATGAAACAAAGTACCCAGTCCTCCGGGCGCCCGCTTCTCCTCTGGCATGGACCGCCCTCGGGGTGCTTCCTGCTCACCACCCGCAAGGGGGCAGCCCCTACCTTCACAGGTCTCCGTCTCGGTCCGAAAAACGTAGCCAGGCGGGCACGTGCAGCTGTAACTCCCGGGCGTGTTGCGGCACAGGCCGTTGTCACAGAGCAGCCGGTTCACCAGGCACTCGTCGATGTCTGCAAGGGACCAACGGAAGACGGCACGCGCGCGCCTCACCGTGCGCCGCGTCACCAGCCAGGTTTTAATTTCGTTTCCCCTCCTCACCCCGCTGTCGGGCCTTAACTGTGCTACAGTTTACATCTTTATCCTAAGTAAAACCGATTCTGTCTCATTCAAGTAAGACACTCTTAGGCCTCTGGGTACTTTTAAGAACTTCAGAGGTCCCTGAAAAATATGTTCCTGTTGGAGAGGGCCCATTGCTAGTGACTTGGTTCTCCTCTGCTTTTCGTCCTTCAGTGGGATTGCAGTATATATATTTTAAGCCACCAATGAACTATATTAAAAGGTTAAAATCAGTTGTCTGTATATTTCTATATAATAAATATCACACATGGCATTTTGTATTTTGTAAAGTTGCTAAAACAATGCATTAATAGTTAAAAGATATTCACTAGTTCTCATTATGTTCTCATTACAGAAACAACTATTAAAGGAAATAAATAATATATTTTGTAAGTTCTTCAGCATTCGACGGTAGTCTGCAGAAGAACATTAAAATCTCCAATTTTAAAGAACTTTTAGCAGGGTATGTTAGAGGAGCATGTAATCCCAGTCAGTCTGGAAGGCTGAGGCAGGAGGAGTATAACTCAGAGCCCAGCCTGGGCAACTCAGTAACTTTCTGAGACCCTCTTTGTCTTAAAATTAAAAAATGGTCTGGGGATGTAGCCCTTGTGAAAACCCTGCGTTGGAAGTCAAGCTCATGCTGACCTTACACTCACAGCTGAACTCTTGCAAGTGTGGTTACTGATAGAAACAAAAGCTGTAGTTCAGGTAAAGAGATTTTATCACGTAAAATTAAAATTTTAGTCTTGCAAATAACAAGCCTGTCTTACAAATAATATGCTGATACCGAAGATATATAAAAGAGACCAGAAAATCATTTCTGTTACTACTGATAACCCTTTCTATGTTTTGTCTAATCTTTTCCTTTTGGATGTTTTTGCTTCAATTATGAGTTCTGATGTATTTTTAAACTTAACAGTACATCTTAAGGATTTCCATAAAATTTCCCATGACTGTGCAATGTTTTATCAAGTGACTGCATCAGATTTTACTGATTTCTTCATGTTGTGAATTGAATTGTGCCTCTCACAAATGATTACATTGAAATTCTAACCCACAATATCTTGGAATGTGGTATTATATGAAATCAGAGATTTTATGGATGAGATCATGTTAAAACATGCTAAGATAGGTAGTTATTGGACATGAATGGTGTCCATACTGTAACAAGAAGACATTTCAATGGTGACACAGACAAGAATATACAGAGGGAAGATGATTGGATGACACCCAGGGACAGGATGGCTCCATGACAGGAGTGCTTCATCTACAAGCCAAGGATGGCCAAGAATTACGGGCAAACATCTGCGGCTAGGAGAGAAAAGAATTTTCCCCCATGGCCGTCAGACACCATGGCCCTGCTGACACCTTTTATTTCACTCTCCTAGCCTCTCAAACTGTGAGGCAATAGCAACCCAGTTTGGGGTACATGGTTATTGAAAGCCTAACAAACTAAGACATTCTATTATTGAAATTTGGCTCTGCTTTTAGTTTTAAATTCAAGCTTTAATTTTTTCAAAATTATGCATAAGCCTATGTTAAAGAGTTCAGTCACTGCATGACCACTGTTGATTGAATCTTCTTGTTTCAGTAGAGTACCCGTGTTCTCAACTATATCTGGAAACCAGTGAGGGAGAGGCCTTGCTTGTGTTGTATAAAAGCTAGCTTGGTTTGCATACTTTGAAAAATCTTCCTCAATCTCTGGATGGAGCCCTTTCATGTAAGTATCAAAAATTATTATAAGCATATAATTTAATGTCTCACTGATCCATCTGTGCATATATCATCAGTTCAAGATGAAATGAATACATTCAGTAATAAAAACCGCTACCAGAAACACAAAAATGTATTTCATTCTAATCATAACCATCACTTGCTTGGAAAAGTCATCAGAAATTAGTCATAAAATTTGTCAGGCATAATGATGAATCAAATAGCATTCATTTTATAAAAGTGGACTCTGTGGAAAAAATCTGGATTTTTCCAAATTCTCAATTATCTGAACTAATTGAAAACAATAAAACAATGTCACGTCTTTTTAACCTCCTCCCCCTTCTTTGTTAAACATAAATTACACAATTGAGTTTTCTCAAACATTTTCTTACATATTCAAAAGGGAAATACATTTGTCTCAGTTGTCATGTCTAGATCTGTTGTGGTAGTGTGTTATTTCTTTAAGATGTTCAAGTTCTTGCATCCCATAACAGTTAATTTTCCTGGCTTATTATTACTTATAATGCTTGCTAACCTTTAAAGCCTATTTCTTAGTGAAATGTACAGGGTCAAGATATATGCAGGAAAACAAAAGGTCAATAATGGATTTTGTATTAATTTATTTGGAAAAATATTTTAAAAGTAAGTAAGTAAGTAAGTCTGTCATAGGCTAAGAGAACTTGCTTGATGTTGGTGTTTTTTATTTTGCTGTTGCTGGTTTGTTTCAATACAAGGGCTTGTCATGTTGCCCAGGCTGGCCTCAAATAGTTGATCCTCCTGTCTCAGCCTCTAGAAAGCTGGGATTATAGGTGAGAGTCACTATGCCTTGCTTGATTCCAATATTTTTATATCAGTGCATCTATATATTAGAAAGGAAACAAGTAAACTATAAAATGCCTAGTTTTGCTCATTTTTATTTCTCCTCTCATTCATTGGATTAAACTATGATGGAAAATACATGATGTATTTTTCTAAGGTCATTTATTTATAGAAGAGCAAAGATCAATCAAAGATACATTGACCATTTTGTTCCATAACTTTCTGTCATCTTTCAGTGAGCTTCATAATTCCTCATCCACAGAAGAACCTGCCTTTAAGAGCAACAAATTGAAGAAGGTGCTAATTTACAGCCTTATCGGACTTGAACATTAGACCACACAAGGAGTTTGTTTATTCATTTATTTATTTATTTATTTATTTATTTATTTATTTATTTATTGAGACAGGGTCTCACTCTGTGGCCCAGGCTTGCCTGAATTCACTATAGAGCCTAGGCTGGCCTTGGACTCATGGCAATCCTCCTGCCCTAGCCTCCTGAGTGCTGGGATTACAGGCATGCGCCACCACGCCCAGCTTATGTGGTGCTGGAGAATCGAACTCGGGTACTTAGCGCTTGGCTTAGTGCTTGCTCAAGCGCTTTAACCGCTGAGCCATTCCTCCAGCCCAACACAAGGAGTTTTGAAGAAAGCACAATGAGTGGAAGTCTGAAGGTGGTGCAAGCTCAGGCAGGAATGGTGGGTGTGGTGACACATCCCATCCAAGCTCCGACAATTTTTTACAGGTGATCTAACCTGTGTGTGGTCTCGTATTGTTGTAATGTAACACAACTCCTTGACAATTAACATGCTCTGGACACTTCCAGTTAATGGATTCATTCAAACTGTCCAACTGCCGACAGTACACATTCGAACTGACTGGATCCTTGGTAGGAGTGTGAAAAGCCCTACACCTTTAAAATCCTCCTACACCGAGAGGATAATGTTCCACTGATGAATGTCTGCTTTTGAGGCTGTCTTGAGGTGGATCCTCACCTCAGAACCAAGCCTATTTGCATACCACATTGTTGTAAGCAATCCGCTTTCTCATCACCAGGTATCAGTTCCTTTGATAAAAAAAGATTATTCTCCTCACTTTGAATGAGCATCTTGCAGACATTTATACAGGCCATCAAATGAACTTCTTTGAATTTATGCGAAGTCCAAATATCAAGCTTACTTATGCACCGTATCTTCTTTATGTGGTTATGAACACTTGAATGATGGATGCCCAATGCTTTGGCAATCTCTTGGATTGTGTAATGTGAGTTTGACCGAATTAAAGTCTTTATTTTGTTCTCAGCCTCCTCCTGACTGAGAAGCACCGTTCAGATCAAATGACTAGCATAAAATTTCATGAACTGTAGTTGGCACTGACATTCTTGTAGGGCATTGTCACCACAAATGGCATGCATTTCACAAGCTTGATGTACATGTACGTCCTTCCTTTCACAGAAGTGAAACAGTAGAATATGGTGAAAATGTAGTTTGGTCTTGCATCTTCAACTTGTGGTAAAATAACCCAAACTCGGCCAAATCGCTCAATTTTCTATAGTGAACTATCAGCTCTCAAATGATATAGCAGTAACATAGATGTGGCTGAGTCTCACACTTCCAAATATGAACTTGCAACATCTGTTGCAGAAACACATTGTGACTTTCAGACAAACCAGTATATGAACAGGTCTTATATTTACATAGAAAAAGCAACTTACCAATGCAGTTTCTACCAGAAGCATCTGGTTCGTAGCCACTGTTGCAATTACAACGGTAACTGCCGCGCAAGTTTTCACAAATTCCATTGGCACATATATCAGGATCCAAAGCACATTCATTGATATCTGCATTAAATTTAGAAAGTTTAATCACAAGTAATCTTTTATCTATTGATGAATGCAGGTCTAATAAAGATCACTCAATGTATAAAATGTTTAACTCTCCAAACCTCTAATTTGCTTGCCTTACAAAAGGCAAATAAAATAAGGAGTAAGAAAATGAAACTGAGGAATATGACACTGCAAGGCTGAGTCAAAGAAAAATGAAAGCAGTTGGCAGAAATTCAAATAATTAAACTGGTAATATGTCTGTGTTTATGATGAAATTAATAAAGGAGATTTATAGGCTCTTGGCTTAAAGTCCAAAGGAAAATTCTACTTGATAGGTATTACAGCTATCTAATTAAAAAGCAGAGATTTACTGGGGTGGCCTATATAATTTTATAGTACCCAAAGGCAAAGGATATTTCTGTTTTATTATCTTTTTTGCAGCTAACTAAGTAATATGATAGTAAGTGTTTCTCATTGTTAGTAAGTTCAAATGAATGAAAAGGACACTTAAACAGAGATGCTTCAGAACACGATATAACAAGCCATAAACCTGACAACTGCTTTGTGTCTCTCAGGGCAGGGACACCAGAGGCCTGGTGAGCTGCTAAGCAGCAGCCAAGTAGCTCCTAACCAAGTTGCTGCCTCTGCCTGAGAGGCCATTGGTGGGGAAAAAGGTAGGCCTGTAGTCAAATTTTGTTGACTCTGCTCAAATTTTGGTGGTTATTCTTTTCTAGAACTTAGAATTTGTTGTTAAGTACCCTGGTAATTTCAGTGGTTTTATTTCACATTTGCTTCTTTATTCTTGTTTCAGATATTCACTTAAAGGTTTAACATTCCTTCCAATTTATCTAAAACATTTCTCCACATGAAAGTAACAGAGAGACTAACAGATACCTTAGTTTTATTTAAAATAAAAAATGAATCTCTGTATTAAATCTGTTTATATTAGATCTAGCCTTGTTTTTTTTTTTTCTTTCTTTTTTTTGAGGCAGGGTTTCACTGTAGTTCAGACTGGTCCTGAACTCACTGTGTAGCCAAGGCTGGCCTCAAACTCACAGAAATTCTCCTGCCTCAGTCTCCCAAGTGCTTAGATTATAGGCATGTACTCCACACCCAGCTTTAAGTCTAGCCTTGAACTATTTGTCTACAGTAGTATTTCACTGGATCTAGCTTATAACTCTTTATCTCAAGGATTATTTGACTTATTTTTATAATGGTGTATTTTCAGAGAAGATATGATCATATTCACATTATTAACATAATTTAATAGCTATAGAATTATGTAACTGCTGTAAGACTGTGAATTAAGCAAAATTACCTCTTCCATCCACAGTGATCCCTACTCCACTAGAACAAAGGCCATGGAATTCAGCTGTAGAATAAAAACAAACCAAATGAGTATTAAAAACGCTAAAATGTTTGTTTCAAGTGTAAACCATTTACAGACCTCTACAACTACTCTTGGGAAGAATTAGTTTTACAATCTTAACACATTTTTACATACATTTGTAATAAGAATCACCAAATCATAGACAGTAAAAAAAGTAAATGAATTTGCCTGTAAACATCACTTTGAATACCATTAACATATACATCAATGCTACTAATATTTTCTATAGATGGAAACTCTCAAAAGTGAAGGTAAAATGCCCCGCAAAGATTGCTTTTCTAATGTTACTCTTTTCTCTCAATAATGAAATAATATCAATAAAACTTATAGTATGTACTGAGTGCCATTGTTCCAGTCTTTTACATCTAATAATTTATATACTATTCTCAATACCGCAAACTAGATGTGTTGTTTTTTTCTTTCTCTTACAGCAGAAGATAAGTGTGACCCAGAGAATTGCAATCCCTTTCAGAAGGTCGCAGAGCTTGCGCGTGGGGAGCAGCATGGCTCCTGGGCACTCTGTTATGGACACGTCATGCTACTGCACCGTGTTAACAGGCTACTTAATATTTTGTTCCCTGCTATGTGGATGTGTCACATCTATGCCACCTCTTACTGATGGATTCGGCTTGTCCAACTTTAAGCAACTATACTGTCATATGAAGCTCTAGTGTATCACTGGCAGAGTCTCTTGCACATCAAACTTTTCAAAGCTCATGGTTCTTTAAAAGCTTCTAACAGCCTCTCAGCCTGTCATCAGATCTTCTTTGTGAGTGACGTACAGGAGTACCCACTTTTTATACCCTCATTTCAGTGGGAAAATTGATTGCTTGTGATTTTATGAATCTGAAAACCAAAAATGTCTCTTTATTTCAGGAACCTATTTTAGATAAAGTCAGGCTCCTTTTTATATGAAAATCAGTCACATGTACTTCTACTTTGCATAATCTTGCTTGGGCACACTGTACTTTTTTCTATAGATGATGTCAACTTTCCCCAAATTACTTAGGGATTAAGAAATGATATACATGAAAGTATCTTTTCAATTTACATGGACAGGTTATGGTGTCTGCTTTGGAAGACCCTCACTCTTACAAAATATATTTCACATAAAATCACTTTTTAAAGAATTAATGTAGAGAACTAACTTTTTTGTTGTTGTTGTTGCTTTTTGAGACAGGGCCTCACATTGTAGTCCAGGCTGGTCCTGAACTCACTCTGCAGCCTAGTCTGGCCTCAAACTCATGGCAATCCTCCTGCGGAACCAACTCATTTTTTTCCCAAAACTTAGCAACAATGTTTAATACCTGTTTCATTTCTCCTCACTAAGCTGCAACACCACGGGTGTGTGTCAGCGTACACTTGTGCACGTGCACTTGCACACATGTGTGTGAACTGATTAGGACAGAACCCAGAGCCTCCTGCAAGGATGCAAGCAAACATTTTAACCACGGAGCTACATTGCCAGCCTTGAAGTGCTACCTTTACTATATCTTACATTCCCATTCATATTCAGGTCTGTTTCTAGACTTATTAGTTTGCTTAACTTGAATCAACTTGTGAGCGTGTATCATAATATACATTACTCAGTTTAAAGGAAGTGTAGATCAAGATTTTCTCTCTTTTTTTACCTTTTTAAGTAAAAAGAGTAATTAGTAAATCTTTGAGATGATCAAAAACTTTTTTTAAGGTCTGAACAATCACTTACAATTTTTAGTAAAACTATAAACCGTTAGCTTTGTGGGAATGCTTTTCTCCCATACTCCTTATGGAAAGTTCTAATTTAGTTGCATTTTCTTTTTTTGAAGGACAAAGTGAATATGCCCCTTCTAACATGTCTTTCCCACCTGTCCCAGGCAACTAAGAGCTCCTTTCCTTGTGTTTCCCTGGGTGCTTATTTCCCTTTGAGAAACTTACCACACTAAACTCTAATTTATGTTTGCTTGCCAGTATTAACTATCTCCAAGTTTAAGGAAAAACAGGTTCTGTTTATTTCTGAACCCCCCCACCCCCCGCCACTGTAGGTGTATATCCAATCTCACCAAACAATGTATCTGGAGCTACAGACAGGCCATCAGACTGAGAATATACAAGATCAAGATTTGAAAAATTAAATCATGTTCTTGGTGTATTTATAATTTTCAAAATGGTAAATACACTTTACATTATTTTTACAATGACATCACAGGTTAAGGAAGTCAAGGGTAACACATTCATATCAAAATTTGTGTAGCAATTTTAAGATTGTCACCAAATAGATCTTCCTGTTCCCTGTATTTTTTCTCCAACTGAAGATTACCTATGAACATAGGTCCAAGCTCCTTATGACGTACCTCACACATCAATATGAAAACACTGGATTTCTCTTCAATTCAGAATAACGATGCAAACTTCAGAGCTGATGTGCCCTCTGGACGTATATCCAAGGTTGCATTTCTAGACTCTTTTGCAGATGTATTTCTGGCTCAGATGCCTACCTGAATTTTTAGCAGGGCATGGCTGGCAGGGCTCTCCAAAGCCGTAGTCCGGGTTGGCACAGCAGCATTCCGACTTTGTCACTGCACCCGGGAAGGGACGCACACACACTCCCTTCTTGATTCCCCCATAGCAGGTACTGCGCATATGAGTGTCTGAAGGAGACAAAAGGACAATGACTTGAGGTCCTGAGAGAGACACTGGACTTCAAAGCTGAAGACTCTCCCACCTAGGCGGCCACAGTGGAGACTTCTAGAGAGCAGCTGCCATTTTCCTGTATTATCTGTGTTGTTAGGAAATCCCACAAATGTTCACTAAATGAGGGGAGGATGGAAAGCACATCAACTTCCCCCTCAAAGGTTCTACCAAGTGTCTGCCGTCTCCCTTGCCTCAGAGGACCACACGTATGCCCATAGTATTAGTGTACTTGGTGCTAATTTACACTCCTGGTGTCACTTAGTATTGTTCGCATTTGAAAAATTGTCCTAAGTGCAGTGAAATTAACCTAGCCTGAAGCGATACCAACTGGGCATGAGATTTCTTGCTTGAAATTTCTGGGTTAAAAAGTGTTTCTTTTCAACCCTTAGGATAGTGCTGGTAACTATGTTTTCATCTCACATGCTCAATAAGTTAAGTTATATCTCTAAGTTTTCTTGGCATTGCATTATTTGTAGACATTATGTCATGGAACAGTTAGGTCATCAACTCTATAAGACAGAGGCCATTACTTATATCTTACAGATGAGAAAGAGGAGGTTCAGAGGATTATGTAAATAGCCCAGTAACGCAGACTCTCTGGGGCCTGAGCTGGAATTCAGACCTTCCCAAGCGCCGCTTTTGCCTCTGTGTCATGCTGTATGCCAAAGGAGCGTGTCCTGCTATCTCATTCTCACATCTCATGAATATGCTATAACTTTTGGGACAGTACATACTGAATTATTTAACAAACTCAGACCATGCTAAGGGCTAAAGAAGCACTGAAATTTTTAACCAAGATATTGGGGTGGCAATTTCACAAGAGATAATCCATATTATAAATATCTGTAACTGTTAAAATTTGTTAGAAAAAATTATATCTGCTTATTTGAAATAGTATTTAATCTAATCATTTCTTATTATCTGGGAGGTATTCTTGTTAAAAGGATGAGATTTATGGTTGCTTTAAACAAGACAGGTGCTCAGATGTAACAAGGTCATGACATTTCCCAACCCTTACTCTGGAGAGTCACTTCTTAGATCCTTTCTGCCTGTGCTGTGGCTGAGTTTGGTATGGTTCTGTCTGAGTTACACACAAATATGTGGCCCAACACAAAGAATTTGCACAGATACAACACAGCTCATGATTTCCATTATGGTTTTTGTGGCTTCTTTATTATCATCAATTATCTTGGAAGACATCAAAAATGATCAAAGTTACTTCTCTTTGAAGGTGAAGAATCTATGCTATGCACATTTTTCAGAAGCAGGTAGATAAAAAGCCCATGGAATTTATTGTAAGAAAAAAGCACATTACATAGCGGTTTAATTTACAGGTTAACTCAGCTGTCTAGAGGACTCAACACCAGTAGTTGCACACCAAACAAAGAAATAAAATTCCCGGGTTTTAGGGACATCATTTTTTTTTTTTTTTTTTTTTTTTGCTCAGGTTAGACTAACATTCATGTCAATCTTCCTGCCTTAATCTCCTGAGTTCTAGGATTACAGGTGTGTGCCCCTATACCCAGTTTATGTGATACTGAGATTGAACTCAGGGCTTGGTGCCCGCTAGGCAAGTGTCTTAACTGCTGAGCTTTCCTCCAACCCTAGGGACAAAAACTGTCCTAAGTTCCAATTTGTGTGATATTATCTTACATACATCAGTTGCCACCTTTCTTACCTTTAAAATAATATTAACGTATAAAAAAGAAAACGTTGCCTCTTCTATCTGTAATGAGAAAAGGTCATTTTCTCTGTCTGCAGAGTCTAAACCAAAACTCCTGCCAGAAGTCCCCGCTGTGCTCCTTTCACTCCTTGCAGAATGGTACTGTCAGGTCTGTGGCCTTGGAAGAGGAAGGTGTTGGGGAGCAGGGGCTGTGAGCAGACAGCAAGCTGAGCTCTGCCTCCTGTCAGCTGCTCCTGTCAGGACAAGCGACTGTGCAACAAGTACACCTGCATCCATCCTTTCTGTCCTTGGGAGGATGGTCTTCTACTAACCTGGTCCCCAGGCTCAACTAGCATGTTGGTATCAAGATGCCTCCATTTTCCTACAAAAACTCAAATTTGTCTTTCTTTATGATGATTTTATTTCAATTTAATAAAATAATAATAGTAACAGCAGTTTACTTGTTGGGCATTTGCTACATGCCAGATATTGTTGGAACCTGCACAGATGATTTATTTCATGTAAGCATATTCAATCTTAAAGCAACTACTGAGGACAGAAAGAAGGGCGAGAGAGGTGATGTAACAAGCCCAAGTCCATACAACTACTCTAGAGCAGAGCTGAAATAAAAGAATATTAACTTTTTGGCTTGAAAAATGCCATTATGCATAAAAACGTTAAAATAGTTTCAAGATATGATAGAATACTAAAAAGAAAATTTAACTAAAAACCCTGTGATATTATCAAATTACAAGGCGAATTTTGAGACTTCATCTCAAAGGATATAGAGAGTCAAAAAATAACTGATCTTTAAATTCCTCTCAACTTGAGGATGTAAGTAGCTTGAGCTAGTGGTGACTAAGAGTGGGGTTTTGGATTTTATTTTCCCAAATACTAGGTTATGAAGTGGGGTGTTTCCTTCCATTTAGCTCATCAAAAAGTCAAAAGGAAAAAGAGCTCATGGGAATCCTGAAGAGCTGTGTAGCCACTGAGGCTGGGGAGGCCGGCACAGGCAGCGCCAGGGACACTTCTCCCACCCCAGGAACAAGACCGGGTGGCAGGGTGAGAGGGCACG
Organism: Ctenodactylus gundi; assembly: GCA_004027205.1. NCBI lineage: Eukaryota > Metazoa > Chordata > Mammalia > Rodentia > Ctenodactylidae > Ctenodactylus > Ctenodactylus gundi. Next base: position 377,074 of record PVKB01000057.1, on the reverse strand, counting down.
TCCTGCAGACTGGGACAGGACTGAAAGTGGGCTACATGAATAGGAAGTCCAGAATAGAAGTGTGCGGAGACACCACCAGAGCAAGCCTGTGTGAAGTAGACAGTTAAAGAGTCAGAGGTGGAGACAGGAATGGCCACCCCCAGAAGAACACACCTCTTCATCTCAGGAAGCACAGCTGAGTGACTAAAATACTCCAGACTGCTCCTGCTCACCTCCCACACACAGGAAGTAAGTGGTTTGATCTGGGAAGGCTGGACATCTTGAAAACAGCTCCAGACAGGGTCAGAAACATGAAAGCTGCTGCACTACCTACCACCTTCTTCCGACTCTTTCTCAGCTGCCCTTCTTCCAACACTTCCTCACCTGTGACCTCCACAGAGTCGCAAATATTCTAGCTGAAGATCTGGGCTTGGAAAGGCAATCAACTTAAATCTAATTCAGAATATTTTCATTATAATATAATGGGTATTCTAGTATTTAAATTCAGATTGTTTTCATGACATAAATATATCACTGAATATGTCTGTTACCTAAAAATATTCAGTAAAGTTACAGGCCTGCCTGAGTTTTCTTATTTATTGGACCAACTTTCTTCATCTAAGAAATTCAAAAATAAAGTTTAAAAAGATGGGAGACACAAACATGCTGTTGCCTTTTGTTTGTACTCAGCTTCTGAGTCATGTTTCTTCAACACACTAGTTAAAACCACCGTCTGATTTTCTGAAAATGAAAAATAGCCATGTCTCAATATCTAGAGAAAAAAATGAACAAATAAAAAGGAAATTTGAAATTAAAGAGGCAACCATAATAATTTCATAATAGTGATTCATTTTTAACTTATCCAGTAGGCCTCACAGTGATACCTAAGATAAAGGAGAAGAAACACACCCATCGTCGTCCAGAAACAGCAGTGTATACTTGTATACACACAACAAGGGGTATTTTACTTCACAAAGTTCAAATATCACAATGAGGAAAAACAAAGGAGCGATTTCCAATAATTTCTGGTATGTTTCCTGTTTGTGCCTGTGAAATTAATTTTTGTGTTTGAATACAGAATTCTGGGTAACTATTCACATGTTGGTTGCTTAAATAGAAAATTATTACTCGCTCCCAAACTGGCTTTCCACACACCACAGACCTCAACAAAATCAGTGAGCTCAATGGTCCTGAACCTTTTTAATACAAGGGGCTAGTTTAGGTAAAGACGGTTCTCCCATGGACAAGGGACTGGGACGGATTGTTGTCAGTAGATCCATTGGGAGTGGTGAGCAGCAGCAGGAGGAGGGGAGCAGGGAGCAAAGCTCCACCCCTCTCAGTGGCCTGGTCCTTACAAGGCCACTAAGTGAAGGCTTAAGGGAACCAAGCTTCTTCAAGCAACTGAAAATACCTTAGCTTTTTAAGCAGGAAGGACCTCCATTCTTGTAGTGGCTGCTATGTGAAATATCCCTAGACAAAGTGTTGACAACCTTACAGGCAGAAATAAATCTTAGCCTGTGAGAACAGATTATTTCCATCTGCTGATCCTTCCATGTCCTTTCTACCTCTGGAATTCAAATGTTCTGTTTCTAATAGGTAAGAGAAAAATATTAACAAGCATATCTAAGAATTTTATTTTTCCCAAGTATACTTTCAAACCTATAAACATTTCTATGCTATACAACTTGAAATCAAGAAGGGGCACAATGGATAATTCATCCTTGAGGTCTCCTGAAAGCACTTTGGAAAGAAGACTTTATTAGGGCAGCCATACAGTTCCCTCTGCTGTTGTTACCTTTAGAACATATTGTGTGGGTTCTGAAATGCCAGCGACATTTCTATTTCACCTGTATCTCTAAAGTTGATGGCCAATAGCTTCGATTCATTTTCATGAAATCCATTTGACAAATGTTTCCACAAGGAATTGTGAATGAATGAGAATAAAATATGTATTTTCCTTCATTCAATTCTCACTTCCACAATTATTTGTATGGTGGTGACAGAAAACTGAGCTTTGAAAATAAAGCCCGAGGTCTATGGTGTAAGTTGTTTTGTATTTCAATGCTGGGGAGTAAAATAAGACTTTACTTAAATGTAATCATAATCCCTGTTGTATTTATTCTTTGTTATCAATTATAAAATCAAAATCCATTGTGTTTAGAATTCAGTTATCTAGTATTATTGAGGATGCTGTTAGAAGGAAATTATTTTCTTCCTTTTCCAGTATATTTTGTGTGTGTGTGTGTGTGCATGCGTGTGTCACTGAGGACTTAGCAAAGAGTCTTCTCACTGAGTTTCTGACCCTTAGTTCTTTTTATATTTTTTATATCGAGACTGAGTCTTGCCGAGTCACTGAGTTGCTCAGGATGGGCTGACATTTGTCATCTTTCTGCCTGAGCATCTTATAGTGTTTGCTAATATTTTTGAACTGAATCTTAGTAAAAAGTTGTGAAGTCTGTGCGATATTTATTTTTTAAAAAAGGCTGAAGACATAACTTAATAAAATTTGTCTTAAAACTTACATATCATAAAATTGAAAGTCTACAATTCAATAGTTTTTAGCATATTCACAGACACTGTTGATTTTGGAACATGATTATCATCTTGAAATATCCCAGGTTGTCACTTTCATGTCTTGTCACTTCCCTGCTTCTCTGTCTAAATCACTGATATACTTTGTTTCCATAGATTAGCCTGCTCTGGATGTTGAATGTGAACAGAGTTATATACTATGTGGCCTTTTGTGACTGAGTTCTTTGACTTGGCATAATGGTGTCAAGACTTTTCCATGTCTTAGCATGTATTCTTTTGGTAGTTGAGGGTTATTCCCTTGTGTCTCTGTCCACATATTCAATGATCTCTTTGGACTCTGGGGTCACCATTATGAAATATTTTACTTACCAACACACACACGCCCATCCACACCCACAGCCAGGCCCGGGGGACAGTCACAGCGGAAAGACCCTTCGTGGTTGATGCAGTGCCCGTTCATGCATATTCCTGGGGTCTGACACTCATCCACGTCTGTGCAGAGGGCAACAGAAGCCAGCCATTACTGACAGTAACACTGCCTCTTCTCTATGCTACCAACCTGTCAACTTATAACTTGCGGAAGAACACACAAAAGTGATTCCTGATATTGTACAATAAAGTGTGACCTTTCAAACATATATTCAGAAAGACTAAGTAAAAGCTATTGTATCTCATTCATTTAGAAAAAAAAGAGCTTCCCAACTTTTCATTCTTTGCTAAGACTTAAATAGTATTTAATTCAAATTAGTTAAGTGACCCAAAATCTTTAAAAAATCTAAGGCAAACTTTTGTAATTTTTTCCATAAAAATTTAGCTACATATAGATGCTTTTTGATAGTAACATGAATATTTCATGAGAATAATTTAAGGTGTTTCTTCTAATTTTCAGTTCATTTGAATTTATCATATACAACCCAACATTATGAATAGCTTCCCCAAAAGATGAAACAAACTTCAAACACAGACCTGCTAAATCATGAACATTTCAAAACTTACGAGTTACAACACTGATAAGAAGAAAATAAAAATATTTTCTAGAAGGTAGAAACAAGTGAGATCTAAGTCATGTTTTGAGGTGCATTTACGTTTCCTAAGAAACGCTGGAATCAAGTTCCTTAATGTCATCTAATTCCATCCAGTACAGGGGATGCTAATCTCCTATCCTGAATTAAATTCAAGTCCAGTGACCTTGAGATGACTTCCAAAGCCACAGTATTTCCTTTTAGCCCCGAGTTACCCTCTCTTGGATAGTCAAAGACCTATTTGTTATTCAGAAATAGGAGAAACATTCTTACTTTTCTCTACTGTCCCTGGAATCTCACTGAAATGACAGGAACTGTTTAAGAGACTTGTTATTCAAATAAATGTATGCAGTTGGAAGTAGAACACACTCCCTGTGTTAATTTTACTCACAAGGAACAAAGGGCAGAAAGTGCACTGTGCATTCCATCTCACACAATTCCAGTTGTGAGCACAAACATAATACAATTCTACACAGATCCAAGAGGTAGATCATTTATTACTTGGTACCACTAGCACTTGGTTTTCAAAATGTCTTCATAAACAAATAAATTAATAAGAATATTCAAATTATATCTTTGCTAACTTAATGAGTGTTAGATAATGATATGTCAATAAATGGTCTGTAATTAGCTTATAGGAAAGATGTAACAAGAAGATAGTGAAAAGTCTTGTTCTGAGAATATATAAAGAAAGAAAACTTTGTGAGATTTGCTTCTTTCTCTCCTTCTATTCTGCCTAGACCTAGACAGAAATTATTTCTATGTAGTCTCTTCAAGAGTTGCTAAAATCAGTGTGTCACTCCCTCAAGTTTTCCTGTATTGTTATTATTTTTGTAAAGATTTCATTGTTTATAAACCAGTGTGTGTTTTTCTAGGAAGATCTAGACACCTGCCTTACTGAATTAAAAAGACATATAAAAAGTATAAAACTCTGCATTGAGAAACATAAGCCATTATTGCATAGTTTATTCACATAAAAAAGATGGTAGCAAGCTTGGATTTCCTCATCTCAAAGTCTCACGTACCAGTGCAGTAGCGCCCACTGGCGGCCAGAACAAAGCCCGGCTTGCAGATGCACTTGAAGCTGCCATCTTCATTGATGCACATCCCGTTCAAACACATGTTGGTAGTTGTGCATTCATCGTGATCTGCAGAGTGAGAGGAACTCTGACCACTGGACACAAGGAAGTCAATTCTCTCTCCTTCCCAAGCTCCAGTCGAATTCTTCTACATAAATGAGCCATAAGCTCACGAATTTTATTGTAAATAAGAATGTCATGTGTGTGAGAGCACATAGTATGGGGAATGAAAAAGACCTTTAGTATAAGGAATATAAGGGTTAGGAATGGTGGCATATGCCTGCAATCCCAGAACTTGGGAGGATGAGGAAGGAGGATCCCGAGTTCAAGACCAGCCTGGGACATTTAGAGAGTCTAAGGCCAGCCTAGACTAGATAGCATGAGGAGACCCTATTTCAAAAACAAAAGATAAAAACAAAACAGAAAAACCCCAAAACAAACAAAAAGGAACATGAGGAAAAAACCAAAATAAATCTCATAAATCATAAATCATAATTACAAGTAAGCAATGGTTTGTTTTCAGCACTCAAAAGGTAACATGAGTTTAGTAAATTCTTTTTACAAGACAGAGTAAATGGTAAACCTTACTGCAAGTGAAATGATGTGGACTTTCATTAGTGAACGAAACATAAAATACTACTGTTAGAAAAGAGTATTCCTGTGGCGTATTAGTAAGTTCTACCCTGCTTAGACATCACTAGGATCACAAATTTAGAGTCAATTACCACATATGCCAAATATTCCTGTATTCTCCCAGTTTGAAGAAGGGGAAACCTCCTTTATCTTGTCAGTGTTGAAATTCCAATATCTAAAACACAGTCAATGATTATTTGAACTGAAGAACAGCTGCTACTTACACTTAAATATACTGCACAGGAAATTTCCAGATGCAGTAAATCATTCCTTGTTATGAAATTTCTAATGACAATCTGTTCCTTCATTTCAATAGTCATATGTTTAATGTACTTATATTTTACCTACCAGAATACCTCTCACGTATGAACTGTAGAAGCTCTCAAGGAAACAATGTATATGGTTCTAAATAAAAATGTATATCCTTTAAAAAACCTTGTGTAAGAGAGAGCAAATATTTCCATACCAACACAGTTTTTTCCATCTGTGGTTAATTCAAAGCCAGCATTGCAAATGCACTGGAAACTTCCATCTGTGTTCACACATCGACCGTTTTTGCAAAGAACTCCATTCTGGATGCACTCATCAATATCTAGGAAGACGAAGGAAAGCCATTGTCCTTGTAATGCTCATTGGCTAAAAGCAGCAAGATAAGGTATCTTAAACATCCATTTTTCTGACATGCAATATCCAAGATTCATACTGCTTTTTGAGCAAAGCACATATCTTTCATCAGCTTTTGTTCTTGGATATGGACGTGTAAGCAATTTTACAGCCTATCTAGTGGGAGAAGAGGAAAAGAGAAAAAGGAAATGGGGTGTGTAATGGACCCAAGAGAGGGGTTACTGGGGGGGACCGGAACCACAGGTTCAGTTGTTTTTGCCATAGTGGTTGAAGTAGGGGTAACATGTTGGGTTAAGTGAAAAGTGATTCCAGAAATTCTGGATTATGAGTCCTTTGATGAAAACTGCTGGGGAAAGCTGATTCAAGAAACTACCTGAGGATGAAGAGGAAATGACAGAGGAGTCAAGAGGAGACATCTGGTAAAAGATTTTCAAGATGCATCAGCATGGAGGTAGAGAGCTGGACCGCGGTGGCGGGCGCAGCAACAGAAATGGGAATAGAAGCCAGGCATGATCTGCTGTTCAAGGCTTTGTGGTGTTCAAAGAAAACAGTAGCCCAAACTGACTGTAAATCTTAAGCCAAGTTCATGAAAGGCGGGCGATGCTGACTTTACTTGGAGGAAAGAAGCTGTGAAGTGGGCAGAAAGATAAACTAAAGAATCTTGAAGCGTGATATCACATCGCCTGGGTTATGTTCACATGCAGTGTTTATACTGCAAGGGAGAACCTCTGTGTATAACACAGAATAAGTCTGTAATAATGCACCAGCCCTCATTCCATTCTAAGCTTTATATTAATAAATTTACTGTTAACCTCTTGGTCACAATATTTCATGGGACTTTTTCCTCTGTGAAGTCAAACTGCCTTACCGATGCATGCTTGTTTGGTAGGAGTCCTCTGGAATCCAGCATGACATTTACAGTAATAGGATCCAGGTGTGTTAACACAATCTCCATTAGTGCAGGGATTTGATGTGCATTCATCAACATCTGTGAGCGGCAAAAGAAACCATTATGGACTGCACTCCATTTGTAGGAATGTTTGTTTAAAGTATGTCCAGCCCTCCCAACCCTGAGAGAAGGCCAGTCAGTGGTAGTAGTCTAAATAGCAGAGTATTTACAAGTGAATGAAATTCCTTCCTTCAAATACATTCAGAGGCCAGCCTGAAGATTTACAAAGGTACTGCCAACTGGAGAATACACAAGAATTTGCATTAATCAGGTAATAATGATTTTTAAAATTGGAATAACGACCAATGATTCAAAGCACTGGCTCTAAAGAGAGACACTACATGTTCCAATAATTGGTAATGCTTATTACTGCATTATTTCAGATGAGTTAATAGCCTTTCTAAGGCTGAGGACAGTGTCTGAAGAACAGCAAGGGCCTCTAAAGACAGATATTTAAATTATATGTTGTCACTGCTATTGGTCTAAAAGAAAGGCATGACAGATTATGGAATTTATTTCTTATTACTTTATGTGACTCATACATACACACACATTCATATTCACCGAGGCTTCATTTTGTGGTAGCAAAGATGAGGGCAGGAAAAATGGAAAGAAATCCATACTTTCATTCACTTCAGGTTTCCTAAGTTCCTAGAGTTAGCACAGGACTTTTTTTTTAACATAAAGTTTTATGCAAATTCTAGTTCTGATCTGAAGTACAAGAGTATTTTTGGTGGAGTCTGCTGAGGCTTAATTAAATGCAAACCCACTCCAGAATTCAAGGGCTGCAAGGGAGAGACTGAGCAAATCCAGAGAAAATCACTCGTGCCATGGTAAATTTATCTTCTCTTAGCAACGCCCACTCTGTATTATTTTGAATCCTGGAAAATTAAACATCTGTCCAGTCAGTGAGGGCATAACGATATGCCTTTTCATGTACATGTAGAAGCTCTAACAATTTTAGCTAAATTGGAGAGCACAATAAAATGAATTCACAGGTTTACCTTTTTAATAAACAGATTAGTCTTTTCACAGATGTTCTTAAACTTGGACCTGTGCTCATTCAAACTCATCAACCTCATTTATATAAACACCCAGACTGAGTGTAATTAAGCTCTCTTCGGTAAAGGACGAAGGAAAACAAGTGAAAATAAAGCCTCATGGTGAATAAAATTAAAACAACAAAGAATAACAGGTTTAAATTTTTTTTTCAATTCATCCAAAGACCCTTTCATCCCATTAAGACTCACTTACATTTAAACTTTTGGTTGATAACAGCAATTCTACTGAGCCAAAGGAATGAAGCAGAATGAGAAAAGAGAACGTTTAGAGTATTAGCAAGCATGTTAGGATTCAACTTTTCAATATGAAATACCACCTTCAGTTTGCATTGTTGAAGATAAGCTGAACTTTCTGTGCACGTGTCAGTGAAACGCAATCACAGTTAAGTGTGTGGTAGAGCTATTCCCTAGGTGCCTCGACGCGCAGCTCTGTTCCAGGGAAGACCATGACACCATGCAACGATTCCCTTTTCCTCAAGTCAGCTTCTCAGGAAGCCTAGTCACTTTTCAGAAACTTTTTCTCCCCAAGAATCTGCTCCTCGGGGTCCTTGTTGCTATGACAGCTGCGGTCCCTCATTTTACCATGACAGCTGCAATTCATTTCTGTCTCCTTTTCCCCTCAGGGACCTGGACCTCATCACTGGTCCAGGCCGTAGAGATGTAAGAGTTCATGTACTTATTTCTCCACCCAAACTGAAACCAATTCACCAAAAACTATTAGTGACTTTAAATTCCATATGACTTTAAGCCCCATTTGTTATTTTTTTCTTCTACTCAGGATTATGGTAGGATTTTATGTTTTAGACAAATTATAAGTGACTACTTTTACCTTCTGAAATATATATTTCATGCCTTGATTTTGAGTCTCATATTCCAGTACCCTGTGTGATCTTGTTTGTTTTGTCTCTTTTACAGGAACAGAAGCACTTAACTGTTAATCAGTGCATCCTGATTCCTTTCTATGTTTTCCCTGCGGGCTGAGTATAACTAAGCAAAATTCATGGGATTTTAAACTCTTAAAATGAAGGGATTGTAAAAAATGATGAATATGACAATGATTAAATTCTCAAGTACTACTGGGGTTAAAGAACATACCCTTGAAAAATACTCTATATGCAAATTTACAGTTTTTAGTTTGCAAGGGCTCTACCCTTACATGTAGGTCAAGAGAAACAAATCATTTCTTGATATTACAAAATAAAATGACTTGGACTGAGTTAAAACCACTGCAAACAACAATATGAATTACCAAGCTACTACACAAAGCACAGAATTCACTTTATACTGCAATTCTTAGCAAAAAGAGAGAAAAATGTGATGAGTAGGTAAAGTTGTTTTGAGGACTTGGAAATAATTTTCATAATAGTAAAATGGACCTGATACTATTTTTTTTGCCTTTGACCCTTTCATAAAGCACCCCTGCCTTCCACATTACACTACCTCAACAGATACCTAGCACAGGTTTCTAAATGGTCATGGCGGTGGACAATTCAAGCAGCTGCCACTCTTATCCTGGACTACTACAATGTAAAACATTGGTCAATTATGCTCATAGCTTTTTTATAATGTGCTAGTTTCTTCCCTATGAACTCAAAGTGATTAAAAGTTTGTCGAGAAAGAGCAGGATTAAGATACCAAAACCTCATTTTCTTAAAATGTGCTCCAATACTATGCTACACGTCTATGGATTACAATAGTTGGATGACCTTTGCCAGGCTTCAACTTTGTAAGGCCGAATGATGAGGTCCACCCAGAATAGAACACTTTGTAACAGAGTTTGGGCACAAGGCAGATGTTTGAGATTTACATAAACATATTAGCTATGCAGACACTCAATCCCAAATTACACCAGACTGAGCCGACGGAGTGATGGCAGCCAATCTTGTCTGTATTTTGAGAAAAACCAAGCCTTATCATTATAAGACATCCATTGTATGCAATTAACTCACCTCTTCTGCACCTACAGGGTGCTAAATCCACATCAGCTTTAGGAGAATTTCAAGAACAGTCACTCTAGTAGTGTCTAACTACTACTACTGCACTACTAGTAGTACTAGACACTACTACTGCAGTGTCTAACTTTAGCAGAACCTTGATTGCCAAGGTTGGGGGACCATATGAATGTAGGAAAGAACTTCTCATCCTTAAAGCCAGTTGGTGTTTTATGACTGAGTATAAGGTGCATTTCTGTGCAAACATAAAATAAATTAGGCTAATTTACAGAAAGCATTAATTTTGGACCTACAGTTACTTGTCAATTAGTGTATCATTCTGTGACACATCAATGACAAATATTAGTAGAAAAACATCAGTAGTCAAAACAATTTCAATTTGATAAATCTTAAATATATACATGCCAGAGGGGATTTTTATACTATATACTTGTATTTTGGTAGAAAAATTACTTTAACTTACATAATAGAAATAAATATATATCAGTATTTCATGGTGTTCCTAAAATAACACTACAACTCAGGTGGTCTATCTCTTAAGTGAGTATTAGCATTATCAGCTCATCTAGGGCTGCTGCATATGGTTAGACCCTGTACAGCCCTAGGGTGACCATTTGTGTGGATTATGACACTGGTACCCTGTAGAACTGGGTAGCATAAAATCATGCAACTCTACACAGGAATCTTGAGCTAAGTGTTCTTTAATCACCTGGTATTGTACCTCTGTATATAGTTCGATCTCATGTCCCTGCACATAGTTCAGAATGATTAGCTTTTCCTTAACATCATATTTGGCTCCCATTTTCTTTAATGATCATAGTATACCAAAATCTTTTCAATGGAACATGGCAAAATTATGATGTTAACTCTTTCCGTACCTGGCCTCCCAAAAGCAGCTCATAGGGTGCTGGAAGTGAAGAACATTTTATGTGTCATAACCCTTCAGAAATTTAAATATAGGACTTCCAGAAATTAACCAAATACAATAACATGTAAGAAGAACAATAACCATGTTAAAATATATATAGTTATATAAAAATTACAGTCATAAGTCAGAGCATATCCCAGCAACACAATTAACTATATTAACAAGCTAAAAATATAATTCAAATGCTCATTCCAGTAGAAGCAGAAAAAGTCTTGAGAAAATCCAACCTCTATGCTAGATAAAATCTTCAGAGGAATATCTTCCCCTCCATTAGCAATTGCAAAAAGTCACATTTACTCTAAATTTTCTAAATTACAATTTGCAAAGTTTAACTACAGTAAAACATCACTTTGTTCCCACTCAAGACAGACCTAAGCCACTGGTTCTACATCACCACTGATTGCAAGGACTCCAGTGGCTGGGGACTACTGAATTTTCAACATGGTAGGTGGGAATGTTTCTGGTTTTTTTCTCCCACAGATCCTCTGATTCCAGCTTCAACCATTCACCTGTATCCTGAGACAACCACAGAATTGAAAAAGCTCCTGAAAATCTTCTTGCCCTGCTTGCTCACACGCCAATATACTCGAATAGATTACAGGTGACCTTGTTTTTAATAGGAACTCTTTTTTTCTTATGCCAAGAGGAGCGTGGCATAACTGACCCATTTTGCTGGGCTCAGTTGTTAACCTCCCTGTTTTTAATCTCTTCACTCTGAGATCCTGATCACCCTCCTTTCTTTTAATGAAATAAACAAATGATTCTTTCCTTAAACAAATTACCTTCTAACTATATTTCTCAAATGACCATTGATCAATAAATCTTATCTCTGGACATCTGTGATATGTGACATTATAATATATACAACATCATACAAAAAGAGTAAAAATCATAACCCATAGAGCACATCCCTGCAATACCATTAATTAATTACATTAACAAGCTAAAAAGGAAACTCAAATTCTCATCTCAGCAGTAGCAAAAAAAGTCTTGATAAAATACAACCTCTATGCTGGACAAAACCTTCAAAAGACTAAAAACAATTCAGTTTGAAAATTTATAGCTAATACTATACCAAGTGGCAAAACCCTGACTGCTTTTCCTCTTAGATCAGAAATAAGACAAGAATAAGCAATATAGCTACTTCTACTCAACACTGTACTAGAGGTTCTAACCAGACTAACAGGGCAGGAAAATAAATAGAATATATACATCTTTGAGAAGAAAAGATAAATTTAAATTAAAAATATCATTCATGAAAATATCAAAAAATGATATACTTTAGGCAAAGACAGGGAAGAAATGTACATTAAAAGATATAAAACATTTCTAAAATTAGGGAAGACCTAAATAAACAAAGAGATACATCATGTTCATGAATTAGAACGTACTATAAGATTAAAACATCAGTTTTCAAATTTATATATTTACCAGAGAACCAATCAAAACCACGGCTGGATTTTTCTTTTGATTTTTGGTCTTAAATTAACAAACTGATGCAAAAAGTTATATGAAAATATAAAAGACCTAGAACAGCCAAGATTAAAAACAAGCAAACAAACAAAAAACAAACAAAGTTGGAGAACTAACACTACCTGATTTCAAAACAGTGTAAAGGCACTGTGATCAAAGCAATGTCATGTTTGGGTAGATACACAAACAGATGGACAGACTATCAATGGCACAGAGCAGTGTCCAGAAACAGATGCAACACGCAAAGAACTGATTTTCAACAAAGGTGTAAAAGCAATTCAATAAAAAATGACAAACTTCTCAATAATGGTGATGAATATTCATTCATAAAATAGAATGTATACCCCCACTTCATACAACATAAAAAACTAACTCAGAAAGGATAGTTTGAAAACACAAAATTTTTAGAAGCCTGAATTTAGAGATTTCCATTTCAGATTGTTTTCTAAATATAAAAATTAATGATCCCTTGATTCTTCAACATTGGGTGCAAGAGCCGGGAAAGAACGGAAATATTCAAGGAGTAGTAGTTTTCTGGCATCAGAAATCTGTTTGCAGAAACCCTGGGTGAAGTTCTCACTAGCTCTTTAAGGTATGAGTCTGAACCTAGGAGTATTAATGACAGCGCTGACCAGTGTCTATGTATGGGTGTGATGCATCTTGTGACCCACTTCCCTAAGACTTCACACTAAGCAAGCCAAAATGGGGAACCTGAAGCAGTCTACACAGCTGAAATTTTCAGAATCTTTAGAATGTCATGTGGTGGGGACCCTCCTTTCATCTCTGTACTGGTTCAGAATTCAAGCACAGCATAAGTGAAGTGTTGTATATGGACTTTTAAATAATACTCCCTATGGAAATTCCTTATTCAACCCAGATATTAATGTAACCCCTAACTACTGCAGATCCTACTACTGCATTAAACACCCCACCTTGCCACCCCTCTCACCAGAGTGCTACTGTACAGATCACAGTTTCTAAGAGCAAATAAGTTAAAATGGAATTTAGGGAATTAGAACTCCCAAGTCTACCACCGATTCTGTTAGAAAATTATCTTTTGAGTTCCACACAACTGTTTCAACAATCAACTTTCCAATAAGACCTAGGACAAAGCAGAGGGCTTTCTGTGGTAGCTGTTCCCAGGGTCTGCTCTGCAAGCCCCTTAAAGTCACTGCACTCTCAGGAGACCCTTTCAATCAAAACTGTTTTCACGATCACATTATTTACCTTCATCGTTACGTTAACATTTGCACTGACAGTACCAAAGCTGATGGTGCCGTAGCACAAACCAAGCAATGGCGGGGGGCAGTCATGGCAGTCATGGGCCAGAACTAACAGTGTATTTAAAAGGTACATAGGAGGGGTGGGGAGAGGAAAGTGGGAGGGGTGGCGATGCGTACATACACCAATGCCAAGCTTATGTTTGAGGTGCATACTAGAATAACTGACAATTGTATGTTTGAGGTGCATACTAGAATAATTGACAACTGTAGGTATTCAGATTAGCAAATATAACAGGCATTTCCTTAAAATTATAGAATGAACTTGTCAGTTTAGGGAAAACAACAGATTTTATTTGATGCCAAAATTAAAATTCCAGACTAAAAATGACAAAATTCACAAAGAAAATTTACTACTATTCACTTGACAGTTTCCCAGTATATAAAAGTATTTCCAATGAGTTTGATGGTGATATTATCAAATGCGTTTTTATTTAGTAAGTAGTAAAACATGTCACCTTTGAAAAGATCTGTGAAACAAATGAACTAATATATTTAAAATGACCCAAGCTGTTGTGGTTAGGATCTGGAGTGTCCCCCAAAAGCCTCATGTATTTTAATGCTATGGATTGTCTATGGAGCCATGTAATGTTGGTGGATTGGAGTGTGGTCTGGAGGGGTGGATTGCAGTTGTTGGGATTAGAAGCGTGTGAGTTAAGACTAAAGGCATGTGACCTAAGACTAAAGGTATGTGAGTTAAGACTAAGGGTGTATAGTGGCCACACCTTCGATACCCGGATGCAGGAGAGACTAAGACTGGGACTGGGACTAGTCTTGATTAGTCTCACATGTCTGCCTGTGTGTGATGTCCTGAGAAGCTGCCTCCACCTCTGTCTCTGCCATGTACTTCAATTGCTGCCGGCCACCCCTGAATGGACTGTGACCATCTGAAACTGTAAGCTAAAATAAACCTTTCCTTTCCTAAATTTGTGCGTATCAGGTATTGAGTCACAGCAACGTAAAAAGTAACTAAGACAGAAATTGGTACCAGAGGAGTGGGGTCGTTGCTGTACTTTACCTGATGATGTGGGCTCAGAAACCGTTGGAACTGGCTTGCGGGAGGAATTTGGAAAGATTAGAGGATGTCAACTGGAGAAGCCTTTGAGTGCTCTGAGCCGAGCTTGATGGGAGATTCTGGTCAGAGATCAGAAGACCAGAAGGCTGATACAAGTGTAGATTGGAAAGACCAGGCTCAAGAGGTTTCAGATGGGAAGGAGGGCTGTATTGGCAAGTGGCCTAAAAAACATGAGTGCTATGCTCTGGCAAAAAGTTTGTCAGCATTTTGCCCTTGTCCAGAGACTGCCTGAAACTGAAATTAAGGCTGGTGGACTGCTTACTCTGGTGGAGGAAATCTCAAGACAGACTGATGTTAAAACTGTTACATGGCTACTGTTTGCGGCTTTTAGCCAGCTTTATGGTGAAAGACAGGGGGCAATGGCAGAGACAACAGATGTAAAAAGATTGCTGTCTGGAGTGGAAAAGCATGTGGTTGTTCAAGAGACTAATATTAAACAGAAACTGAGAAGTTGGAATCAGGACTGTAAGAAGGAGGCCTTCACAGTGACTCAGGAATCAGCAAGATCCCACCCTTTACCAATCAAAGGGTGCCAAGGCAAAAGATCTTGTCTTGTGAAAAGTACCCCAGGACTCCCTGTAGGACCAAAGAGGGAAGTGTTTGTTGGAATTCAGCTTCCTAGAGTTCAGCAATCCAGGTACTCAGAAGCTGCTGCAACCATGGCAAAAAGGAGCCAGATTCCTGCTCAAGCCAGTCGTGGATCTTGGAGACATCCAAGTGGTCCCGGCTTTACAACCTCACAGAGCCCAAGAGTTGTGGGTTCATGGAAGCTTCCACCCAGGTTTCAGAGGAAGGCCTTGGAGGGCAAGCAGTGTGCCCCTGGGAGGGCAGTGTGTGAAATTGTGAAGGAGAAGCCTAGGGTCCAGTGGAGAGCCCGAAAATTTGGACAAGCCAGGAGCATGGATTGTCAGCTGAGAAATGCAGCAGGCCGCAAGTGGATCCAGCCCAAAGGAGAGAGGATCGAGGTTGCAGTCAGCAGCAATGCCACAGGGGTGGGACCACCCAAGCCCCTTGGAGTTCATGCCTCACCAGCATTTACCCCAGCTGCTTTACATGGAGCTACAGGATTTAACACTTGCCCTACCCAATTTAGGAATTGTTTGGGTCCTATTGCCTTTTATTACCTTATTCATCCGCTTTGGAATGGAAATGTTTACCCTGTGCCATTTTATGTTGGAAGTGCTTAACTCTTTGGTTTGAACAGGAGCTCACAGCTAAAAGTGTCTTGCATCTCAGAGGAGACTGTGGACTTGGAGTTTCTTTAGCAGTACTGAAACTGTTAAGACTTTGGTGACTCTTGGAGAAGGACTAACTGCACTTTACATGGGGAGAAGGACATGAGTCTTTTGGGGGTCAGGGGTGGAATGTTGTGGTTAGGATCTGGAGTGTCCCCCAAAAGCCTCATGTATTTTAATGCTATGGATTGTCTATGGAGCCATGTAATGTTGGTGGATTGGAGTGTGGTCTGGAGGGGTGGATTGCAGTTGTTGGGATTAGGGGCGTGTGAGTTAAGACTAAAGGCATGTGACCTAAGACTACAGGTGTGTGAGTTAAGACTAAGGGTGTGTAGTGGCCACACCTTCGATACCCGGATGCAGGAGAGACTATAAGACTGGGACTGGGACTAGTCTTGATTAGTCTCGCATGTCTGCCTGTGTGTGATGTCCTGAGAAGCTGCCTCCACCTCTCTCTCTGCCACGTACTTCAATTGCTGCCAGCCACCCCTGAATGTTCTGTGACCATCTGAAACTGTAAGCTAAAATAAACCTTTCCTTTCCTAAATTTGTGTGTGTCAGGTATTGAGTAACAGCAATGAAAAAAGTAACTAGTCGACACAAGCACACTGCAAAATTCCTTCAAAGGATAAGACAGACCAAATGGACTTAATGTTGCATAGAAAATATTTACTGATAAGGTTTTCAGATTCCAAGTACATTTTAAAAATTACTAACTGAGCTTGAGTAGAGTATCAAAATATATCCACAATCATCTGAAGAGCTTATGAAATATTCCTCCTTTTTCCGAAGTATATAACTGTTTGAATATGATCATATTCTTCAATCAAAACAACATATTGCAATGGATTAGATACAGATGTAGATACAAGAAAGAGTCCAGCTGGCTTCTATGAAACAAACATTAAACTGATTTGCAAAAATGCAAAACAATGGCATTCATCTCAATTCTTTTATTTTACAAAATACAGTTTTTCATAAAAAATGTTACTCGTTTTAATATACAATGGATATATCATTATTTTAAATATGTTAATAAATGTTTTAAAATGTTCATCTTTGATTTCTATTTATTATCTATTAATAGATGTAAGAAGTTTCTTTTATTTAAAAAATCTGTAGATAAACTTTTAAGAGTTCAATACATTTACTACCAAAATATCTCAGTACTAAATTCTGTACTCCATCTTCGTCTTTCCATCTTTAAGGAATGGATTTTGTTCTCAAAATACCTTCACTGTTACTCATATTCCTTTAACCCTGATTTTATTAAAAATAAGCAACTCTAAGAACAAAGGAAAGGGAGAGGTATAGAGAGAAAAAAATCACATTTAGGATCTGAAAGCGTGAGAAGTTCTAGAACTGACTCAACTCATCACACAGGTTGACAGAGGGATGAGGGACATGGAATAGTATGCACAGAGGACAGACAACTTGGAAATTAGTTTTACTTTTAAATAACATTTTTTAAAAAATCGCATTCAATCCAATTTATTCTTCAGGTCTGACAGCTATTTGGAAAAATTAATGAGAATTAAATCATGACCTTACCTATACAGTCTCCACTGGCATCCTGCTTATAGCCCATGTTGCATTCACATCGGTAGCTGGAAACAGTAGGTATGCAGCGGCCATTTAAGCAAAGATTAGCATGATGCTTACAGATGTCTATTGTCTGGTTCAGAATTGCTGTGAAAAATTATAGCACAAGTAAAAATTAATCATCACAACATGAATTTCTTGGAGTTAACTTTTTAAAAGACTATGTGACTGCAACTTTACCAAGTATATATCAGAAGTCAAAAGCATTCTATATTTTATTAAATTTTAATGTTGAAAATCTAAAAAGAATAGTCTCAAGGCACACGACTATATTTGCATTTAAGCTACACATCTGGAAACTTTGCCTATAATGACATCATTTTAAAATTTCAGAAATGTTCTGCTCTATATAGACTGCTTTCCAATTCTTTTTTTTGGTAACTTTGCTAAATATTTAGACATAGTAAACAGGCAATATGCCAATATACCAAGGCTAAATATAATGCTGTGGGAAATCGTTAAGTATGATTAGTGAGAACAACGCTTCAAAAAAGGTTGAAACTAAATGTCAGGAATACAAATGCCAACTCAGGCCTGAAGCCAATCACTCTCAATTTCTTAAACAATTTAATACAAAGGATAAGGAAAAGAGGGAGATGTGCATTGCAATAATTTCACAGAGCAAGACTTACTGTAATGGTTTTGGAAAATAACTCAAAAGGTGCATAATTCTAGGGCATCTACAACAGGCCAAAGGAATTACATTGGAAACGAAAGCATGCTTCTTGGAGGTGTCATAAGTCACAGATTCTTTCTTCCAGCACAGCAGAATGTTTAAAGAAAACAAAAATAATACTTACTACATTTCCCTACATTTTGTATTACTATGTTTTAGACTTGAATTAGGTTCACACACACACACTCACATGCACATCACATTTTGAAAAAAGAAATGCCAGATATTATAATGATTTTACTTGAGGCAGTAAACCAAAGAATTCACAGGGAATGTGAGCACTTACTTAGTCCAGTGATAATGGGTCCCTGTCCCCCTACACCAGCTCCCCCAACTCCAGGAGAAAAGCCATTGCCTCCAGGGATGGGCAGGAAGCCTGTTCCTCCTGGACTGTAGCCATTGCCATTGCCATTGGGGACAAAGCCGTTCCCACCGGTGCCTCCAGGTCTGGAACCAGCACTCCCCGGCATCCCTCCCATTGGAAGTCCATCCATGCAAAGTCTGCGGTATTCCTCTAGAAGAAAAGAGTTTTGTTAAGCACAAATGTCTAGTTTTCTGCAAAATAAAAGCAGTGGCATGTAACAGAGTTGAAACCTATGTGGGCAACCTGCTAAGGATTTAGTGAGACCCTGCCTCAAGGCCCAAAGCTCAAAATGAGCTGGAGATAAAGCTTAGTGCGAAGGCCTTGGTTCTATCTCCAGTACTAGCAGGCGGGGGTAAAGGGTGGTAGAATGAAAGATCAGAAGACCAGAAAATTGAATTGAAATACTGACATACAGAAGAACGTTTTAAAATGTTTTCACAAAAACGGCCAGTTAGTTTTCAGAAACTTACCTGATGCTGTTAAATTAGGGACTGTCAAAACTGATCTTAAATAAACAATACCATCTTTTTTCTCACAGGACCCTTGAGATAGTAAGCTTATAAACAGGAATATAAATGTACTTAGACCTCTGGGAGAAGAGAAATGAACATCACTGCAACTCTTTCTCTGACCAATATCTGTCCTGAGGAGACTCCAGCAGCCACTCACCAGAACCTCGGACAGGGCAGGCCTCAGGAATGCTGCCCATACCCCAGCAGCGGCCAGGCTCACAGCAGCACTGCATTTTTGTCATTCTGCCTGGGAGCTCTTGTGCACAGCGACCATTCACCAGGCCTGAGAAACAAGTGCCTGTTCTCTGATCTGAACATACAAAAATGAAATAGAAGATAGGAGAATTATCTTGTGTTCTTAAAGCAATCCTTTCATTAGAGACTGTAGATGAAATGAATTAGTTTACTTACTTTCCACCACAATTATTTATTCCTTTGTCTTAATTCCTATACACTTATTAATTTATTCATTAATCCAACAAACATTCCTTAAGCACTTATCCTCTGTCATATTACAGCAATACAAAAAGAAAAGCATCATCCCGAGCCTAGTCCCTAGCAGAGCTGCCCGTGTGCTCTCCCGTATGCCCCTGAGGTCTGAAGGGTGCTTGCTTTGCAGTAACAACTGACTCATACAGGTGCCAAATTTGGAAGATTATCAGAAGCAGCTTGAAACAGTGACATTTCGGTAGATACCTGACTAAAGCAAGGGCATAAACTATGGCTATATCTGAAGGAAAAAATCACTCGAAGAGGAGGATATGTTGTGAAGAAGAGATCTACATGACTAGAGACGAGTATGCAGAAATAAGAGTTGAAAGTATGAACTCAGAGAGATACAGAGGCTGCAGCATAGCTCTGCAGGCCACTAAGAAAAAGGTTCTAGATTTTAATGGAGTGCTCCGAGTGGTTTCAATTAGAGAAAAGATGGTGACTGACATTTTATAATTTCTGTGGCTGCCAAGAGCAATAACTGAGAGCAAGAAGCCAATGGAGAGGTACGGCAGACATTCAGATGGGAAATGATGGCGGCGTTGGGAATGACGGTAGCAGAGAGAATGCTGAAGTGAGCAGACTGCAGACCCCTCTGAGGGCAGAGCCACGGGAACCTGCTTGTGTGTGGGACGTGAGAAAAGAGTCTTGGAAAGTTCCTGTATTTTTAACTTACAAAAACTCAGATGCTGATGCTCAGGGGAGAAACTGAGGGCACAAGTCAGTGCTCTTCTTTAAGATGCTGAATAAATGAACCTGGAACCCAGAGGAAGAGTCAGGCTGAAGGTTCCTTTCTGCATGCATGGGATTCTAAACCAAGAGCTAGAGAAGGCATTTTCAAGAGCTAGGAGTAATATCAGCCCAACACTGATGAGAGAGGAAAGCAGGAGAGGTATGAGAAGCAATATTCAGTAAGGCGGTACTGCTATGTTGATGAGCTTGGATATCACCCTGCAGGACCCAGCCCAGGGAAAGAACCTATCAAACGTGACCACAGAGAGAATGCTGGGCCACCAGGGTTGAAAATGGGTGAAAATAGTAAATACAGGCTAGAAGACAAATTAAGACAACTACAAAAGACTATATAAAATGCAAAGTTGGGATAAAATGTCCGTATCACTTGTAAACTTTGTGAGTTTATGACTGAAGTCTCATGGTGAAAGTCCCCCCAAAAGAAAATACATATTTATAGTTGTGAAATATAATCACAGCAAACAAGTGCAGCATAGTTACAACTTTGTGAGTGTGTCTGAAATTTCAGGGTCCTTGGAAAGTACTTTCTATTTTGAAGTATCGTGTAGAAGAAAGATAGAATATAAAACTGGCTGTTGCCCAAAATTAAAATTGTCCAGGAACATTCCTCTTAAAACAAGGAATTATGAAGGGCAGAGACAGAGGAAAGAAAGGTCATCAAAAAAGTCATTTGAACACTTGGTAAATGTTTAATTGTAGACGAGATATGTTACATAAGACAAACGTCTTCTCTTATCCCACTCTCTACATATCCTGAATAAACCTTACAAGAGTCTTATGTACAGCCACCCTGAGAAAGAGAAAGCAATTCATATTCTCTGATTAAAATATAAATCTATCTTGAAATAAAATAATGGTTTATCATCCATGTTTCATAGCTTGACATTTAGTCTAAACTTGATTACAGAGAACTAATGGTTAATTACACAATGTGATGAAACTTTGATAACAGTTGGGGATTATATCCTCAAATCAATCTATCTCTTCAGCCAGAAAACACAGAGAAGGTTAGCCCAGGTCAGAACACTGGTGACAGTAGGTGCCCGATAAATAGCAGCCATTGTCTGATGGACACCGGAGGCCGGCACCTGCCTCTCGGATGGTCCGGCTCCAGCCTAGGTTCCCCTTGATTAGCTCTGCGGATTCTTAGTATTCCTTGAGTAAGAGTGAAGTGTTTCTTCCTCATGGTCTCACCCATTTCTCCAATTTTTTTCTTTGTTAATTAAAATGAGTATCCCTCTTTCATTAGTTGTCCTTTCTTTGCTTCTAATTAAAACTAAAGTATTCAAAATACTGTTTTGCTCTTTTCTCCTTTTCCATCTCTCAGTTAAGCATTTTTAGGAAATTTGAGTTCAAGTTCTCTGCTTGCATGTGATCGACCCCCAGAACTCTGCATGGAGTGCTGCTGCCTATGATATACACCATCCTGTGCCTTGAATTTTAAAACAACATGTCCTGGCCATCACACTCTATCATTGTACAACAATCTTCCTGCCACCTCCATACACATACCTGCCTCACTGATTTTTTTCATCTTTATTCTACTCAAAAATCTTGGTTGTCTCTCACTGCCCTCAGGAACAAACTCAATCCCTTTACCACAGCAATTCACAATCTTAGCAAGAGAATCTTAACCTCAACCCATCTGTGTAACATCCAGCTTCTCTCTCATACTCAACTCTCTTCCCAAAGTCTCCCTGCCCCGTCTTCTAACCTAACTCAGATGCACTCAGCATTAACGTCTGGCTCACATCCTTTTTCTCAGCACACTCTTATCCCTCCCGTTCTCCTAGCTTCTACTCATTCTTCAAAAACTGAATCGGTGCTCACATCCTCAAGGATTTTTAGCCGTAAGAATCAAAGTATTTTAAAAAATAAATCTAGCCTTTAAATGTATGAAATTCACTGACAATACTTGTTTCATGTTTTTCTTTCCTAACCCTGGCATATGTGTCAGTTATGGGATGGTTTTCAAGTGTGAGTGTTACCTCTTCAATACAAATATTAGTTTCCCATTCTTTTGCACACTTGTTGATTTTTTGACTGATGGCATATATTACATAAAATGTATTCAGCTATTACTCACTACCTTAAAGGATTTTTTCACATTAAGTTTTCAGGTTTGTTTCCTCAAAAACAGCCCAACGCATCCACACACTGTATCTTTGGCAAAGCTGAATGCAAAGCACTTGGCTAATGTGTCAATATCATGTTACTGTAAGGATTTCTCAGTGCTTCATCTCATTTTCTGCACTTCACTTGTCATTCTTCTCGGCCTATATTCCAACGTGGAAGTCAGATAACAGCAATGCCAAGGACACTGAGATCCAAAATGACTCGGGCTCGTTAAGTAATGCTACCAGCAGGTTTCAATGAAGAGATGGCTAGTCATGCTTCTAATTCTTTTTGGAGGTGGCATATATCAGAATCTATATTGAAAAAAATAGCTTTTCATTGGATATTGAAAGACCTGACTAATATATTAGATAAATTACATCAAGAATTTGTCTTTCCAGTATGTTTTTATTTATCCATTTGCTGATTTACCTATTCATTCAGAAAAGATTTACTAAGCACAAAAATTATTCTAGACGCCAAGCCAGGAGCCGAGGCCAGGGCCAGTATGTAAGTGACAATGCAACACAGTCTGAAATGAGGAAAATGAAAAATAATATGAGGATAGATTCATTCTCCCCCACAAATATGGATTGGGTAGGCATGGCTACAGTGACACCTAGTTTGGAATTTAAAGTACAAGTTGGATTTTAACAAGTCTAGGAAAGGGAAATTCAGATGGTTTATTGAGAAGAAATACTGTGGACAAAGATGTGGCTGTGTGGTCATGTGTAGCAATAAGATATGTGTGTAAGGTCATAGGTGGTTACAGATGAGTCCTGAATACTTGATGGACCTGGTTCATAGGGAGTTTGACTATTTAGTGGAAGATTTATGACCTTAAGTACAATAGAAAGGCAAGAGACAGAAAGAGTTTATCATAATTCGGTGGTATAACAATGATCTGATATTGAAGAAAAGCATTTAGTAGGTGTTGGGTCCTGTGCAGACACATCTTCCTTTTTGTTTTCCTTCTCCTAACAATAATAAAAAGATAATGATGATGATGTGGAATTATTTTACTGAACAATTACTGGAAGAAACATAAGTAGAGAGAGAGCAGTAGCTGGCTTGGAGCTTCCCAGCTCTGAGACAATGAGGTAACAGGGATGCCTATATCCATCAAAAGTGTTCCATACATGGCAGCTGCAATTTTTACTACCACTACCACTGTTTCTTCAATCACCACCATTGCTACTCTTCTACTCGTCTTCACAATGTAATTCAGCACTCTGAAGGCACAGCCTCATCTCTTATGGTCTCATGATTGACTACAGCCAAGCACAGCACCTGAACATCAGTATCAAAGAACTATCAAATAACTTCAGGCATCAGCCTTTTTACTGGTGGCATAGGCCTCTGCTATCAATTGGATCTTGAGTGTCCCTGAAAAGCCTCATGTATTGTATTTGGATGTAATGGGAAGACTATGGGATTGTGTGTCACTGGAATGGGCAGATGTTTGGGGTTTGACATGGAGGGATTGTTTCAACTTGTTCAGACTGCTGACACTCCTGACACAGGCACAGCTTTCAGGTGCTAGTTACCGATTTATGTGTCAGGAAGTCAAGGAAGGCTACTCATTCTGAGTGTGGGGACCCAAACTGCCAGGTTGAAATGAGTAAATGAAAGAAGAAGAAACAATGATGCAGCTTCTTTCTGAGAAAGTTCTAGCCTTGCCTGAGTCAACAGACATCATCTTGCTCCTTTTCCTGTCAGAAACGGAGTGAGCAGCTCTCCAGGCTCTGCCATGTGCTTCCACAGTTTACCCATTGCCCATGAACAGGCTGTGTGAGACCTTTTGAAACTGTGGGCTGAAATTAATCTTTCCTCCCTTAAGTTTTGGATGTTGGGCATCTCCTAGTAGGGAGAAAGTAACTAAGACAACCTCCTAGTGGATCAACCAAGCCCATTTTGTGTATTGAATAAATATCTGTAATTCCTATATCACGTGAATCTTTAGTCCCCCCCCCCCAGGAAAATTAAACATATTTCTCCCTCTTTTTCTAGATACAGTCAGCTTAAAATTGAATTTTACTAGGCTCAGTGCCCAAGAAAAGGAATGAGAAGGTGGCCCACTGTGTCATGATCGGATATCAAAGAACACTTCATAAGCTGTGTTCTCAGCAAGACAGAAATCTAAGGCTTGATCAATGAAGGATGACCCAGTCTATGCCTGTGAAACACTGTTTCATATTTCTAAACAAAGAAGAACACACAAATGCATTTGGCTTTAATGTGAACATGCTTAGAACACCAAATTAGAGGTGTCAATTTCTTTTTTGGAATAACTATATTTACCAGAATAAACAATGTCTTAAGTAAATAAGACTGACTACATTTTTTGAATCATACCAACAAAAGACTTGTTAATTACTACATTCTGTCTTTCAAGGCAGATTTAAAAAAATCTTTCCCATGTTTTTGTGTCTGTAACACTGGGCAAGAGCAATGTTTTGAGGAAGTCTTTCTTTATTCCCAAAATGATGTTGACAGCGTAAAACAAAACCAGATGGCTCCTGAAGCTGAAGTCTTTACAAAAAGTACCTGGCCTGTTAGGTCCTCAGTAGTGGTACCATTTAGTTTAAACAACCTTCGGCTATTTCCCCAATGGTTTTATAATTGTTGTCATCTTCATACCTGTTTGGGCCCTTCTGTCATTATAAAGGAGCATTTATTGTGTCTTCAAAGTGCAAGGCTTACCGATGCACCGAGAGCCATCTGTTGAGGTTACATATCCACGTAGACAAACACAAAAATAGCTTCCCACGGTGTTGGAACATTCTCCTGTTTCACATATCCCAGGAATGATGCTGCACTCATCAATGTCTAAGCAAGGAAAGAAGAAGATAATTGAGAAAGGCCTTCATGCAATAAAGAGATTTTTAAAAATGTGTGAGTGTACTCATGGTTGATTAGGTCAGATCATGTAACCCTGAAGATACTCTTGTTTCAGGCCCTAAAGAATTTCTCACAGATATCTATGGGAACTGAGATGAAAGTAAAGTCCCATGGCAGTCAAACAGGGCCAACTAAAGCAAAACTCTATATCACTTTTCCCCCTAAATGCAAGTTAAATTGGAAATAAGTAAAGATGTCAATGTTTGAGTTTCCATTCTACGTCAACTAGGCAATTATCCTACTAGAACACTTCAAAACACACACACACACACACACACACACACACACACACACACACACACACACAATTACATTTTAAAATGTGGAAAATTACATTTGAAAATTTATAGCTAATTTTCACTCAAGTTATTTGAACGAATGGAAAATGGCTAATGATTCTTTTTTCCCTATTTGGCTTTAAGATACGGTTTTGTACTTACATTCAACTGTGGGGTGTATGTAACATTCTGGGGATAACTTCAATCTAAAATAATACCAAAACATGGCAAAGGGAAAAAGTGGGAGGCACTGAGAAGGGTCCAGTTTTTCTATTGTACCTCCCTGCACTTATCCATTCAGCCTTCACAATGTGAGAACAATGTGAGAATAGTCTATTTCCTTTCACGTTAATGAAAGTTCTGTTTTCTTTAAAAATTTCCCTAAGGCAGTAAATCTGACCATTTACATAGGTATTACTGTACTTCTCCAACCCAGCGAGCAGAGAGAGGTAGAAAGTTAAAGCTGCCATTAGGTATTCTGGGCATTCATTGTTAAGAAATTTAATAGGAAATGAGACATTGTGAGGAAAACCTAGCCAGGCATGCCCACTTGTTGGCAGCCTTTTTTAAGTAACAGAGGTAGCAAAGACCAATGAATAGGGAGAACAATTATAAAATAGAGAAATATTAAGTTACTCAGAAGCCAAAGTCAGCAAGAAATGTTAGATTCTTTTTAGTTTTTTGTTTTCCTCTTTAGTTCCAAGTATTCTTTTAGATTGCATGAATGTAAAAGGGCAGAAAAACAAATGCACTCTTCTTGAAAGTACAAGGAAAAAAATCTTTAACCACCATAATTAAAGAATAAAAGGGTTGCCTTTCTTGCACTTCTTTATTGGTCTATTCATTCTTTCATTTTTCCCATTTATTCTCATAAGTTAGTCTTGCCTACAAGCTTTACCATGGACTAAATGTATATTTGTGTCTCCACTTGGCCCAGTCATTCAACATTTTTACCAGATTCTGACACCCAGGAATAGCATCTTCAGTTGAGGATTGACACAAGTTGATGGCAGAGAGACAGATACAAGTCAAGAAAGATCAGAATTCTCATATGAATTGGCCCCATGGGGCCATGAGTTATCATCAGACCTCGTCAACAAAATGAAACCATATGTGCTAGCTTAGGACCTGTGGCATCTTGTGCTGCTAGCTTAGGGCAAGGCATCTTTACACAACTCAAGCTAGATTCAGTAGAGGGATGAAAGTACAGTAGCTATTCTACATTCACTCAGCAGAATGGTCAATGACAAGTGGATCAGGAAGAGAGAGAGGATGACAGTGAAAAACCGAAATTTGCCTTTTTATTCTCTTTATTTCTAATTTCAATATCCAATATTTATACCAATATCCCATGATGTTGTGAAAACCAAGAATGATGCAAATTCTTGGAAGTCTGGAGAAATCAAGTTCTTCATATAATTTTCAATGTTAACTTTTATTTCTAGACAGTTCCTTTCCTGATAAAGAACTTCTTTGTTCTTTAGTCTTAAAACCCTCCCTGACAACAATATGAACAGAAATTTGAAAATTGTATAACATTTTTCTATCTGGGGACAAAATATCTGGGACATAGAAGAGCACAAGGAGTGACACTAAATTTGTGGTTTTTCTGCTAAATATTTTATTGTACATAGTCTCTGTTTCATAATTCTCCTTAGAATTAAGTAAGAACCTTTAAAAAGTTAGTTTCAAAATACTTCAATGTAAAAGGCTCTCAAGAATGTATTTAAGTATTCTCTATGAAGAGTTAGAATGCTTTTCAATTTTTGACTTAGATGTACTTCAAATTTTAAGAATTAACAAGATGTGTGCTTTACAAAAACTGACTAATGTGGTCTACATTTCAATGTAGTCAGGCCTAATATTTATTTATCAATTTGAGTTTAGCATTAATATTTATCTTTGAAGGCTTCATGTACTTAGCTTTTTTATACATTAGTTTTTAAGACCTTATGTCACAGTCAGATTTAGAATATTTTCACTAACAGAAAATACATATTGTGTAAGCATGATGACTTTTTTGAGATATGTTCTTACTCTATAGTCTAGTCTGTTCCTGAACTTACTAGGTAGCTCAGGCTACCTTCAAACTCACAGCAATGCTCCTGTCTCAGCCTTGTGAGTGTGGGAAAGACAGGCACATACCAGTACACCCCGATTGTATGGTGCTGGTGAATCCAACCCAGGGCCTCGTGCTTGTCAGGCAAGTACTTTAACCACTGAACTATGCTCCCAACCCCGTGGTAGGTCTTCTTAATGGTGACAAGTCTATGAGAAAAGGCAGTTTTAATAATAAGAACTGGCTTTGTCCCTAGTCTTCACACCTAATACGCTTCCATCTACTTTCTCTTGAACTTTTTTTGAAATGTTATCATTTGAAGTTCTGTGACGCACATACAGAAAAACTGATCCAAATCAGAAACCTAACAGCTCTCACATCTGGATGCTCGGAAGCAGCACCATCTTAGAGCTGGCTTAAGCCAGTGTCACGTCCATTTTCTCTGAGGAATGCACAGCTGTGCCATCCTCTGTGTTTTGACTTTATTGTCAGGCTGCCTTCTTTGATGGAAACAAAAACCACTGCAGCAGATTGAGGCTAGATCTTTGACTGGGACATCTAGTAAAAGAGAGGCCATCTCTCTGACGAAAGAAAATAATTCCCACAAGTCCTCAGAAAGTTTTCCCTTTTTTCTGAACGCCTTGAATTGGGACATGGGCCAATCTTTGAATGATTCTTCAGCCAGGAGAATCTGCTGACTATCACAGGATGGGGACACTGCTCAACTTACTGTAGCAAGTGGAATGCAGCTAGTTTTATACTAGCAGACACCAACCAGAATCAATGTAAGGTGAGTGAGCAGCACAGCTGAAGAACTCAAGTGTGCAGAATGCCATGGAAACCAGTGGACAGTGAGCTAATTAAGCATATATCACATCCTGGAGAGCTGTCCCATAAACTTTGGCTTTTATTCTGAAGAAGATGGGTGCTAAGTAGGAAGTAATTTAAATTAAACAAGAGTATCACATAAGCAAATCAATATTTTAGGATGACAACCCTGAATTTAAAGTGGATACATGACATGACAGTCTGATGATAATTGTTCAGTCTTAAGTTAGGCTTTCTGTAAGAAAGTGGACATATATTCCAGAGTTCATCAGAAGGAGAAGCCTACAAGATTGTCATTGAAAAGGTGTTTCCAACATCTAGCTGAATTAACAAGACAGGTAACATAATTAACATGGAATGACACAGAGAGGGTAGAACCCCTTTGGAGACTGAGTTTTGTACATTACAAAAGGAGATATTTGAAAGAAACAGAAAAATCTAAAAGGCTGAGTATTAAACTCAGCAAAGACATAAGTTCTGAAAATATATCTTTGTGATCCATCACCAGGTATATGGGTTATATTAGATGTACCAACAGATGAGATGTCCTAAGATACATAAATGAAAAGAGCTAAGTTCAAGTCACAGGATCCACAGGATCCCTTGATATCCAAGTGAAATGAGAGGAAGAAAAGCTAGCACAGGAAGCTGGAAAAGAAGACCAGAGAGCTAAGGGAAGGGCATGAGGACTAGAGGGTGAGGAGCACTTCCTCCACAGAGAAGGGTACTGCCAAGTGTGCCATGGAGGCCGGTGCAAGAAGAAAGTGTCTGGCAAGTCGAAGGACTGAACATAAATTTCATGGAAAGAAAAACTATGTCTAAACAAAATCATCTGACAGATTTCTGACTGCAAAGCCACATGACCTCGTATTTGTCAACCAATATTTACATTTATTGTAAATCTTCCTCTAAGTAGGAGCTAATAAATAATTTGGGAAGTCATGTGATCTCAGGTATCACCGAATTCCAACACCACCCCAGAGGCGCTGTCAGTCTTAGTAGGCTCATGTCACACAAAAAAGCATTCTGTCTTTGCACTTACGTTACAAAGAAATTGCTACAAATTTAAGGAAAAATTTTGTGTTAAGAAGTATTCTTAGACTATTTCTTTTCCATCAATGCCAAGTTCTATATTTTTTGGTATAAAAAAGCAAATATATTTCTGCTACACATTGGGCTTCTATTTGTTAATATATATAGCTTGATACTAAGAAAAGCAATCAAATGCTGAATATAATAATTTTTTAGCTATTTCAGTTTTTCTAATGGAAGTCTGATGTTCGTTTTTCTCTCTTAAAAATTTCAAATACATAGTATATATCAACTACTTTTAAATTTCATTGTTTATAAACAGCTCTTACTTCACCAATTTAAAGTGTGCAATTCAATTTTGTGGAACATTCACATTATATTTTGATTTGTATTTCTCTAATACCTATAGATATACAGCACATTTTCACGTGCTTTTATGTATACCTTCTTTGGAGAAGCATTTATTCAATTCCTTTGTAAATTTTTAATTGAATTATCTTTTTGTAAGTAGTGAGAATTACTTACATATATCCCATAGGTGACACATAATTTGAATATGAACTGCAGGATCAGGTTTTCAATTTTTGCAAAAAAAAAAAAAAAACCATGTGATTTTTGAAAGGGATGATGTTGCATCTGTATTAGCTTAGGGAGTGCTACCATTTAAACCAAAGTCTTCCAATGCATTAATATGGAACAAATTTTCATTTATTTAACTTTTATTTGTTTCAACAAGATTTTATAGCATTCAATGTTCATAGAGCTCTTCTAACTTCTGTTAAATTTTATTTCTATTTTTTATTCTTTTTGAGTTTACTATAAATCTTTTTAAATTTAATTCCAGAGTGTTCACAGCCAATATGTAGAAATAAAATTAGTTCTGTACACTGATCTTCAACCGCAAAGTTGTTGAATTCTTTTATTGATGTTAGCAGCTTTATTTTTGGAGACAGGTATTGCTGTGTGGCTTAATGGCTTTTTGGAGTACATCACATGTACATTAGTGGATACTATTTGCTTCAGTGGGTATAAATCCAATACACGCCATCTGCATATAGTCTTCTTTTCTCTATGGTTCAGCTTTCTGTGGTTTCAGTTACCTGAGCTCAAGCATGTTTTAAAAATATTAAATAGGAAGACCTAGGAGTAAACAATTATAATACTAAATTACACACCATTCTGAACAGCAGGATAAACTGTACACCCTAGTTGGGATATGAATAGTCTCTTTACTTGGTGTATCTACTAACCACCTGTTAATAATGTTAGCCTTGGTAGTAGCCCCTAGTTTATTTAATAATGATTCTAAAGCAAATGAGTAATGTATCTAATTGCTATACCTAATTTATAAGTTAAACTTTATTATAGGCAAGGTATGTATATATAGAAAAATATATATTCATTACATATTGTACATATAATGGTCACTGTTGAGGGTGGATATTCTCATTATAGGGAAACCTTAACTAACTAACAACTGAGTATGATGCCAGCTGTTGGTTTTTATAGATGTTCCTTACCAAGTTGAGGAAGTTTCTTTGTGTTCTTAATTTGTAGGACACAGGTATAATGAAGTGGCATTGTAGTTTTTTTCTTTTCAAATGCTTGCCTTGTATCTGTTGAGATAATTGTGTCTTCTGTCTTCTGTGTGTATATTACACTGATTAATTTTCAGATAACGAAACAGTCTCACATTCCTGGGATAGATCTCAATTGAAGTAGATTTGACAATTGACAATGAGGTGTAAGTACATTAACTTGGAGTGGGAGTTTTTAAAAAATATTTTACCAGTTATATTTTGGTTTTGCAAGGAGAAAGTCTACTGAGATCCTCACTTCACTCCGGAAGCCTTGCCTTCCTTTGCCACGTAACTTTTTAATTGAACTCAGGTTTTCTCATTTAATCTGAACCATTAATCATTGGAGTTCCTGCTGATTAACTGTTATTGTAAGTAAGAAAGCCAATATATTAACTTCTCTAGACCAGTTGGCCAGTTAACATGAAATTATTTTTCTCCCACAGACAATTTAATTATGAGAATTGTCTAATATAATCTCTAGAATCTTTTTGTGTGTTTTTCCTACACAGTGCGAGCATACATAACAAATTGGGAAGGACAGTTAAGGAATTTCTAAATCTCCCTTTCTGTTTGACCTTCAGTTCCAAATAGTAAATATTAGCTTTAGTTAGCATCCGATCACATGCACTTTTATGACAAAAGAATCTTGAATCAAACCAAAATTAAATAAACACAGAAAATTTAGTTTATTGGTTATGAATAACTAGCTGTAGGGAAAATGATTTGTTTGAAATAAAAATATATAATAGTTTCACTTTTGGCAAAGATACTTATGTCGGCCAATGTTGATGAAGAACAGGGCTGAGTTAAAAGGTAATTACATCATTGAAGCACCATTTAGTAAGAATGACACCAGGAGAAAAAGGGACAAATGCAAAAATATCGTAAAAGTAAAATAAATAAGAAAAAGGACACTTGAGGTTCCACTCTTCAGCTGATATTAATAAAGTCAGTGCCATTGTGAAAGAGAAAAAAGGGTATTTTGAAGAAAACTGATTTCATTATTAACATTGTGAATTACTAGTATCCAATGACAACAGTTACGTCTAGGGTGCACCACCCAGCTAGCTGACTGACAGCTATGGCTAAGACTGTTGAACACATCAATGTGATAAAAGCCCATAGGCTGAGAATACAAAGTGCAGAGAAGACAGTAACTAAGGGGATGTAGTCATTCGAAAGAAGAGAAACAACAAAGACTAATAAAAGAGGAATCAGAGTTACCAGGGCTAAGAAAGTAAAGATTAACATGCTGGCAGACACTCCATGACCTCATCACAGGTACCTGAGAATATGTCGGCCTACATGGCCAAAGGGAAGGGTGGTGAGGGTCAGCTAATCTAGAGATAAGGAGATAATCCTGGACCATCTGGTCCTATGTCCACTGTAGTCACAAGCCCCAGATTCAGAGACAGATTCGAAGATGTTGCACTGCTAGCTTTATAGATGGGAGAGATCATATAGCTCATGAGTGAGGGCTGCCCGCAGGAGCTGGAGAAGGCACAAAAAATGATTCTTCCCTTAGGCACCTGAGAAGAACAAAGTCCTGTTGACATTTTGAAGTCGGTCTACTGAAGCACATGGCTGACTTCAGATTTCTAGAACTTAAGATAATAAGTCTGTTTTAAGCCACTAAATCTGTAGTAAGAAATTTTAGCAACATAGGAAACTAGTACAATAAAAATGATGTTAAAGAAGAAACACGATGGGGCTGGAGGAATGGCATAGCAGTTAAAGTGCTTGCCTTGCAAACACAAAGCCCCGAGTTCGGTTCCCCAGCACCACATAAAACTGTGTGTCGTGGCACATGTCTGTAATTCCAGCATGCAGGAGGCTGAGGCAGGAGGACTGCCATGAGTAAAAGGCCAAACAGGGCTCCACAGTGAGTTCAGGACAGGCTACAAAGTGAGAAACAGGATGGTCATAAATAGTAAATGCTACCAGCGAGTCAAAAGAAAAAAAATGCAGTGTTACAAAAGGGGGATAAATCAGTAGGTGCTGATGAGCCTGTGGTGAGTGGCAAGGAATGAGCTATTAGGAAACTTATGGTATGAAAACTCCATGAGAACTGTGATGTCTAAGGATGGGTAACTAAAGAGATGGAGGAAAGGTTGTTCAACATGTGTTCTAGGATGGCCTTGATTTTAGGTAAAGAAAAAAAATAAGGAAAGAAAAGAGACAGGAGATAGAAAATGAACTAACTCCTGGCAAGAGTTCAAAGTTGCATAGAAAGCAATGGGATTAAGTGCCGAGCTAGTACATTACTTTTGTTTGTCTGTTTGTTTTTTTAATGGGAATACACTTTAAGGAAAGAAGGGAAAATAAGGATGCAGTAACATAGAGAAGATGAAGCTGCAGAAATGTGACATTAGCTATTTTCAGTCTTCCTGACCGAGTAAAACAGAAGACAGACATTAGTAAACTTTAATATGCTAAAAATCACCTGGATGGTTTATTAAATATGGAGACTGTGATTTCTAGTCAGATGCTTTACTTGTTTGCTTTTGCTCCAAACACATAATAGAAAAGTATCTTCCAACTTAGTTTGAAATACCAGATACCGATTTTTTGGGTCAGGGATAAGACTACAAAGCAGGGAGTGGGGTTGAGACTTTGGGGTTGGCTGCATTCCTTCTCCAGGAGTCAGCAGTGGTTGCCAGAAAAGCAGGACTACACCTGACAACCATGTGATGACAAACGTGACCGCAGGAGTAGCCCAGAGTGGAAGGGAGTGCAGAGAAGAGCCAGGAAAGGCTTCCAGGGGCAAGTGACAGGCAAACTGAAACAGATAAAGAGACTGACTGAAAGCTAGGAAGTTGGAAGGAGATACTGATCTCTGGGCAGAGGGAAAAGCACACACCAAAACAGACCCAGAACAACCACGATTTACTCTGGTAAGTCAGTAAATGCTATTGTGTGTGAACAGAAGTATGTCAAAAGAAATGAAAGTTGATGATAAACAGAGATAATCATGTGAGACTTGTCTCCTTTTATGCTGTTAACGGAATAAAAACAGGAGTGACACAATCAGTCAAGAGTTTGAAAGAGCACTGTGACTCCCCTGTGGAGAAAGGATTGCAGTGGAAGATGCAGAAGGTAGAGAGACCTCAAAGAAATATTTCTCTGCAATTCAGAATAGAGATGAAGGCCACAAAAGGCAGAGAAGTCAATGAACTCAGAAGATTTTGGAAGTGGAATTCATTCAAGTGACATGGTGATGAAAAGGCTGATGGATGAGTTACATCCAGGTTTGTGACTTGGGCAAGAAAACGAAAGGTTGCATCAATCAGCAGACTGAGGAGCGTGAGGAGCGATGGCGAGACACACGTAGGGTGGGCGTAGGAGGCTGGAGACCCAATCTGTACATGCTGAGTTTGAGATAATATGGGGACAGCAGATGTACCAGATAGGTGACTATATACAAAGATAAAAACCTCAGGACAGAAGTCTCTGCTTCAATTTTGGGAGTCAATTCCACATATTAACAGATGATAGTCTCTGTAGGGATTCCAGGCAAGACAATGAACAAGAAACAGCCACTTTACTGATAGAATGATACGACTGATAAGGATATTTTCCAGATTATACTGGGCTCTAGAATAAGTCAGAGGAAATAAACAGCAAACAACGGTCAGCAGTTCCAAAGTTTGATGTTCCAAGGAAGAGTAAGAGCAGTCTTTCATGATGGGGAAAATTTTTTAGGGTTATGAAAATACCAGAAGCTGGAGAAAGGATGAAAGTGGGTGGGAGACCATTTTAAGTGAGTATATTTGTGTTGTTTCAGGGTTATACTATAAGATTATACCTTCTTTCTTGGCCCCTCTTTTCTATTATCATTTATTGAAATAATTCAGGTTTCATACTGCTGGACAAATTACCTGACACCCACAATTCAAAGGAGGAAAGGTTTCTTTGGTTCATAGTTTCAGAGGGATCAGTCCATAGTGGGCTGTCCACAAGACAGGAACATCAAAGAGGAAGGGTATGAGGGGGCAAAGTGCCTCCATTCCCAGCAGCTAGGAAGCAGAACTCAAGGGAAGAGCGTTAGTGAGAGACATTCCCTCCAAAGGTATGTCCCCAGGGAACCTTCTCCAACTGGGTGTCTCCTTCCATCAGAACACTCCAGTGTACATCAGTGCAGTAATCCCTGATGATCCAGTCACCTCTCCAGGAGTCTACTAATCCAGTCAAACTGACAATGAAACAACTATCACATTCTCTAGGAAAGTATATACAAAATAATCTGTACGTTAACACTAATGGACACTAAAGGAACTTGCCAGTTAAAACTTTTGTCCACTTGTGCTTCGCATTTAAAAAAAGAACACTATGGCAGTAATGTAACAAATGGTCCCATCTTAGTCTAAAATCAATATTGAATCTTTGTAAACAGTAATTTGGAGCAAATCAGGCATTAAGTAGTGGCAGAAGAGCCATTTCGGCCATCGTGCTGTACCACATTAGCACGACAGCTCGGAACGGAATTCTACTCCAAAATACATGAGAGTTATGGCTAGCATTGCCAAATAAGATGAGACTAAATCTTTGTTTTTCAACCCAAGTGATATTTTTAGGGAAACAATATCACTTTCCACCATTAGTTTTTCTTTTCTTTGCTTCCTGGACCCCTCATGGTATTCTTCGAGTAGAAACATTTTGTTACCCTTTTACTACAAATTTAGGCAAATTTAAACTCAAAACATATCTTTTCAAAACAAATATTAGCAACTCATTTACAAGTTTTAAAATGCTGAAGTCTTGATGACACCGGGCTTCTGTAGAATACTCCTAAGGACTGAGCCGGGGAGCTGCTAAAGCCATGCTTTCTACGACCTTTATTACTTCCAATCCTTCCTGTCTTCCACAATTGCCTTACATTTTTAAAAGGGAGAGAAGGTCAATTGAATGTCTCCCTTAATGTTGGGTAAAACCTAACATTTCAACAACATGAAAGCCAGGAAATACCAAAGTTAAACTTACTATAACCATTTGGACTTGGCAAAGTTGCAAGAATTTAGCACTTTCTGTTCCCATTTTTCTCATTAAGTGCCAGGACATTACAATATAATCAAAACACAATATAATTAACAACCTGGTGGATTTTTAAATGTAGTTTGGCATGGTGCATTAAGAAAATTAATTTAAGATGTTGTGATCTTTCATCAATACTTTAAAAATTTTGATTCACCTAAATAAACAGCAGAAATCTGCTCTACATTTCATTATAAAATTACTATATAAATGAAGATTAGCCTCCAGACTTTTCATACTTATTCCCATAAAAGGAAATAAGCTTAGTGGAAATATTATGCTTAGTCACTTACATAAGATGTGCAAATTTTGTAAAGATAATCTTTAAATTGGTAGGATTTTTTTATTATATTTTCTTTGTTTTTCCTCACAAGTGACATTTTTTCATTTTATTTTTATTTTTTCCCACTGTATTGATATGTATAAGTGCACAATCTAAGGTTTACAGTGGAGTTGAGCATTTTGTGCACATATGTATCTTGTCAAGGTGACAAGGGCTTTCCCGCTGTCTTTCTGTCCCTCCCCCTACCCATCTCTCCCTCCCTCCACCCTCACTTTCCCCCCTCTTTCACTTTGTTTTTCATCTTAAGTTCCACAGGTCTTGTGATCTGGAACTCTCATATCAGAGAGACCATTCGATGTTTCACCTTCTGCTTCTGACTCACTTCACTAAGCATGATGTTCTCCAGTTTCTTCCATTTGCCTGCAAAAGCCTCCACACATAGTTTTTAAGCAGGACCACACTTAAACAGGGCTAACGTAGACCTATTTATACTACATATTTGGATGGCTGCTTTACGGTGCAGGTCAAGATTTTTGCTTATCCGTGAAGGAAACTAACTGGACAATTATGACGATTACTAAAGCCCCAAAGGAGGCTTCAGTGGGATGTAGGAACTTTCATGTGTGGGACTCTTTGTTCTTTAAATTACTCAGAGCTCTTGCTTGATGATACCTGTAAAAGTAAAATTTTTGCTTGTAAACAACTACAAATTAGGAAGTTAGAAATATTCTCAATCGTTGCAGAGTGAGAATGTGTGGGGCAGGTATCTGCAATTGCCAAGGTGCAAGCAGAAAGCAACCTTAATTTTTTTCCAACTGCCTTTTATCACATATCCTCTTGATTAGTTTCACCTTTACCCCAGAAAATTCCAGAAAGTTTCCATAGATTTTCCCATCTCTATCAAATCAGAGACTACACATTCTAATCTAATGAACAACCAAATCTAATCTGTCATCTGATAAAGATCTTCCCTTTCCCAGCTGTGCCATCACTTAGAAGCCTTCAGTGATGCAAGGGCATGACTGACTTCTATGTTTCTTCTTCTTTCTCTCTTTCTAGCAGCTGGTAAGAGCACTTCCAAGGTTGCATGAGGAAGGGCAAAGACAGGTAACAACCAGTAACAAAGACCTTATTGGTTCATGGAACTGTAATGCCTGGACTTTTTCTTCTCAGTCTCTTCTGCTGGTTCCTTCTCGCCTTCTCAACTCCTGGTTTTTTTTTTTTTTTTAGATAGGGGACAGGGTCTCGTTCTGCAGTCCAGGCTGGTCCTGAATTCACTATGGAGTTTTGGCTGGCCTTGAACTCCTGGCAATCATCCTGCTTCAGCCTCCTGAGGCCTGGGATTACAGGTGTGTACCACCATGCCCAGTTTATATGGTGCTGGGGAATTGAACTTGGGTACTTACTGCTTGACTGAGTGCTTGCTAGGCAAGCGTTTTAACTATTGAGTCATTTCTCCAACTCTCATCTCCTGGATTTCTAACTAAGTGTTCTATGTAGGACTCAGTACTTTGAGTTCTTCTCTGTCAAAATGGCTTCCTAGGTTCACCTTACCCAGTTTCAGTGATTTAAATATCATACAAAAGCTGTAGACTCCTAACTTCATATTGTCAGCCTCTACCTTGCCCTTGAACTTGATTCAAACATACAACTTCAAATGTCTACTTAAATGTCTAACAGGAGGGTCAAATTAACCACATAAAACTGTACCTCATGATAACTTTCCTCTGCTACATTCTGTCCAAAGATGTCTTGGATCTGAGTCAATGGCAACCTCAACCCTCAACCTTTCGGTTCTTCCAAAGACTTGAAATTACTAAATGCTTTTCCTCTTCCAGTCCAACTCATCTATCAACAGCCCCACTGTCTCAATCACCAAAATACCTCTGAAATTCAAACACTTCTCATCACTTTTACCAACGACCCTCTAGTCCAAGCCACCATCAAATTTCAAGTTTCACTTAATAACTGCAGTAGCCTCCAAGCTGGTCTTCTTGCTTCTATATGTGCCCTCGTTTGTTTGTTTATTTATTTTCTCATTCAGCAGACAGAGTATATACCTTCAAAGGAAAGTAAAAATATTTCTCTGTTCAGAATCTTACTCGAATGGCTCTCATCTTCAGAACTCAAACTCAAGTCCAAAATATTTACCATGGCCTTAAAACCTTACAAGATCTGACCCTGGACTGCATCTCCAAATTCATCTCTTTGGCTTCTCGCTATAGACTTACTAAGGTTCTTTGAACATCTGAGGGATGCCTTTGCCTCAAGACCATTGCACTTGCCGGCCCTGTCAGCATGCCAGGAACGCTCCTCCCAGGAGTCGTGGTTTATTGCCTCACTCCTTCAAATCTTTGTTCAAATAACATTGTATCAGTGACATTCACTGGTTATGTACTTAAAAATTAAACCTTCACTTGTATTTTATAGGCTCTCATCCCATCCTGATCACTGGGATTTTATTATTTCAGATGATATGTACTCTATTTGTATATTGACTACCCCTTGTCTGTATAATATAGCCTTCCTGAAAGCAAAACGTTTGGTCTATTTTGTTCATTACCTTATGCTCATGGTCTAGAAGAATGGAAGGACCTTAAGAAATATATCCTGGGTGACTGAGTCTGGCACTAGTGCCCTTTGCATGGTGGATCCAAATCCTACTGTGTCCGTCATTCTGGAAAACTTCCCAATGTGGGGATTGCTCGCCTCTCATCAATGGTTCTCGGGACAGGGACACTTCCTTTACCTTGTCATTATAGCTTTTTTTTTTTTTTTTTTTTTTTTTCTCATGGTGCTGGGGAATTGAACTCAGGGCCTTGTGTTTGCTAGGCAAGCACCGTAACTGCTGTGCCATTCCTCCAGCCCCCTCATTATAGCTTCTCCAAGGTCACCATTTTACAGACCAGAGATAAGAGAGGGGCTTCTGAAAGGAAATAATCTTCCCCTCCCTTTCTCCCTTTTCTTTTCTCGCCTCTACCATATCCTCCACTCACTAGTCATACTGATATTAAAAACAGTACTTACATGCAGTATGATAATATTTCTAAACAGCAACACAATATATTTTAATTATCTTCTCTTAAAGAGGAATAGGTTCTAAAATATAATTTATTCAAGAGATTCACATATTTTCCTTATCTATACAGAAATATTAATAATTAGTCACCAAAATCATGTGTTTATATATACAATATTATGCTCTCAAGGAAAAATATATCAATCTTCTGTCTTAAAGCTACAAGGAAAACAATACAGAAGAGATGTTTTTTTCTTTCCCCCCATTTCTTTAATATGTATAAGTGCAAAACATAAAGTTTACACTGATCTTGAGTATTCTATGCATATACACATCGTGGCAAAATTACAACTCCTTCCCCTCTCTCTTTTTGACCCTCCCACCTCCCTCACTCCTCCAGTTCCCATTATTCCCCACATTAAGTTCTAAGAAATAATTGTGATCTGGGTTTCTCACATCATAAAAATCAGAAGCAGAAGAAATATTTTTAAAGTATAAAATAAATTTTTAGATCAATTTTTAGGTAGAATGTTGTATTTCTTGGGTTTTTTTTTTGCTACTTAACTATGAAAAATGTTTGTTGTATCATGGTAAATTAAGAAAGATTCCATGTGGAAATAAAAATTATGATAATAGGTCTTGCAAATAGCTCTGGCCTATGAGTTTATTACACTGAATTATTTTCTTATTCTCCAACTAAATATTCACAGTATGGTTTTACTAAAATATTGGATGAGAATTTTTATTTAGCAAATTTCAAGTGTTTTCTATTGGAAAACAACTTTAAGGACTTCACATTTGCTGTGCTTACAATCTAGCCAAATAGAAAAGCAACCTCTGACATTTTCCCCCAAGTATCATTTAAAGATTTTTTTTGCAATTCCACCATTTTTTGAATTTCTACCAATATTTTTGCTATTCATTATTCAGCATTTTTTTCTTTTCTCTTTCCAGAGACACTTTTTTTTTAGTCTTTGAGTTGAAAATATTGTTTGTTACTCTGCATTTTTCTTTTTAACATTTAACATTCCTTTTGATATCTTTACCATGTGAAAGTTTTTTTTAACATTTTTAAAAGAAGAACTTATTTAAGTTGAACCAAACTTTTTAAAAATAAATTCTGGACTTTGAATATAAAGAAATTTTCTTATGTCGTGCAATTATTGTTTCATCTTTTTAAAAGACTTTTTAGTTATTTTCAGCTTACTTCTTCATTTTGTACTGTATTCATTTTTTAAACATAACGTTATATTTAAGATGCTTTCTAGTGTTTACAGCAAGATACATTTTTGTCCACAGCAGTCTAAGAATTTGCATACACTTTGTTTCTACTACAAAACTGTATTTAATAATACAATACTGACTGCATCAGCATGAACATGTTTTACTCTCAATAATCTATTGATTCCTGATCCACAACTTATCCAGGTAGACAAATATGTGAAAGCAGAATAATCTAAAATGGTTTTATTAACATTTGAAAATTTTAGCCAGTCTTAGTTTCTAATCTCAAGAATAGTCAGTTTTGCAGTTCAGACAATAGTAGAGAAGATTAGAAAGAGCAGGCATAAGGAAGAACAGAAAAAGAGTAGATAATAACCAGAGATAAACATGGACTGAGGCAGAAAAGCAGCAAAGCTAAATCTACTCATATTTTAGTAGGACATAACTTTCTTTTTGGAACTTCCTGGAAAACATAACAGCAATTCTGAGTTGCAGGTTGGGAACAACTGTTTCTAGAAGTGAGTAGCTTTGTAATAATTAGCAGTAATAATAAATCTTACAATGCCATCACCTAAGCTCCAGAACTATACCTTATACCTGCTCCTCACTTTCTAAATAATCTATATTATTCTTTACTTAGTATATTCCTGTGTGTATATTTCAATCAATTTTAAATTTTAATATGAGCTTCTAATAAATAACATTTCAAAGAAGAACATCCATAAATAGATTTTGACCACAGATTTTTTGCCTTAAATCATCTTAATAGATTATAGCTGTTATCAAGAAACCTAGTTTTGACCATGGACCAGCTAAAATCATCTGCCCAATCATAGAGAAATGGATATAGAATTAGTTTGCAGTGAGATGACCTGAATTATAGAGTAAAAATAGAGAAAATCAAGAACAGATGGCAATCTATAGCTCATCGCCTTGTTTAAGTAAAGTTTTATTAGAACACAGCCTCACTTATGGGGTTATGCACTGTGTATGGCTGCCTTTGCAATGGTGGCACATTTCTGTCAAAGATAACATGCAAAGCCTCTATCCTTTACTATCTGCCTCCAGTCTAATGGGCTCTGCACTCAGACTGCCTCACGAGGGTCTCAAGAGAGTTTTCTCCAATGTAAAGGCTTCTGGCGAGGTTTACAAAACACCATTTGGGAGATCAGGACGTCACTTGAGAAACTACTCTAAAGAAAGTCTACTTCCTCTATCACAGGATTCAAAAATGGAAGACCCACAGATCCACAGTCAAATTTAATTTAAACTGAAACACTGAAGGACATAACATTTTTATGATCCTTTCATATCTATATATTTTGTTTTCGCTTATGGTTCTGGGGAATGAACTCAGCACCTCCACGCTAAACTACCTCCCTGCCTTTTCTTTTTGTATTAGACAGGGTCTCACTAAGTCGCAAATCTCCTGGCTCAGGAGGAATATACCACTACACTCGGCTATCTGGGCACCAAATAATGGTGATGGGTTACAGGAGAGATCTTTACTATTATCCTTAGTAGAGGTCAAATAAAATGAAAAGCTATTTCATTTTTTCTGTAACAGAATAATTATGGTATTTTAGCCCTAATGAGAGAAGGAAGTTTTGGTTCATATTCACAGAATTCACTGCATTTCCAAGACTTTGGAAGATGAAACCCCTAGCTGCAGAAT
This sequence comes from Ctenodactylus gundi, assembly GCA_004027205.1. Lineage (NCBI taxonomy): Eukaryota > Metazoa > Chordata > Mammalia > Rodentia > Ctenodactylidae > Ctenodactylus > Ctenodactylus gundi. Next base: position 334,828 of record PVKB01000057.1, on the reverse strand, counting down.
TTGTTTATGCCTCAGATTAGCATCGTGTATGGCTAGCTATATTAAGCCATACTAAATTCCATATGACAGCACACAGCTGTTGATAAACAGGTCCACTCTCCTCTGCCATTCATGAGATATTTAGCCAGCCTGAAAATTTTTCATTCAGCCCTTCATTTATCTTGTAAGGACTATTGTTAGATTGGGACAAAAATTTACTTAGGATAATTTTTATAATTAAATTGAAAAGAACATATTAACATGTAAATATGAAACTATAGTCCTTTAGGAAAACCAGAGATGACACCAATACACAGCAACTCATTTAATATCTATATGATACTGAAAAAGCTTTCTCATATTATAATTAAATTACTTATTTATTTTAAATTTGTAAGCTCTGAAATGAGGACTATTTAAAATATATGAACTCTGACACAAGTAAAAGAGTCACACAGGAACTTGAAGAAATAAGTGGCTACCACTAAAGCAGTGGTCTGTAACTAAAATTTTCAAAGTCATCGGCATCTTCCTTAAAATGTACATGATTGGACCAAAACCTAGTAAAGGCAAAATATGGATGAAAAATTCTTTACATAAAGAATATGCCGAGACAAACCCAAATACCTTCAAATACTTAATCTTTGACAAAGGAGCCAAAAGCATACACTGGAAAAAGGACAGCCTGTTCAACAAATGGTGCTGGGAATACTGGACATCCACATGCAAAACAATGAATCTAGTCACACACCTGTCACCCTGCACCAAAATCAAATCAAAGTGAATCAAAGACCTAGACATTAAAAGTGAAACACTGAACCTCCTAGAAAACAAATTAGGCAAATATCTAAAAGACACAGCGGTAGGCAAAGACTTTCTTAACAAGACACCAAAAGCAAAAGAAATTGTCCCCATTATTAACAAATGGGATCATGTCAAATTAAAAAGTTTCTGCACAGCTAAGGAAATTATCAACTCTGTAAAAAGGGCACCAAGAGACTGGGAAAAAATATTCACCACCAACACCTCAGATAAGGGGCTCATAAGCAGAATATACAGGGAGCTGAAGAAAAGTAACCCTTTCCAAATTAAGGACCCTATTGAAAAATGGGCAAAAAAAATGAAGAGGCATTTCACTCAGGAAGAAGTTCAAATGTCCTATATATACATGAAAAGATGGTCAACATCTCTAGCCATAAGGGAAATGCAAATCAAAACATCACTAAGATTCCATCTAACTTCAGAGAGATCGGCCTATATCAACAAGTTGAATAGTAATAAGTGCTGGTGAGGCTGTGGAGAGAAAGGAACCCTCCTGCACTGCTGGTGGGAATGTAAATTCGTACAACCACTTTGGAAAGCAGTATGGAGATCTCTCAAAAGACTGGAAATAAATATCCCCTTCAATCCAGCAGCACTCCTCCTGGGAATATTCCCAAAAGAGTTAAAAACAACACACAACACAGATACATGTACACCCATGTTCATTGCAGCACAACCAACAATAGCTAAAATATGGAAGTCACCAAAATACACATCAACAGACCAATGGATATAAACCGGTATTTACACACACTAGAATACTATGCATCTATAAAGTTCAACAGTGTGGAGGCTTTTGTAAGCAAATGGAGAAAACTTGAAACCATGATGCTTAGTGAAGTGAGTCAGAAGCAGAAGGTGAAACATCAAATGGTCTCTCTGATATGAGAAACCCAGATCCCAGATCACAATTATCTCACAGAACTTAAAGTGAAAAATAAAGGGAATTGGGGGCATGGGGTGGTTAGTGGGAGTGGGTAGGGGATGGATTGAAAGGAATGTGGGAAAGGTCTTGTTACCATGACTAGATATGTATGTGCACATAATGCCCAAAACCAATGTAAACCTTAAATTTTGTACTTATACATATCAACAAAATGGGGGGGAAATATGAAAGAATCATAGTGACATAAGCAGGGAGCCCTAGCCTGGTTGATTAATATAGAAAGATGACTGAAGTATAATCACGGCTTTTCCATTGTCATCTTTAGTAAGTGCTACACTATACTCTTAAGCATGTATCTACAGTAAATTAACAGCTCATAAAAATTACAGACTTTCATACACTTATCCATGCTGAGTAGAAAACAAAGTATATACAAACCCCATAAGTGACAGAACTCACAGGAAATGCAATCCAAATCTTCTTTTTTCCCACCATTTGTGTGTGTGTATATATATATGCCATACACAATGTTCACAATGGACTTGAGTCTTCTGTACTCATATACCTCACATCAATATCATGACCCTTTCCCCTCCCCATCTTTGACCCTCCCATAGCTTTTACTTGACTACAGCAGGGTAATTCTATAGGTAGATTAATGAGCCATGATAATGGGTGAAATACCACCTCCCGTTCTCTCTTCCTTCTCCTACCTTCCTTCTCTCTATCTTCCTTTCTTAGTCCACAGAAGCTCATGTGTTTGTGTGTGTGTGTACACTTAGTATTCAAATATTCACATATCTGAATACTAAAAACTAATACCTTTGCATTTTATTTGGCCTACAATGTTATTTTTCACTTCTACTATGAAATGGCATCACCTAGTAAGCACCATGCAGCAAAAATTACTAAGCAAGCAAAAAACAGCAATCACTGGTGAGCAAAATGAAGATATATTTCAGTCCCTATCTTTTCTGCTTAACACCAGAGTGCAAATGCTCATTTGATCTTTGCATTCTGGGTTAAAACAGGTTTTCTATCACCAACACACCTAGATTTATGTTTCTAAAAAAGGTGTTTTAGAGGCTCTTGATTTTCCCAGTGGTCTTCAGTAGACATGAATTTCAAGAATCATTCAACTTACTTTACCATGCTTTTAAAAAAATATTTTGAAAGGACTTAAACATACAATAGCACCAAAGACACAACACTGATTCCCAGCATTTGAGAACATCTCCCAGAATCCAGTGAAGTATGATCTCCTGACCAATGTCTCATGCTACATAAATCATGTTTTCTGGATCTCACATGTCTGCTGCTGTCATTTGTGTGGAGCGGGGAAGAGTAAAAACAGGCCAAGACCACTCAGGAATTAATAGATCATCTCAACACCCTCATTTAACATTTCCTCATCATCGACAATTTGTTCCTGCTTATTAATACTTTTATAAGACTGGGCAAATATATGCTCCAATAGGTCGATTTTGTTATTTTTAATTTTTTGTTATGCTTCTTAAAGGGTTATATATTGAGAACTGTGCTAACAGACTTTAATTAAATCATGCGTCAGAAGTATCATTAATTTTTTAGTGCTGTTCTTGCCTGTCTTTAACAAAGACCCAAGTGTCAAATGTTTTATCTTTTACAGTAAGCATAAACACATAGGACAGGAAAGCTGCCCACCTACTGGGAAGCCCAGGCGCCACTCTCCTGGTGATTACATGGTTCCTCTGGTCGCAGATGGAACCCAGTCCTGACACTGGTGGCCACACGCTGTACTGAGGATGCGGCTCTCCTCCTTCCCCACATTTACATCAAGCTGAAAATTATCATTTCTCTTTTAACAACTTTCCTCTTGTTTGACAGATAGTATCTCTGAAAATAAATTTGTATAAATGTTAAAATATGATGTGGATATTTCAAATTTTGGTCCACAGCCTAGATTTAAGCCTTTCTGTAAATCTTAAAGGATTTTTTGTTAGACTGATTTTTTGATTTCTTTTTTCTTTAGAGATTTCATGTTCATATAGACGATGACACTGTCCTTAGTGCCTCAAATGAAGAACTTTTCTCCTTTTGTCGTTCATGGGAAACTGTGGACACAACTATCCATGTAAACCATTCTGTTAGGCCGAAATTAAGGTGAGGTCCCTCTGGTAACTATCTGTGGAACACCACTGTTAATTCACACATACTATCAAGGTGGCATCCAAGCTATGTAACAGATGTTTTAAGTGGAAGTCATCTGTGGCTAAAAATGCTGCAGACTGGTCATTTCTGATAAATAGGCAGGAAGTGCTGAAAGTCGATTTTGTCTTTTCCATAAGTTTGGAGCTGCTGTGCTGCTGCCCGTGTGGAGTCGCTGTCATTCTTCCCTGCCATAATACCCTTGGATGTGACACTTCCAGCTATGAGATACAGGGAGACCTAAAACCTAGTCTGACAACACCATTGATAGTACTTCACACGGTTTATGGGCCATACATGCTTCTGATTTCTATTTCAGATTTGTATTTCAACATATATTAAATTTGCCCTAAACATCTAAATGTTTAATGCTTTACCATCCAACATAAATGCATAAGAAGTAGATTTCTGAGTACACAAATTACTATCAATTCAAATATCTGACTGTAAGTAATTGTCTCTAATTTTTTGAATGATGAATATACTCACATAGTTCAAAGAAAAAGAACTTAGGTTGCAGTACTTGATTAACACCATTGTGTTTCTTTGTTGATGTTAGGATCTTGATTATTAGGATATATTTGGTGTCATGCGTGATATATGGATCCAACTTTGTCTTTCTCAAATGACAGCTAGTCATTCCCATATCACTCATTGCCTACCCTTACCTTTTCCTTTGCTGATTTTAATGCCATATATTTTAGTTCTCTAACTGGAATTTCCCTGTAAGCCTTTGGACTCACAGGGAAGGGCAGTACTATGGAAATTTAAACATTTCAGTTTTGTAAAATGTTGTAGTGTCTATGAGGGTTAGTTATTTTATTCTTTAAAAAAAAACCCTAGTCTTATCTTTCCACAGGAATGGCAACGAACATTTGATTATTGTAAAATGATTTCTTCATATTACTCCCTTCTAATTAACAGAGCCGGAACTAGTTCATTCCCACTTCCTGACTCCTGCTCTTGTTCTCCCAGCTACAACTTCGAAGTCACACCAGAAACTTAGCTTAGCACAGTGGTGCAGAATGAGTTATTTTATAAATGACAAGAACCCTTTAGCTGACTATCAACTCTTCAGCCAAAGAGGCAGCACAGTGTATGTAGAAGGAAAGGTTAATGCTTTTCAAGCCTAATGTTTCAAAGGCTCTGTGGCAAACGCCTATATGAGTGTGCTCAGACTGCTCAATCTGGGTGGGCAGCTGTAGCCGTGGATTTGTGCGAAGCCAGGAAACTGCCAGGTCAAACAAGTGCCATTCCCAATAATACAACAAGCAAGTTCTCCATCCATGAAGGCTGAGACGCATAAACAAGAATAAAGATCAAGATTACATATTTTTTTTCCACCCTTCCTTGCATTAGGGCAGAGAGGCAATGCTTTTACCAATCATGCAGCTTACAGTTCCACAGCCAGTACCAGGAACTCTTAATTGGATCTTATTCCAGACTTGTTAGATATCCCAGGATCCTAACACAGCAGGCAAAGGCAGAACTGTTTTCCCCTTGCTCCTGCTGTCTTCCTAAGTCCCCTTTCATAATGTGGCCCTCTCCTGGACCAGGCGCCACCTGATCATGCACCTTCTTTTGTGCAATGGAACTAAAGGCATGAGCAGAGGGATGAATCTGGGACTTGTCGTTACCTATATGATCTTGACAAAGTTAGGTGGCCTCTCTGTCAGTCAGTTTTTTTTTTTTTTCATCTGTAAAGGAGGTTAACAGCAACAAACCTCACACTTCTGTTAACAAGACAACTCATATAGAATGATTTCAGTACTGACTATTTTTGAGGACTAGCTATTTTTATTGGTAGATATAATCTACTGGCAAAGTCAAGAAAACCAGTTAAAACACAATTGGAGAAGTGATAGAAAAAAATCATTTTAATATGGAGGCAGAAAATGGTTCTGGGTATGGAAGCCCTAACTTTCTTATACAAAAGAATATATATATATATATATATATATATATATATATATATACACATATATATAAACATATATGTATATATATATATTTACATATATATATATACACATTTAACTATATTATTCCAAATTTCTCTTAAAGAATTTTAAAGAAGATAGTTTTCATAGTTTTTTAAATGATAACTTCAAAATTCTTACCTGTTTCCAGTATTAACAATCCCTTATTTCACTCTCCATTTTAATATGTAGTTTTCCCTTTGAGAACGAGTCAGTGGGATTGTTATTTATTTTAAAATTAATATATTTTTGGTAACATGAGTGAAAGTAAATACTTTTCACATTAGTACAGAAAGTTTATTTTTCATGGTTTATCAAAGCAGTGCTGGAAAAGCAGCAAAGAGACTGTGCCAACAAGTTTTATGAGTTTTGTGAACATGAATAAATGCATTTGTTGTCACAAATCTCAAACAACAAACTGCTGTGTTAATAGAATAAAGCTGATCCCTCTTCAGAATAAATTTCAGGCAACAATCTGAAACATCAAGAACCACGGAAGAAACTCATTCCAATACTGTGACGTTCTGTTCCTGCCTTTCCTAAAGCCAGAAAAGAATAATGGACTCAAGGAATGTTAGAGAAGGTATAGTCTGGCTAAAGAGGATCACGCCAGGACATCTGGCAGCTACATGTGCTTCTCTGCATGGACTGGACTGCAAACAAACATGTTTTGTAAAAGAAAAACGCTGGACACTCTTCAAATGTACCATTTCATATTGTCCGAATGTGCTTTGCTTCCTTTCTTATGGTAAGATTAATGAATGTTTGAGTAGAATAAACAGCTGAAACAACCTTCTCTTTGGAGATGAAGAAATGGTTTTCTGTACCAAAGGATCATGTTGCCTGCTACATAAGTAGGAAATTAGATGTTGGAACCGAATGACCTCAGTGAGCATCATGAGAGGTTTTAAGAAATGTGGGCCTACAATTGAGTGAAGATGGGAACTAATTGACTTTTCCTTCACTTATGCACACACACACGTACACACTCATGAACAAGCATACACACACATATAAGTGCACACACATACAAGTGCACACACAGCAATGTATATTCTTTTCTACTTTGGGCTCAGATTTACAGTCTAGACAATGGTCTACACCTAAGTCTGAAAGAATAACAAATGTCTCAAAGGACAATCTACCAAATCAATGTTATTTAAAGATTAAGCGTCTATGGAGGATACTAAGCCATTTAAGATTTTATTATAAACTGGATATTCTCAAATTTAATTTTTGATAAGCCAGTCTTTTCACAGTAAGACTTCAGTTAAGAAAACACTGAGAGTGTTTTTATCTCTGGTGTGATACATGTGTGCACAAAATAGTCAAGTTCAGTGTAAACATCATGTATCACATATGTATGTATTAATAAAATGGGAAAATGAATATATCAAAAAAGAAGGTACCAATAAATGCACAGAAGACACTTCTTTCTTCTGCGTAGAAAACAAAAGTTCCTAAACCCAGTAACTGGAGGGTATTAAAAGGAGACAGAGAAGATATAAATGTGTCGAACTGCATTTCATATTTGTGTTCTTGGCTTTCAACTGAGGCCAGAGTAAAATGAAATTATTAAGAAAATGAAAAGTAGTCAGATTAAAAAAATCCACAGATGAAGACTGTTAGCCTTTATCCAAATACAATTGAAATGTCAGGCCCTTCATTGTGCCTTCTAAAGAGCATTTAACTCAAGTCCAATAGATTAACATGTGTGCTCTATTACCAATTAATCACCATATATCTGCCAGAAAATGTATTATATGTCAAAAATTGTTCTGGGATACAGTACTAAATAAGAAAGAACGTCTGTCCCAGTAATTTCATACAAGCAGAGTGAGCTGGTCAGCCAGCAACTATACACCTGAGGTATCAATGACATAATTCCTAAACATTGACAAGCTCACGCTGCAGTTTCTAGTTAAGAATGCCACCATTTTGTCAGCCACTCAGAGCTCAGATGCTAGCATCGTCTTTCTTAGTTTTAAACACACCTAGTAACTATAGGCTAGAAAGTTTCTCTACAGAATTTCTTTGTCATATGAGCAAAAATAAGCAACATAATGAAATGAAATCAGAAAAGACATCATCATAAGATAAATCTGCTAATACACTATGGTTTTGCATGCATATTGTAATTTGGCACTGGGTCAAAAGTAATTGCAAAAGTTATATTTTTATTTACAGAAAACTTATGAAATTTATGGCAACATTATATACTGTTATTAAACTATATGTAAGTTGACTACAATTGGAAATCTGTCCCTAAATGTAGCAACATTTTACTGTCTTCCTTGATCCATCAAACTACCAATTATATTAAAAATTTAAATGAATAAATACCACATGTTCTTTATGTAAAGGAATAATATTACCCTAAAGAAAATTTATAATAAGCACTTTTAAAGCGTATCTAATTAAATATGACTTCAATATAAGTAAAGACTTCATGAAATCCTTAGATTTCAAATGCTAGTCACCACTCCTTCCAATTCTATTCCCCACAAATCCCAAACATTAACTCCCATCATTCTCTCTGGGCATTGGTTAAATGACTTTGGCCGCCTGAGCAGGAAGTAAGGAAAGACATGACTGGATCCAGGGCTCCGGGCTGTGCCTACATTACATCACTGGCCCCCCTCACCAAAGAACACAGGCAAGTGGCGAATAAAGAGTTGCACTGTCTTTTCTAAACTCTAGCTTGGCTCTGTGTGTTGCTCTGATGAAATGTGATGGAGAAAAGCCTTAAACCATTTTCAAGTAAGAAGAAATCCATTGTCTGATGTGTAATGGAAATGTCACAACCACTGTAATCAGTCAGGGGTACGCCTTCTTGCCTATGCTTAGATCAAATACTCTTTTTGTTCCTGAGTATGCCGCCCTTGGATCCAGGGTAGAGGTGACTCCAGAAGCAAAAAGTAAAGGAGAATGACAAAAAGTTAAACAACAGAATCAAGTCTCCAAAAACTAGGAAGGCACACACACACACACACACACACAAAATGCAGTGCACTTTCTGCTAAACCCTGAATTTTTGGTCCAATTAATGCACTAACTGGGATAATTTAGATGATTTTCCTGTCTATCGAGCATTTGTTTTAAGCTTTTCCTCACAGGCAGTCTTTGAGGAGCAACATTGTTGAGATAGCACACCTACTTGGGCATTTGTGCAAATAATTTCCAGAACTGATATTGAAAATCTTGACATTGTAATCATTATTTACGGGGAGCATGATGTTAACCAGTAATAATATAAAATGTATAGAAGGATTGACTTGGAGCCAACTATAAATAAATTACAGTAAATGGAACATAAAGGAAGATACACATCCAATGAATTTATGGAATTACAGTGCCTAGAATGAAAGTGACAGTTCATATATCCCCAAGCTACCTCCTGTCTTTGATATTACTAGAAGCATCACACTATTCTAAGCAGCCACAACCTTTCAAGCTGCGTGCATTTAGAATATTGAATTTTACAACAGTGAAGATTTTTTAAACACATATAAATATAATAAGTGAATTTATTTTATTTGAGGAATGTTGGAAGAACTCACATTTTGATCTCTCTGCATATATTTTTATTTTGATTATTTTATTCTTTATTAACATGCATGTATGATACACAGTAATGGGCTTCATAAATTGATGTATTTACCTCCCACATGTCAATCATTTTGACTTTCATCTTCCAACTTATCATCCCTGCCCCATATCCCTTTTACCTCTCTATAAAGTCTATATTCTTACTTTCTTCCACCTCCCTTGCAGTTTAGAAAATTATTAATTTGTATCTGTTCAAACCAGCTATCTTTCACAGGATCTTGTGGCAGTAGTTTCCAACTCTTTTCTGAGTCAGTTATGTTTGTTTCTTAACTTGTGACCATTGAAATATTTTATTTTATAACGTGTAGTCATGTTTAAGCTACCATCACTCCATTCTATACATGACACTATATTTCTCTGGGACTTTATCAAAATTATCCTTGTGGATATAATTTCATAAGTCAAATAATTATTAAAGAAAAATGTAAATGGCTCTATTACTCTTTACTACTACATAGTAAAGGATAAAGTTGGTGCAGAAACATCCATTGTCCCTTCCCAAATCAAACCTTTGAAGGCAGCAATACAGAAGCCAAAACCTAAGTACTACAAGTTATATGTACACTTATATATTAGAACAAAAAATCACAATTATTATCAATAACTTCACAATTCCAAGTGAAGTCACATTTCTCTTTGATTCAACATCAAACACGGATCCTGTCCCTTAAAGGAAGGACTCACCTTCACACTTCTGAGAAGTTTCACTCTGTTTGTGGCCCGCAGGACATCTGCATTCAAAAGAGCCCACTGTGTTGATACAGTTTCCTCCCTGGCAAATGCCCGGAATAGCCTGGCACTCGTCAACATCTGCAAGAAGAAACCATTTTGGAACAGATGTTATTGATTTTCAGAATACTTATACCTATTTCTTTAACGTGTGAAAGAGATTCTCAGTAGCATGAGGTGAGGGAAGTAGGACTCCTTCACAGGAATATATTTAAATTTATGCAAATGATAGCACACTGTGACTCTCACTGTGCATCTTTGGCGTTCCTTTTGGATTTTTACTTTTAAGATCCATCCACATACTGTGGACAGCTGATTGTTATGATTTCCTGAGGAGCCCTTCCTAAAGTGTCCATTTTCCTAGAGATGGGGATGGAGTTTAACTCCTCTGTACGTCAGGGTGTAGTACAGTGACCCTTCCCAATACATTTCTTGCTGTGGACTTTGAGGATTTGAAGAGACTCTTTGTCCCTCTTCTGAAGACCCAGATCAGACTTCAGAATTACTAGACTACAGGACACACACACATGCATCTCCAATGAAGAAAGAGTGCCTGACGGATAGTTCTTCAGAACACATGTGCGGCCTTCCCAGCACCGGCATGAGGATTCTCTACTTTCACGTGGATTCCTAGGTCTCCTTTTTCCTGCCAATGCATGATACTACTATCCAGTCTCCTAATTTCCTGTGACCTAACAACTGTGAAGGGATATGAATTTTAATTTAATTTTACTTTATTTATTTACTTTATTTTTAAATTTACTTTAATTTTATTTTCACATTCCTCTCAGAGTAACATGCAGATTAAAAAAAAAAAAACCGGGAGGCCAAAGAATAGTTGAAGTCTACCTTCAACCAATTTGGCCTAATGTGGCATGTACAGGATGCTCTCCCCATTTCAGCAGGAGCACATTCTCACCCAGAACACGGAGAATCTACCCAGAGAGACTAGATTCTGAGGTCATATAAAATGACTAATGACATACAGAAGAGGATTGAAATCATCCAAAAATGTTCTCTAAATATAACAGTGGTAAATTAAAAATAATGAAAATCCCTAAAAATGAATAATGAAAAGAGTTGAAACATCCTCAAATATTTCGTATTTACACAATATACTTCAAAATGGTATGTTTTCCACAGAAGATATTACATGGAAAATTATAATATATTTTGAATTAAATGAAAACAAACTGAAAGATCATACTACATACATTGTTACACATCTTAATTTTTTTAATTAAAATTATCTTGTAGATACATTATCTGCATCCGATTTACCCTATCTATCATTTTTGGTAAACCAACAAGTCTGGGATAGCTTAGTAATTTGGAAAACTTCAAGCTTATAATGGAGCTGAGCAATGTCTTTATTTCTTCCCAAGTTTTGCTGTACATGCAATAAATTATAACAGTCCAAATATATTTCCACAAAATTAAAGTAAATTTCAGTATTCTACTGAAGGACATCTGATCTAGTTAAAACATAAACTGGAATAAAATATATAACAGAACATTTATATTCTGAATGGCTCAATTCTGAACATTTCAAGCCTCATTATTTCAAAATGTACTACATTCCCACACTTATTACAGTGTGGTAAAACATCCCTAGAAACTTAATGAAGTTTCCTGGCAGATAAATCAGAGAAAGAACATCGTGATATAAGCTGAAAAATGAGGCCAAGCTATAAATCCCTTAATAACTTTTCATAAAAGCTTCGACTACATATTTAGTAGGTTCAGTAATTTTTTCAGGAAAAAGTGATTCTGCATTAAAGAGTTTATTTTGTAATTGAGTAAAAAAAGTATTTTTCTAGAAGGAAAAATGAAATCCCTATTTTAGAAGTCTCTTAGACTATGAAAGTATTCAGTATTGTTTTCTTTTAAGTACATCAAGTTAGTAGTTTTAAAAGGAACTTTTAAAAAATTCATATGAATAACAAACTCCAACATTTCTGCATATACCAGAGCTCTCTGTAAAGACCACGAAGAAAAGGCTCACACCTTCAAACTATACATGTTTCTACCTCTTCAAAGCCATAGCAGAAGTAACTACTAATGACTAATTTTCCACTGCTCAGATTATACCAATGTATTTCTGTTCCTCCTTTCAACCCAGGCACAAACACTTTATTTCTTCAAATATTGAACTATTTCAAATCACATATAAGTATTTTATACAGTAAAATTAAATCTTTTGAAACTTAAGCCCTAATCACTCCAGTCCATGTCTTATATTAAGGTTATAATTACTGTAACCGATTTGTGAATTCACCCAATAGCCAACTTCTCCAAGTAAACTTGTCTTAAAAGATTAAATTTATTTTATCCATATAAATTAGCATTGGATGTTATGCTATTTTTAATTTATGTCCAAATATAGAAACATAGGACCAGTAATATACACACAAATATGGTATACTTAACTTATATGTGTGGGAAATAAAAGCCACAGAATAACTGCTATATTTGATAATGTATTTTTTAGCTTTTCCAGTCACCAAATTAGAAGCATTTTAATGTAGAAGTTCTTGTTTTCATATTCTATAATGTGTATGTATAAGAATTTTATTTTTGTAAAGACAAATGTTTGAATTTAACTACAGCAACTCAATAACAGATCCGTGTCTTTCTGGAATCTGACAGTATGTGATATCTTATCAACCAATCAATATGGTCTGGTTCAGCCAGAATAATCATTCCTGTGCTAATCACAAAAGTGAATACACAATCATCACAAACAATCATCACAAATATTGATATTTTGATATCAGTTAGGCTCAGATCCGATAATAAAAATGGCAGAGCATGTTACTGCCTTCATGTTCCTTATATCAACAAATGCCACCGTCATATTCCAGGTGCTGAAGCCAAAAACAAGGGAGACATGCTCCACACCCCCGTCACTGGTCTTGCGGCATCCCATCAGCAGCAAGAGCTTATGGCTCAACGCATCTCAGATCTTCCCTCTATCACGACGCTGGTCTCCACCTGCAGCAGATAATATTCCACCTTTCCTACTGAGGAATCCTTGCCACGGCCTTCTTGCTGTCCTCTCTCAGCCCCTACAACTAACTCTCTTTAGAACAGCGAAAACAATCCTATTTAATTATAAATCAGATCAAGCAACCCACTGTAACTTCAAAAGTTTGCAGACCCTGCCACACTATCTTGTGTTCTATGAGCTGCTCCGGAGAACATGCTCACCAGCTGGCACATCTCCCTATTATGACAAAAGCAAAGGAAACGTGCCCCCTGGGCCCTCCCATGCCCACGGGCCTCCCTGGCCTTCTCTTCATAGTGAAGCGCTGTGCCTTCCAATCAGCATTTTGAAGCTTTTATGTGTTTTAGGAAGTTTTTTTTTTTCTGTTTTATTTTTGAAGTTTTTTTTTCAGCTCCTTTCATCAGTTCTCTTTGGTCTGGCTCCATTCTGTCAGTTTTTCTATCACTGTTTATTGTTTTCTGACATTTTGATTTGTGGGATTTCCTAGATCGCCATTTTTCCCGCTTGTACATGCATAAATATGTACTGTTTTCCTTTCATTAGATAGGGCTTTCAATTTTTCGAGGTCTTGCTTGAGTATGACTTTCTGAGTAGCTCTCTATCACTCATTTTTATGGTAGTGTTTGAGAAAGAAAAAGGGGAATATCTTGTTATCTTTAATCAACTACGTTATTGTAAGTAGCATTTCTGGTTTGTATGGGAGTAGTTTTGCTGACTCAGCACAGTTGTTTAGAATTTGCAATGATCGAGCTTACTTGTAAATGTACAAAGTGGGAATTTTTTGGCTCTAATACTCTTTAGTAATTTACACTAATAAAATCAGTCAGTTAGGGCTAGAGGGGGGGGAAAGCACAGCATTAGAGCACTTGCCTAACAAGCACAAGGTCCTAGGTTAGAACTCTAGTACCACATAAGCCAGGTGTGGTGTTACACACCCATAATCTCAGGACCCAGGAGGCTGAGGCAGGTGGATTGCTTTGTGCTAAAGACCAGCTTGGACTACATGTGAGATCAGGCCCAGCGTGGACTACAGAGTGAGACCCTGTATCAAGAGTAAAAAAGAAAGAAAGAAAGAAAGAAAGAAAGAAAGAAAGAAAGAAAGAAAAAAAGAGGAATAAAAAAGTTCGGTAGTATCAGGATCTCCTCTTCTCACTGACTGAACAAGCGCCAGTGCTCGCTCAGCCGAGGCTGCAGTGCTCTTCAGTCCTGTCCCCGTCCTATGTCCTACCCAGTGTCTGGCAGTGTCTAGGAAGTGAGTTTCTGTACCTGGAATGAAGCTGATGTTACTGTCCTCAATGATAAACAGCAATGGAATTTAATGAGCCAATCAGTTTAAAAACATATGGAGTAGTTAAAAGCCCGTTTCCTAAATAGCAAATGATGTGAGTTAATAATTAAATGAGTTACACTGTAACATACATTTAAAGATTTTACGTTCAACCTGCCCATATGAAGATGTAAGACACAAAGCCAAGACACAAAAATACTCCTCATTCTTGGAACAGGCTCATTAGATCGAAGACAGAGACAGAAGAAATATGTAAAACACCATATGCACATGGCATTTTATGACATATTTAAGGTCTATAAATATTTCTGGGAAGAAATTAATGTCTTTTTAAAATCTGTTTTCGATAACTTAAATGTTAAGGCCTGATTTCACTTCCTGCCTTCAGTGTAGGGCTAAACATGGGTGCTGGACAGTGGCTAGCATTCAAAAATTCAAAAATTCTGATAATTAAAGTAGTCAACATTATTTTCACTGACCACACAGCATTCAGCATGTTACAACTTTCTCAGCTAAGTTCAAAATATGATCAGAGCAACATTTCAAAAAAAATCACCGTGCCAGGTGTTGTAGTACAGACACTCGATTCCAGCACTCAGAGAGGATGATCGTAAATTCAATCCAGCCCCACACAACTTAGCAACTCAGTGAGACCCTGTCTAAAAAACTAACTAGCTAGCTAACTGGTTAACTAGCTAACTAACTAACTAAATATTTGTAAAGAACTGAGGATGTAGCTCAATCTAAAGGCAATAGGTTCAATTTCCAGTACTATAAAGATAGACAGATAAACAGTAGGACAGAAGGCAGACGACAGACACACAGATACTAAGGTATCTGCAGCTTAACTGTCTGTTGCCCTCATTTTCCACAGTGATCGTGCTCCTTACAACATCACGCTTCTTTCCCCCTAAGCTAGCAACCTAAGCATTAAGGTTGCACCACCTGCAGGATATCATTACGTTCAGTGCTTCAGAAATGTCCTCCTTGGCTAATAAGAGCTATATCTTAGAACCAATGTGAAGCTATTTACATTTATCATCCATACAGCTATTATCTGTTCTTAACTTCACAAAAATTCAATCATCTAATAAAACAGACACTATTATATAAAAATACTATGGCACACACATACTATATGTTAGTATATTGTTTTTTTCATGCTGTATCTCTTCCAAATTTAATTTGGCATAAGTGTTTGGGAAACACTCTAGGAATTTAGAGAGAAATATGAATTCGCAGCAAGATGTAACCTAAAAATATCTTGCACTGAGCATTAATATCTAATTGAGAATTTTCTGACTATGTCATGCTTTTGAAATAAAGCACAACATTTAAACTTGATTTTCCAGACATTAAACCATGAGACAAACCTCATTTTTTCCCCATTACTGTGTCGATCATTCCACTTTAAGGCAAAAGACATCCAAAACTTATCTTTGCTGCATAAACAAAATCAAATATGTAAGTGTGACGATATGACTAAATCCTAAAGAAGATTCAGGAAATCTGAGATCATGTGATGTATTTTTAAATAATTATGCTCCGCACGAACAAAAATACCAAAGGAAAAATGTATACATACATAGACAAGAAAAGTCAATAATTTGGGATGTTTTGGTCGAAGTTAAGGCTTTGTCTTAACCTGTACTGTTTCTTTCTTTGAAATACTAAGATTTGGGATTTCTTTTATGTTTATCCATTTATTAATTTTAAAAAGTTATTTACCATCCCTCTACAAGGTCTCAGAGATATTAACAGGTGGAGCCATTTCAGCCCTCATGAAATTTACATGGCAGCTGGGGGAAAACAAAACAATGAAGAAAAATACATTAAGGAGAAAGGGCTCTAGAATAAAAGTACAGTACTCTAGTAAATCCAGGGAGGTCTGCTTTAGAATATTCTATGTTGTAAATTATACAAATTACATGATAACCTAAATACTATGAGAAATCCACAGATAGCAGTAAATGCTACATAGGATATGTCATATCTACCTATAGAAATTACCGAATAGTTTAGACCTGCATCATAGTCAGACTAATATTCATGTGAAAAATAAAAATTTTGTAATTCATACTAAAGTAACACAATTTTTTTTGAGACAGGGACTGCTCTCACTGTGTGGCCCAGGCTAGCCTTGGACTCACAGAAATCTTCCTGCTTTGGCCTCCCAAGTACTGGGTTAGAGGCATGCACCACCACACCTGGTTTATGTTGTGCTGGCGAACTGACCAATTTTGTTTGTTTTTGAGACAGGGTCTCACTCTGTAGTCCACACTGGTCCTGAACTCACTATGAAGCCTAGCCTGGCCCTGAACACACAGCAATCCTTCTGCCTCAGCCTCCCAAGAGCTGGGATTACAGCCACGTGCCACGACACCCAGCTTACATGGTGCTATGAAACCAAACGCAGGACCTTGAGTTTACCAGGAAAGCTCTTTAACCACTGAGCTATTACTCCTGCCCCAAATCCAATCTCTATTACTAAGGTCTTACCTGTGGTAGTGACTTAAGAAGAATATTGTAATTGCACATCTGACAGGGCTTCTTTATGTGATGAAATACAAAGTTCCTAAATTGCTGTATTAATATAACCATCTCCTCGGTATTCCTATAGTTCTAATTTGAACAGCGTTTTGACACAGGCCTCTCTTAAGCATAGGCTGAATAACCCTTACCTGAAATCCTTAAGACCAGAAGTATCCAGATTTCAGATTTCTTCAGATATGGGAATATTTCTATGTATAATGCAATGGCTTGGGGATGAGACCCAATCTAAACACAAAATTCAATCACATTTCATATACACCTTATGACCCAGAGCCTGAAGGGTCATTTTATAAGCAGTTCTAGTATTTCTGTGCACTCTTACTGAGACCTGTCACATGACGCCATAGAGCCAGTTCTCAACAGCCTCAGATTTTTGGAGCATTTTAGATTTCAGTCTCTCAAAACATGGATATCCAACTTGTATTGCCTTTTAATAAAACTATAAATCTAAAGAAAACATAAACAAAAATCTTGGACTGCTTCTGCCATGAACATATTAATCAAATTACACAGAGCATGCACTAGCACTCACACATTTACTCAAGAAACTCATGCCGCACACCGGCTGTGCAGACTCCAGTCTCAGCTGGGTCTGGCCACTGGGTCACCTTCTGCGGTGCCTTCTGTCAGCACAGGTGGAACACAAACCTCACCTCGCACACTGCTTACTCACTCACATCAACTGAAAGACTTCAGATCTACTCATTAACTTTGCTCACTTTTTAATTACAATACATAAGGCTATTTCCCCTTGTCTCAACATGATTAATATCCTACCTGTAAAGGAATTAAAAATTAATCCCATTTTCCTGATATCCCGTTGCTATGTGATGTGAAGGCAAGTCCCAGTTAAGATCTTATTAAAGAGGACGTTTTCAAGTTCTAAAAGTTGATATACAACATGAGAGAAGTAGCCAAAAAACTTCAAGAGTCATGGTTCTTGAAAATTAATTCAAATAGCTATCCAGCAAATGCATAACTATTTTTGGCTATTTGCATTGGAGTCCACTGTTAGCATCTCGCGTCCCTCATGTGCTCACGATGCGTATGCCAGTGTCATGGGTGTGGCCAGGGCTTCTAATGGATTATCTGGAAGCAAGATTATAACCCACCTACATTGCAAGCTCTGAAATAACTGCAGTCAGAGTTTGAATTCACATTTTTCTTTGAATATAGACTATTAATAATAATATAGGGTCCTGGGCTCAGGATCTCATAACGTGAATGATACTAGGTGAGGGGAAAATATGATTTTTGCTGTGGATCTGCCTGTCCACAGCTGCAAGTGAGAGGTGTCATACACCCCTAGTTGAAGACACAATGCTTCTTGTTCTCCATTTTAAATATTTTTAAAGGTATTTTTAAATATTGTCAATTTTTCATCTTTAGATTTCTTCATTAATGTCAATAATGAAAACATTTATTAAGGGCTAAAAGATAAACCATCTCTAGCCAAACTTGTTAATAGGCCTTTCTTAAAAATAGGTATTGTGTTACCAAGGTTACAAAGCAGCGTACCAGGCTCTCCAACTCTGGTCACGAAGCGGTGGTATGTGCTTGTCTGTACACACAGGTAGAATGGCTGACTCACCCTGGCAAGCTCCAGTGCGGATATTGGGGATGAATCCCCGTCGACAGGGCTGAGGCTGGGCAGGACACATCTCGCAGGGATGGCCCCAGGCCCGTCCAATGGTGGCGCAGCACAGAGTCTTCGTGCAGACAATGCCTGTCAGCTGCCCTTGGCACATCTGGTTGTTGACCTGCGTGAAGCATGGGCCTGTCCTGTAATCTGGAATGTGACAGAAGAAGGAAAGGCCAGTTTTACAATCACACACCAATCTTACCCCAGAGACTTGAAATGCATAAAACTGAGACTTTTCCTTCTGATCAAAACATCTAGAGACAAAAGACTGGAGGGTTTCATCTTGAAAATCAGTATTTTTTTCAGTCATGAGAAGTGCATTAAGAGACTTTAATGTATTCTACACTGGACATTATAAATGGGTGGGTGGCTCACCAGCTGTATCTGGCACACAGATGTGTTTTCTTGGCTCACACGATGTTCTTCAAAAAATTTTAAATTATAGGCAGTGTTATAAAATTGGAAAAATTCACAAGAAATTTGTTTTCTCGTGAAACTGGAAGTTCTGGTCATGTAAGACCTGCCATGCTACGAGGAAATGGTGGAAAGAAGTGTGCTCTCCCCCCCACCCCCCGACCCCTAAAATCTCTCCTCTCAACCATGCCTTACTTCCAGCCATCTTTATACTTTGATATGCCTCATGCTACTTCCCTTTTGAAGGACATATAAGCACTTTTAAACAAAAGTGAACCATGAACAGAATAGTTCTTAATTTGACAGATATTTTAAAAATCATTTTTCTGAGGACTGATGGATCCAATGATTCACACTTTCTCCAAAAGTACAATAAAAATAGGTGAAAAGTTATTTTTTTCTGTTTTTGTAAAGATGTGTAGGTGTAGTTCACAAACTCTTGAGAGTACCTGATGCAGCCTGGCCACACAGGCTTTCCGAGTGGGCTCTACCCTAAAGGGCATTACGTCACATAAAGGAGAAGGCTAGAATAGCTTTATTCCAGACATTTGCAAGAATAAAACAATATTACATGCAAAGAAGAGTCAATAAGGTCGATATGCTATTTCTGAAGAACTAGATTAAGAGGAAAACCAAACTTGGATAATGACTCAACACTCAAAATGCCAAGATGGAAGATTTATGTATCACATAATGACAAAAATGCAAAAATCAAACAAAACTTTTATCTGTGGATGAAAACTGATGCTGTCTTATGCAGAAGAAAGGAACATTTAAAAATGCAATATAAAGAAACAAAGTCGAGAATAGGTAACTTTTTGGCAAACTGGAACAGTGTTCCTTTACTCTGCAGCTGAGCTTTAACAAAAATAGCTCATTTCAATCCCCTGCATAAGAACAGCAGCTGTGCTGGCTGCAAAATGTGTTTTTCAAGAAGACAATCTTTGGCATATATGTGAGGATACGTCAACTTCATAAATAAGCATGTTTCCCATGCCACAGTTGCAGGGTCATAACATTTTTTTTTAAAAAGTCTATTCTATTGCCTTTTAGATAGTATATATCTGGTGACTTAAAATAAATAGTAGAACACAATTATAATTTTAATTAAGTTCTGAACATATGGGGAAAAGCTTATTCACAAGAATATTTTCAAAAAACATTAGGTTCATGTATAAATACCTATCCTCAAGTTCTATGCACTTTTAGATGTACACAGAAGCCTCCATAATCTTCTAATCTCATCGTTGAGCACAGCAATTTTCCACGAGAGTCATTTATTTACCGGCTTACAGCATCTTTTTAATTAGGTCTTCTTAGAAGGGGCTCAGTGAGCAAGGAGGACATGTGGACATGGACAGCTGTTTGTCCTCTGCAGATGACAGTTTTTGTTGAAAGCAATAATGAAGCAACCTTGGGTGCAGTTTCCCAGGAATACAGTCTGCCTTTTTATGTCTTTTGTTTACATATTGCTCCCTGCAATCTGCGCGGAACCTATTTTTTTCCAATACGATGGTATTTTGCTTTCTGGCTGCAGCTAAATTATTTTAAAGTTTAAACTTACAAGCTCACTTGCTCATTCAAGAAATACATGTAAAATAAGAAAAAATAATAGATATGGAAAAGGAAGCTAAATTTACTGAGCAGATTAAAACACATTGTTCTAAACTTTTCTTGTACTTCAAGGATAGGCAAAAAGTCCTTAAAATACCTTTATTGTTAATGAGTTTACACACCCCTCGTGAAAGTTTCACCACAGACAAAAGATTATTGTTGTACACTGTGGCCACAACTCAGGGATGTCAGTAAAGTGTCAGAGGAAAGAATTGCCACTATAAGACTTCATATGGAAGAGCCAATACATTGGAAACAGGTATTTTCCTCATTATGGTATGACCAAGAATATTTTGATAAAAATTAATCTGAAACATAAGTATTGTTTTGATTTTCTTGTAGGTGAAATACAGTGTATGAAGTTATTTTATATCTTTTCTTTTTTATTCACAATAAAAACCAGTATAATTATCAAGCTCATCACGAACTTTAGATAATCACTGATATTTTTTTACAGACAATTTAATTTTAAGGTATACTTCACCTGCCATAAATCCAGCTAGTATACACCTTAGTGATCTCTAGTAAAACTGACTGAAATATACAAACACTGGTAAACTCCAGTTTCAGAACCGTTTCATTACCCCAGTCCCACTCCACCCATCTACTAATCTAACTTCTGAAAACAGAAATTTGTCTTTCCTGAAAACTTCAAACAAATGGACTCATACAATTATGTCAGGCTGTGCATGAAACCACAATCATGTAGAGGAGCTAGACAGAAAAAAATGACATCTTTGATAACTAGAGAGATGACGGGCAGGATTAACCAATTCACAGGCTTAGTTGGAAGAAAAAAATAAGTAGTATCTTCTACTCTTCTCTGTGAAACAGGAGGAGGGGCAATTAGTTTTGTCATATCTTTGAGGTTAACTGAGATGGCACTACAGACACCACAGAGAGAGCTGATTCTCAGGTGACAGGCAGAGCCTTTGTACAGCTGATAAGGTAAACTTAAAGCAGTACCAATCCACTCATTCGGTGACATTTTCCAGCATCTCCAGGCAGTCAAGCTCACTCAGAGACCTGGACCCATAGGGGGTTGTAGTGTTAATTGTCAGATAAGAGCAAAATACACAACATGGGGAATTTAGAGTAATTTTGGCTCATTAAAAATTAAAAAGCATGGAGCCCATGCCAGACAAGATGAAAAATGAGAAGAGGAAGAACTGATAATCTAAGAAGTGAAAGATCGTGGAACTACACATCTCCAGAGGCAGTGCACAAGACGCTACCCAAAGTACTGTGTACGATGAAACAGTACTCACGAGAGCAATGTATTGGCTCCACTGTTTACCCAACTTCCAGTAGAATGTAGTCATGGTGCACAGTGACACAGTCTGTGCACCACACAATTCCGGGAAGCTTCCCACATAGATTGTAAAGTGAGTCCCACTCCCCAGAATGAGGCAATGGGCTGGCCTTGTTAGAGATCTGGAACTCTCTAAGTCACACAATGCCACATAAGTCCATTATCGTTTCAGTATAGAGAATAACTGCTGGATCCTAAAAAGTACATGAAAATGTGTTCTTTTTTTTTTTAAATCAGACTTAGACAAGCAAGAATTTCCAAAGAACCAAAAAAACGAAGCATGCACCAAGTGACCATCCTGTGTGGGGGCAGAAGACAGAAATGTACGCAGCGAAACATTGTGTAATATGTATGTCTTGAGTCTGAGGATTCTGGCTAAGGGAATGTTTCCTTTGAGTAATGGATTTTTGACATAGTGATTATAAATAAGGTTCCATGCATCCCATTACAGTTATAATTGAAAATCTAGCCAGTGTGCCAGCTAAAATTTCTAAGCACAGATATAAACAGATGCTGAAGAAAAAGCAGTCCCCAAAACCATTTGAGATGATAAAAGAGTTTTCTTGGTTTCAATAAGAATGTCTTAATTTTATCCAATTTTCCCTCCATGTCTGCAGCTCCAGACTTCGTACTGAGTATAAACCTGTAGAGTTAAATAAACTCAGATGGAGTGATGATGGAGCTGTCTTTCTCAATGAATAAACATCTTTTAATTTCAGGAACTTTTAGAATTGTAGAAATGTTTAAAGCATCAGATAAATGAATTAATATTTTGTTTTAAGGAATTTACAAACAAAATGTACCTGTAAGACTTACCAGTATTTGGCCCATCCATGAGACTACCTTTTAACCACAGTAACCAAAGTAAATAAGTAACTTACTTACAGTGGATGTCTTTCAGTTAAAATCTCACTGTGGTTATACACAGAATTAAGTCGTTTCAAGTGAATTTTAAGGTTTTGGAAATCTTTAAGTTTGAATACTTACATGTGTAGTTTTAACCTTATTAACTGGCAAGAATTATTTGAGTAGTTGCAGAGATTTTAAGGTACACATCTAAAGTACTGAAGACAGATATCAAATATATTTAATATGTAAAACTATTTAAGGTATGGTAAATACAGAAATGAAGTATTACTCAGCCCTAAAAAGGAAGTGAATTTTGACACACACTACAGTATGAAGAGCCTTGTGGACAGTATTTTGAGTGACATAAACCAGTCACAAAGGGATAAATGCCAATGATCACATTTATATAACTTGACTAGAATAATCAGATTTCCTTAAAGGACATAATGAATGATGGTTGCCAAGATCTGGGAGAAGAGAAGAGTGGGGACTCACTGTTTGATTGGCAAGGAGATTTCATCTTTGTAAGGTGAAAAATATGTTGTGTATACATGGTAGCATGACTATGCAATAATGTGACCCTACCTGCTTCCACAGCTATGTGTGTGTGTGTGTGTGTGTGTGTGTGTGTATACACACACATATCCAAAATTAAAGCATTATTCATTTTTGAAAATAAAAAGCTCAAAGCATATGTGAGTTTTGAAACTGCAGTTAAATAAAGCAAGCCTGAATTAATGACACCACAACAACTGAGTCTTTTTCTTACAGAGTCACCACTAAGGGCAGGCACTAAAACATCCTTATCCACCCCAGACCTCTCCCCTTGTGATGGATACACACTTATTTTTAATTTATTGCAAGTAAGCACAATGCTTCATGGACATTCCTGAATCTACTTACCGACTGTTACTTCAGTAAGAAGTTTTCTGAAAATGAATTTCTAAAACTAGAATTGTCAAGTGTCCAATTTGAAAACCTTTTTCAGAATTATTGTCTGAGTAGATGGCATCAACTGATACTCTCAGCAGTATACCACAACCTCTCCAAAACTCAATGAACCCAAATTAATTTTTTAAGGATTCACAAATGGTATGTCATTGCTGAAATGACAGCAACTCAATGCCCACTTTCCTTGAAAATTAAGGTAAGAAAATTAACTCTGACGCAGCTATTTTGAGGTGTCGCTTCAGACAAACTACATCCATTTATCCTAAGCACTAAAATAAACTAAAGGTCAGGGATGAAGGAATGTGTAGATGATTAAGGAGCTAAAAAGAAATGAAGCAGAGATTCAGCTATTTCACTCCAAGGAGCTCATGCACATTTATCCTTGCCCCATGCAACTGAGTATGTAGGTCACGTGGGTTCTCAGATCTTAGTCACGGGCTTTCCTAACAGACCAAAGCCCTGTAGTAACCCCACAGATTCCTTTTCCTGCTTCCAATATAATTCTCTAATTCTTAATGAACAAGTTCAATGTTGCTCTTCTGCTTATTTCTTCCAAAGATGACCCTCTGCCTGGCCTGTTAGCCCAGAGGAATGTGATCTCTCTGTGGCATGAGAGCAGCATTAAAGACCCGATTCTGCAAACGGATGGGTAATTACTTTAATTACTACAGTTACATTGCATTTTATTTCTAACATAATACCGTTTTTTAATACCTAAGTGGAATGCGGACTTGGCAAAAGAGGACTGCTTCCACCTTTCCCTCCAATTGTTTGGAACACAAAACCACAGCTGACATCAAAGGGCACTCAAAGAATGAAGAGGCAAGACTGAGAATGAGGCGGTGGCCAGTGATGCAAATAAAATTGCTATCTTTGAAGTCATTTTCCTAAGAATGAAGGCCATCAAAGACGCCTTCCTGAAATTCATGGCCCATGTGCTCAGGGTGCACTTTCCTAACAGCAAAACCAATTAACTTACTTTTAGGACAGCAACAAAAAATACTGATGATTCAAAACTAAAGATTATTTAAGCAAAAGAATATGAGTTAAAGGGGCTAAAGGTATAAAAGATTAACACAAAAATGAATCTGATGCAAGTCAAATAAAAAATCAAATATTTTGGTATCTAGGAAAGAAATCTCACAAGACAGTTTAACAGTCAAATGTATCATGAAAAGTTACAGGTGTTCACAGAACAATTTACTTATCAAAGCCAGAAACAAAACCAAGGCCAAAAGGTTCTTCAACCTTATCTTGAAGTTTTATCTTATTCCAAATATCATATATCTCTTGATTCAAGTACATGAAGATAAAAAACTTGATTATGATGGCTATGAGTAAAATGTTGCATACAATTTGCTGCTAGAGACTTTATATAATAATGTAGATTTGATATACTATTTTCTTATTTAGATTTCTGCTTAAATCAGTGCTTCCTCACTGATGTCTGCAGCCAAGCAGAAGCCAGTAAATCAGCCAAACCTAATAAGCCACACTTTTCTGGGAGAGTGGTAAGCTGTACAGTGAGAACATAAGCGTCTTCCCTGTGATTCCAGGATAACATCTTCAGAGGTGAGCTGAGGTTCTTCCAAGAAGAGAGCATATGCTCTGATTCACTACTAGGCTTTTCATCAATTTTAGAGAAGTGCTGGTGAGCAACAGAGAAGATCCTTAGGAGACCTCTCATAACTTGATGCATGCACCGCAGACAGTCCGTGGATCTTGGGGCATTGGTGACGGCACCCTCGTCAAGTTAATATCCTTCCTGACTCTTGCAGTTGAAACTTTACAAGTTCATCTGTTCCTATACATCAGTACAATGAGAGGCCAGAAGCAAGGAGATTCCCTTACAATATTTCAGCAACACAGTCACAGAACCGCAGAACCAACTGAGTAAAACAATACTGATCGTATGTTATGCAGCTTGAAAACTTGCAATCACCCAAGAAACTCATGCAGTCTGCCTAATATTGGTAATGAAGCGATTCACCTCATGAGGAGAAAAATGAAATAAAACTAAAATCTGTCTGTGGCTCAAGGATGTGAATTTCTTCAGCATCCAGAATTAAGGAGGAGGTGTAGGTTGGCTGTTGAGCGCTTGCAAGAGGCCCTGTGTTCCAGTGCAATGTGTACATGCACACACAAATGCATGTGTGTGAATAGTATATGCACACACATGTGCACTCTGAGAGACACACAATCAGTATTTAGATTAAAGAAACAGAAGAGACCAGTCACTACTTCACACTTATCTGAAAGACCAGATATAAGGAAAAGCTCAGAGCTCAGAGCAAAAATATTTATGAAATTAATACCATAAGTAACAGATGATTCGAAGAACATACAGCCTACATAACAGACAGTGTTTAATAAGAACTCCAAAAAAGCCCTCAAATGCAAAAATAAAATAGAAAAGTAATTTAAAACAAAAAATTCTTGAGCTTAAATAAAATGGCTCAGTGTGTGCTAAAGAAAAAAAAAAGGATATACACAAGGAAATGTCTGAATCTCTGACCTCTAAATAAATAAATAAAGATTTTGCATCTCCACAAAGAACAGGATGCCTTCAACGGTCAAGGATACAAACTAGATTAGAATTACAAATGAACTTTTAATTCATTTGTAATAATATTTCAAATATAGTGAAACAACATTTAGGTCATAAGTTATAAATTTTGAGAAAGGAAATAAAAGAAACATACAAAAGACAAAATTGACTAATTGCTTGCAATAATAACATCAGAAATTTGTAGCTGAGAGAGGTATTTTCCATATCAAGAAATTATAAATAAATTATTCTTATGAAATCAGTTTTAGAACCAGAGAAGGGAATAAATTGTTGTTTTATGTAATCTATTATTTAATAAAATATTATTGAATTTAGATATATAAAGGTTGTAAGAGAGAAACAACAGTCTCAACATAAGTGAATGATAGTAATGCAATCATAAGTTTAATGATTAATATAGTAGAATTTCTTGATTAAGGAAGAAAGGTTATAGGAATAGAAGGGGTTGAAAAAAGACAAACATAAGATATATCCATGTAACAATTCTCCAAAATGAGTATAACTATTATGTATTACAAACATACACTCATAAAAACTAAAAATTCCAACAAACATGAGAGAAAAATAACAAAATCCTAATATAATGACTTAGAAGCATACAATAAAATATTGGAAATAAAACTAAACATACTGGAATTATAAAAAATAAGCTTGTTTTATCAAATAAATCATGATAAAAGTGAAAAATAAATACTAGGATGAGGAAAATATTGGAAAAATAAAGCAACGTGGCAATAATCAACATCAGGTTCAGTGGAGTTCAAAGACAAAATCAATACTTGAGTATTATGTGAAGAGTACTATATGAAGTTAAAAACTAAAATTCATTAAGAGGACATAAGATTTATACACTAAGAAGTAAAGCAAAACTTCCTCAAGTCTAAAGAGAGAGTTCTTTCAAACTTGACAAGCAAAAGTAAGAACATTTTCAAAATCTTGGTCATAACTATGCCATTATTGCAAAGAGATTCAAGAATCCCTGAGGTTTTACTGAACATAATGTCTTCCACAATGTGTAAATCTGATCTTCCCACAGTCATTGCATAGAAGAGTTATTTTAGGTACCATGGCTGATGACTTGTCATCAGAAAAAAAATCCTGTGCTCTTCTTAAAAAGAATAACATTTTTTAGCATAGAGCTTATGACATGGAGTTGACTATTTTAAAGAAAGAAATATTAACTGCTATAAAATTTCACCCCAATGTGGTTTGTTATCATGTGTAGCTGTGTAGACCAAACTAGTACCCACTAAGCCACATGTGGCTTTCTCAATTTAAACTTAAAATTTACATTACATAAAATAAACATTCAGTTTCCATGCACACCAGCCACATGTCAAGTGCACAGAAGCCACATGGTGGTTAGTGGCTCTTGTATCGGATGGCACAAGGATTGTTCCCATCATCCCAGAAAGTTCTATCTAATTTACAGTAGCTGTCTCTTAACAATACAGGTAGAGAACAGCCTTTAGAGTTCAAGGGGTATTCAGATGGAAACTCTAATCTAGCTCAAAGGTATTCTGGAATTACAAGGTAGCATAAAAAACTAGAAAGTGTTTTGAAGACAAGAAACGGCTACAATCACTTCCTTCCCCACTTTCAACTTCTCTTTCTTCTCTCTTTTACGTGTGTGTGTGTGTGTGTGTGTGTGTGTGTGTGTGTGTGTGTCTGTGTATGTGTGTACCAGCCACGAAGCACGTGCAGCATTTTATAAGTGTCACTTCGCTCAATCTGCATGACAGTTCTTATTTGATGGGCAGGATGTATTTTCTTCACAGATGATGACAGCAGACTCAGAGAGGTTACATAAAATTTCCCAAAGGCACACAGATGGTGCACAGGTCAGGCAGACGTTAAACAAGAACTGTATTGACAGCAGAACCGCTTCTCTAAATTGTATTCTGTACCTCCAGTAGCACTGGTCACAATGGGAGGGAAGTTCTGAGTTTGATCATTAAATGGGTTTTTCTCTACACATTTACTGTTGGCCTTGTCTTATGACTGCTTACAGGACACTCTAATGTGTCTCCCCAGAGCTGCCACGACTAGGATGGCTGAACGTGTGCCTGGATGTAGATTTTTCTACTATTGTTAGTGTGTAGATCTTCCTTAGCAATGGAAATTCCTTTTCAGTAAGTACTCCATGGCACAACTCAACCCAATGCAAATTACAGCAGCCGAGATTGTGTTCTCTGAGTGGGTATAATGCAAATAAATGTGATTTCAGTACCAGGAGAGGTTTCATGGTGGTGCTGGACTATAGAATATGCTGGTCAATTGTCTAAGGAGCCAGACTATCTATAAAAGATAAACTTTCATTGTTCCATAAAGTTCCTACTTAGTTTGCAGCATTAAGTAGGAGACAGGCTTTGCTGCCTGCTTTCCAGAAGTTAACCCTTCCTAGATAAGGC
The DNA here is from genome assembly GCA_004027205.1 of Ctenodactylus gundi. Taxonomy (NCBI): domain Eukaryota; kingdom Metazoa; phylum Chordata; class Mammalia; order Rodentia; family Ctenodactylidae; genus Ctenodactylus; species Ctenodactylus gundi. The sequence continues at coordinate 306,027 of PVKB01000057.1, read as the reverse complement.
ACATAGGAACATTTTGAATACTGGAAAGGACTAATTAAATTTTAATTGATTTCAGTAATAACTATTAGAGATGGAATTCCCTTAGAAATGATGAAAACTGACCATGTGATTAACAAAACTAAATAAGGTGCAGACAGTTTCAGGAACTGGCTCCAAGTCAAAAAGATGTGATATAGTGGCTCAGGTTCCTTGATTCATTCTTCTTAAGTGCCAAACATAAAACGATTGCTGGAAGTCTGCAACTGATGAAATCTGGCATGTCAACAGCCTTTCATGGCAAAATATACCTGCGGAGCTGAGATCCAGAAACACGGGCTTACTCAAAATTTCCAAAATGTGGTTAGTGCGACACTACTTCCAAAGACTGTTAGGATTCCGTGGTCAAACACATTAGGGCTGAGCAAAGAAAAGGATGGAGTGGGGAAGAAGATACAGGACACCACACACCTTTCAGTAGCCCTTAATGTATTCATGTAAGTTATTAAATGCCAAGAGAAGGCTCCAGTAGGCAGGCTTCAAAATTTATTTGCTCATAAAATATTTTTATTCAACTGCATTCCTGAAGATCAGTGTGGGATGAAACAGTTTGGCAAACACTTATCTGAACTTCTCAGCATCCAAGTCCCTTGTCGTATCTTCAAACATGGCTGTCTGAGAGAGGTGTAATGAAACAATCTTCTTTGTATAATCAACTTTCCACGAGATGACATCACCACTACCAGAAATACTGCAGAGAACTTTAGAATACTGTGACATCATTTCAGCACTCCAGCTTTCTCAGGCATTCTCAAACTACTGCCTAAACTGCCAATAGCATTGAAACTGCTGATGTGGTCACAGCTCAGAACTCTGTTTCCTCACACTGTTCTGTATGTCGAAGCGCACATCTGATCTTCTATGACACCAATTTGACACAACTTTGACCTCCAACTGGGAACAAAAGCATGTATTCCAGTATTTCAGCGAAGGATTTTGCCAGCAAGTCACAACTGAGGACCTAGTGACGTGTGTATAGATACATTAGAATGTGTGGCTGCAATACTGTATCATCAGGACTGGCATATTGCCCAGTTCAGAGATGGAGAAATCAAGGAACACTGAGATTAGGTAATTTGTCCAAAGTTACAAATGGAAAACATGGCTGAATCAGGAATCATTTATATAATTTCTCAAATTTCATCTTAGAGCTACCAATAGTAAACAGGAGAGGAACCCACATTTACTCCACATAGAATTGAGATTTTTCAAGCAGTTTATTTATGTGAGAAGGTGGTACTCTTTGTGGCTCTAAATAGAATTTAATTAGCAGAGTGAATAAGAGCAGAGGGTAGCAGCCACACAGCTGGTCCACAACCAGAACCTGTGCTTACCTACCCCCCTGCCTACACTCCTAAGTTTTGGGTTGTTTTTTTTTTTTTTTAAACCCAGTGACTTCATTTATAAAATGGGGCCTATTAAAAAAAAAAAAACAGGACTTTACTTATACATCTGATGTGACTATGCAAGTGACGAGATAAAAACGTCCAAGTGCTAAGCACCACATCTGACTTTTAATAAAGGCTCAACGCGTGGAAGCTGTATTATTACATGGCCATTAGTAAACACCACAGAGCACTCTAGTTTACAAAACACGTTCTTATGGTTTATTTCATTAAGCTATCGCAGTGCAAGATGAAGGGTGGAGAAGACAGAACAGCCTACGTAAACCTCACTGTGTCTTTGATCCTCATAATCATATATGGATAAAATTTTCTTGGATATGAAATCTGGAAGAAACCACTTAAATGGATAGCAGGATCTGTCCAAGAAATAATATACTTCCTTACAGAGTTATTTTCTCTATTATTCAAGCTCCCCTTTTCCCAAAGATCTTTCTGGAATCAAGGCCAGGTTTCACAACCTGAAAATTAATACTGCGCAGCCAGAAATAAATTATTTTGCAAAGAGAAATACCAGACCCACATAATTTTAACTCAAGGAAAAAAATACCGCCCTTTTTACCTCACCAGAAAATACAATGAACAAATATAAAAGCATAGCATTTATCCATTTCTGTGCCTGCAAAAGACAGCATCCCTTTTGATTCATGACTGTTCGACTTTATTCCAGCAGTACTGCTCTGACCTGGCAGCAAAAGCTTTGCCATCAATTCCTGATTGGCCACGACACTTTCTGGTTTTCAGATCATCTACCTGTAGCGTCTATGTCTCTGCCAGGAGACTATGCCTTGCGCCTCCGAGAGTAGCCCTTGAGTAGGAAGAAATTATGGTGCAAAAGACGAGACTGTCGGTGTCTGAGGTTGGGACGAGGTTCTGCCTGCCTTGTGATGAACACCAGAGGCAACTCCAGCTGCATGTCCATGTTTCCAAACCTCACTACTATTCCAGATACAGAAAACATCCTCATACTTACCAAATTTTAAACCTTCTAACCAGACGTTCTATTTACTATGTTGAATATGTAGTATGCATCTCTGTTTATCCTCAAAAATTAGAGACAACATAGATACATTTACATGACTGATGTGGTCAAATATATGGTAACTGCTTTATTTTTTTTTTTAAAGAAGTATTACAGTAAAAGACATGTTGTCTTCAATTCCTCTCAAAATATTCTTCCTTGCTTCAAACTCACCTACCCCACCACGGCTATCACTTTTGGAAGGAATATTAATGGTCCTCTTTCTCCACTTGTGCTTTGTGGATGCCTTGATGCCCTGAATCAATTCAAAATATTTACCTTCACAGTCACTGTGACTCTGAGTAAGAGCCAGAAGTGACACAGTGCCAGGTCAGTGACATAGGCAGTTGAGAACACACCATAATACCTTTACGAGTCTGCTTTTCTACTGGGTAACACTCAAACCAGTCTTTTTTGTGTTTTTTATCACAGCTCTTAAAGACACCAACAAAACAGGACTTCACAACTGTTTCACTTTATGGTAAGAATCATGGATCAAGTGTATTTAAAGAAAGGGGGAATATTGTGAGCAGGAGTCATGACAATCCATTTTTTAATGTAATAAAATTTTAAAATTCAAACATTCATATATTATGAACACTATGTATACATACATACATACATACACAGATACCTATGTTCCTATGTACCTAATCTGCTGTGTTTGACAGGTAAAGAAAACCAAACTTTAAATTTTCTACTGAAAAAAATGCCTTTCTTGAATTTCTACACATACATCCACACATCCAATTTTCTCAGCTTTGCTATGTAAGACTCATGCCTATCATGTTTCTGCTCAGTAAGCAACCTGTTCCAATTCCTAAGTCAACTGCAGACAGCTTACCTTAATATACAGACAGGAAACAGTAAATCTTACAGGCTGGGTTTTCTTAAGTAATCAAATATTCTAGGGGCAAACTCAAATATTATTTACCAAAAAGGCCCTTTTTTAATTTCCACAAGGCTTTAATAGTTGAGATCCATAGGAATTCCATAAGATTTTTTTCAATACTGTTTCATCCCAAAGCTGACTTCCCCACAAAATGAATTTACAGGGCTCAAGAAAAATCACTGAAAATATATCATGAGCAACGTGGAAAAAAATGTAGCTATATTTGGTCTGTCCTGCATACAAACCTCTTTCTCATTTGGGGAAAATTTCCATGGAATGAGTCCTGGTGGGTAGAAATCATGAAAAGATACATATTTAGACAATTTTCTCAGCCACAAGAGAGCAGCGGAGGCCGCAGGCAACCCATCAGTCAGGCTTCAGATGCCTTCTACTAGGATCGTCCCCTCTCTCGCCTACTCATTAAGCTTGTTTCTCCAGAATGCCTGTAGATTCCACAATCTACCCAACATCTTTTCATTACACATTCCCTTTTGTTATTCTTAATTCAGTGAACTGGTTTCTAGTTATTAAACACAAAGACTTGTCCACAATAGAGATTTTAAAAGTTTAAAATGCTAGTTAAAACTTCAGGACTTAAAAATATTTTTTTTTTTCATGTGCACACTCTGAACGCCAAGGGCAGAATTCATGGGCAGTGACCATTCTTTTCATGTGGGTTTACATTTTGATAAGAATGTTAAAGTGCTGTGAGGCTGAAAGTGTTCTGCCCTCAGGCCCAATGTGCTAATCTCTTCCAAGTCACCAACAAAGATGTTTAAGTGAAGCTTACCCATTACAAAGATAGGCATTCCTGCTTTATGCATTCTCTGCTTTTTCTGTCTTGTTCTGAAGTCACTATAACGTGAAACACTGTTCTTCGTCATGTGCACTAACTTGCTAAGAGAAAAATGGCCATGAGATTTCCAAAAGATAAAAAGGAATTGGATGATATGGACTGATTTAGAGTTGATATAAATAAGAAACACTCTAGGAAAGGTGACATCCATCAAGTCACAGACAGAATGCGCACTAGCTGAAAATAAGAGACAGCCTTCGGCAAAACTACATGGCACCAGTCAAGTTTTTGACGTACCTTGGAAGAGACTGGTAGTCCAAAAGCAATCTGTTACCGTGCACATAGCAGACTCCAGAGAGCTTAGAGTCCACCTATTTTCAATTTCTGAATTTCCACTAGGTCTGTGTTAAAACCTTAATGAAATACTTAGAGCAGGTAAGTCTGTGGGGGCATATAAAGTGTAATGACTTTGAACTTGTAAAAGTGTTCCAAGTACTGAAAAATGGATTGCCTTTGGGAAAAGACTTAATATGTGTATGAATAAATGGTTCTTAAAACATTTTAAGTGATAATAGCTGGGAAAAAGTTTAAAATATGTAATAATTCTTTTCAAAAGTTAACTCTTCTTTATAGCGCTGATGAATCTGGTTGCCAATAGAGGCTAGTTAAGAGCATTTCAACCTTACAATGGTGTCTGTCTCGAGTGCCGTGATGTAACATTTTCCACCTCGTATACGACGGGAGCTATGATTAATTGGGGTATCTAACAGATCTCCAGGAATTGCATTACACATGGATTGGGCAAGGGGCAGGGAAGGGACAAAAATTGTTTAATGTGGAATTGCATTCAGTTATTTTTTTAGATTCTTCTGGAATTACAGCTTTTTCATACTATTGTATTATTCATATTTAATACATTTTTCTCATTTATTTTCTTTGTCTCTCAATAATAACATTGATAACTAAGTTCTCTGAAGTTGTTTTATGGTAAGCATTATACTCAAATGATATCAAACATTTTACCACATCTAGAAATAAGGTATTCATTTTAAGAGATTAGTCACAGGGAATTAAAATTAAAATAATCATTAACCAAAAGTTCAAAGACCGGGGATAGTGTAAAAGTGTTTAAAGGGACTTGGGTATAGCTCCGTGGGGCTTGTCAAAAACTTACCTAGCACAAATGAAGCTTGACTAGATATGATGCCCCAGCCCCACCCACACAAAAAGAACAGATGAACTGGACTACAAGTTTGTAACAGCAGCTATTTCTGCATCTGACACTGGAAACTAGGTTACATGGGATAAGAGACAGGTAAACTGAAATAACTTGTTTACTAATAAACAAACCACAGATTTTTGTGGTTGGTTGTTACAGCACACAACCTAAGTCATCCTAACACACATTTCTGGTGAAATGGCATCTTTTCAGAGCAGGATTTCCTACACAATACTTGAAATCCCTTCACTCCACTAACTCAGAAATCCTTTTCTTTCCTTCAGTGCACTTCCTTTGATACATGGTTTTCGTAATGTACTTGTCTTAAATTTCTTCAAACAGAATCATAAAAACATGGCAGATGTCTTGATTACATCAGTTTCTCCAGTACTTAGTATAGCAATAGGAGTAATGTTTATTATCTGCTGAATAAGTGAATGCTTCACTTTATTTGAATAGTACAACACATGGTTTATCCATTTTGATACATAGTTAATATGCTGAGGCAAAGATATTCTGTGGCCAAAAAGTGTTAAAATACACAATTTCTTCTTATCACACACATAAAAGTTCCACAGCTTAACATCCCTGTGACATGGAAACTATGGTGTTTACATTAAGGATGGAATCAACTCAATTTGGAGAACACTCTTAGAGGAGATTTCTTGATGTTTCATACAAAATCATGTTAGATAAACTCAGGCACAGTTTACATAAACACAATGGTGACCTCAAGTTACCCAACATATAAAAATATCAGAGGGGTTATAAAAATGATATTTTACTGAAGTTGTAAAGAACACATATAGTAAGCTAGGGGTCCTGATTTTCCTGCTGGCAATTTAACAAATATTTTGGCCATACTTACAACGATTTCACTTCTCACATATCTTTTGTTGCCAGAATAAAACTTTAGGAGTTCATGCTTCAATAAATCCAGACTCAAGAATCTATTACGAAAATGAATTCTAAGCTGGCACCCACCAAAGCCCTGAATCTACTGGACCAGGTGCCACAGTGTGAGAGATCAGGGCTCATGGACTAATGGTCTGTCAGCTACCACACCTTTGCCAATGTCCATGTGTCAACAAGGCAACGCCGCTACTTCTGGACCTTGGCCGTGACTGGAGGGCAAAGGGAACTGCAAATCCAAGCACCACCCGTGAACTACATATTCCCATAGGTGTCGTGTCATTGCTTACTGTTCCAGGAAGTATTTTCATTTTAACAGGAAACACAGTCCTGAACAGTCCTGAACCCAGAGGAGTGAATCCCTAATGGTGGAGTTTCAGGCATCAGTAACAGGCTGAACCCGACTCCCCGGGCCCATGCTTGTACACGACAAAAAATGGCCAGAACTATGAGCAAACAGGACAATGTGAGCACAACGTGAACACTTTTGTGCAGGAGCCTCCAGTGGACTATTCTTTCAAAAAGCTTTACACCATTCAAGATATGGCAGCCAAGGAACCAAGGACACGGCTAAGACCAGTGAGGCACTCAAAGTTGGGGAAGTCACTGACCCGGTCCCTGTGGATGAACAACAATATCCTCAGTGAAACTTCAAGCAGGTGGCTTCCCAGCTGCTGGAGCATCCAGAGAACCTAGCTTGGATCGACCTGTTCCTTAATGATCTACCTTCCACCAAAATATTCATCAACATAAATGTTCTCTATCCTCATGGCAACAGGGTCCAGTGCCTGGGGGAGGTGAAAAAGCTAGCTGTCCTCCCTTGGCTCCAAAGCCTCACACTGCATGGGAATCCCACACAGGAACAAGAGGGCCACAGGCAGTATGTGCTGCGCTGTGTACCCTGCCCCGTATCACCACCTTTGACTTCAGAGGGGTCACCAAAGGAGACCGCACCACCGCCAAAGTCTGGAAATGCATGAACATCAAGCCTAAGAAGCCCCAGGAGAAAAACCTAAAAGCCTATCAGTAGACGACTGGTTCTATCAACTGTAGTAAATTCATAAACTGAAATACCAAAAACAGAAAGAGACAGAAAGAGAGGAAAGTCTACATAAACTAGAGGGAAAAAAAAGAAAACAAAACTCTTGGTTTTTTTGGCTTTGGTTTTAGTTTAATTTGGATTTTTAGAGATAGGGTCAAAAAAACCTATATCCTTTCAAAAGCCAAATTATATTAACTGTTTGAGATTAAAGCCATATACAGATCAAGAATTAAAAAGGAAACTGATTAACTTTACATAAACTTTATTTCAACAGATGCTAGCAGAAGCGATGATAAGAATGGTTTGTGAAAAGGAAAAAAAAAATGAAGCAGTGGTCATGAGTACAGCCACTGGCATTTTGGGTGAAGAAAAATCTCAGAAGTATTGGGATAATTCACAGAAACTATAGTAAGGGAGAAGTGAACCAAGAGAAGAGAAAAATCTCCAGCCTGCTTCTCAAAATTGCACAACTTACTGTTTGGTAAAAACTGAGTGAAAGTCTATCTTCATATTGGACAATGTTTCATGAGGAGAGCAGAGATATCAACACTAGTGTTCACACTGTAATGTCAAGTGTATGTAATTCTGCATGCATGACTATGTGGATTTATGATCTCAGGGGACACTTACTTTATTTGCAGTATTTATACTCAGTTACATTATTGTTTAAAAAATTAATTTTTGAAAAAATTGAGAATGGTACTGTGTTAGCACATGATAAAAATCTAATAAATTCTCCCTGAATGTTGAAAGCTACAAAATAAAGTCAGCACTTTTTTGCTTCTAACAATAAGAACTATAGGAACAATTAGCAAAATTTCTACTTTATTGATTAGTGACTTGTATAAAATATAAACAGGTTACTTTTCAGTTGTTTATTCACCAGCAGGGCAGATCTCATAAAATGCATTTTTTCCTCCAAGTATTGAATGTCCCGGTGTGCATTTTATTCCACTTTCAAAAGTGTTTTTAATTAAGTATTCAGGGAAACCTTCATCATATGTGATTTTTTTCAAATAACTTACCTCATCAGGATAACAGCTCAGGTTCTGAGAAAGTGATAGCATGCAGTGCACAGAGACAATGTTGTGACACGGGGTTCGAGTTAAGAAACAAGGAGATAATTAATTTTAAAAAAGAATAAAATTATTTTTTGTTAAAGAGTACATATAGTCTGTCCAAGTCATAAAAAACAATCTTTTAAGACTCTGAATGAACTTTGAAAAGCACAGAAAGTTATTTCATTTCCAAAGTTAAAGTGGAATTTTCTTGATAAAACATTTAATTTTTCTGCAATGTAATCAAATGTTCTTAGAACATTTAAACTGTTCTCCAGGCAGACAGCACCCTTGAGATTCTGCAGTTTACTGAGAACAAAAGCAGGTCATCGGCAAAAGCACTGCTGGCATGCTTCCTGGCTGGGTCAGTGGTTACGGAACACACAGAGTAAGCGCATTTTGCCCATGCAGGAACTGGAGCAACCGAAGCCCCCCAGGGGTACCCCTTCATTAATGCCCCTCAGCCAAGGATGAGCCAAGGCTGGAGGCTTTGGCACAGTGCACCATTTGGCTCACAGACAGTCCATCTCTCTTTCTAATAGTACTACATTTATTTCTTCTAAAGTTGCTCCAAAAACAGAAGAGGATAAACTCCTAACACAAGCATTGGGAGAAAAATATAACAACAACAACAACAACAACAACAACAACAACAAAACTAAGACAAATACAAAAATGAAAAGGCTGCTACCTTGACAAATAAAAGAAAATTGCCACCAATTAAAAAAAATGTGTTTCTTTTCTTAAACAGAACCAAGATTATTTAAATACTGAGATGCTGTTTGGGAGAATTAATGACAGAGGGTTTTCTGCAAATTACTGTTTTCTCTCCATTGCAACACCCCCTGATAATAAAAAGCATCATCATTTTTGTTTTTTGATCCAGAACCTGCAAGCTGTCTTTAATTGTTATGCTGTAAGTAAGGACATTTCTCCTCTCCTAAAGTCAGTCTGCAGCAGTAAGATTCATTCTCACATGACAGTTACATTTCCTCTCCATCTTGCTGTGCCAAAATCGACAGTCCCAGCTTAGAGTACCCTCACTGTGTTGCCTCTCTCAGAACTCTTCTTTCTTCTTGAATATAGTTTTATCACCCACTATAACCCAAGTGCTTTCTCTCATTTTCAAAGAGTAAACTCTCTTATCCAGAGTCACAAGTCACTTTTTCACCCCAATATCCAATGGCTGTTTAGCAAATTCAGAAGGAAACTGGCCATGTGTGTAACAACTTCAGTGGTGGTGACCTCTGATTTACAGTACATCTGTTCTACACTAAAAGTGATATAACTATCACAGAACTGTTTCCATGATGTCAGAGACCTTCAGTTTGTATTTCATAAATATGGTTCTCACACAAACAGTGTATTCTGGACATCAGGGAAACACTTAATATGCACTGTACCATTACGGCTTCACAATGCCTCCAATGCTTAGTAAGTTGGCAACCTAAAGTTCAGAAATGTTAACACAGCATGAGTGTGATCATTCATAATGGGTCTTTTATGTCAAGTAAGGAAATGGGAATTTTATCATATACTAAAAGGAAGCCAATGAAGGTATGTTTTAGGTTGGTACTTGAAAAAAATTTGTTAGCTTAGAAACATATAGAAAAATGGAAAAACTCTGAAGGCTTTATTATACCAGAAGAAGGACGGCTGCTAGAACTGTAAAGAAAAGTGAAAGGGGCCCGAATGAAGGCATTAGCCCTGATGGGAAAAGTATGCAGCCAACTGATATTTCAAAGGGGAAAACAGACAAGATACAGTGACATACCTATGATGAGGATGGGGTGAGAAGGGTCAACAACAGTGGGAGGCTTTTAGCTTCGGTGACTGGGTGAATGCTAACCCTTATCTCACAAGGGGACAAAGACAGAAAACCAGGGTTGTTAGGAAAGACACAGGTTCAGTATAACGTACATGAAGAGTGCTGGTGCAACATCTAAAAACTTTATCCAGCAAGAAATAACAAATGGCAAACAAAAGCCTGAGCCTCAGAATACAAGAAAGAGTCACTGAGATTTCAAAGAAATACATGAAAAGTGGAACAGATGAAAAGAGAAAAAGCATAACAAAACAAAACAACAACAAAAATCAGATGTCACACGACTGGGGGTGTAGCTCAAGTGATTAGGGTGCTTGTCCAAGTAAGCTCAAGGCCCTGGGTTTGATTCTCCAGCACCACATTTTGGCTGGGGCATGGTGGCACACCTCTGTAGACCCAACACTTGGGAGTCTGAGGCAGGAAGGACTGTTAAGAGTTCAAAGCCAGCTACTCAGATGAAACAGAGAAAGCAGATGAAAAATGAAACAGATTGTCCAGAAAGACCAAACTAGCTCAAGAGAAGAATCAAAGAGGAAATAATGGTGTTTAATGGACAAAGATGTTTTCTTGGAAAAGAAGTAAGGGAGAAATGGTAGATGAGTTAGAAAATAAATACCTAAAGGATGAACTTTTTTACATAGGAAGAATCTGTAGGAAGTAGCAGCTTAAAGGGCTCTGTTAACTTGGTTTGTAGTGATATAACCATTAGTGTTAAAAAAAATATGTTAAAAATCCACCATTTTAAGTCTCTGAGTATTATCCTTTGGGCATAAAGCAAACAAGTAAGCACAATTCAAGAGAATTTGCTATATCATTGTAAGAACAGCAAGATTCTGAGTCACTGAAGCCACAAATCCTTGTCCCTTCTCCACTAAGAAGCTGTGTGTGACAGAATTTCCAATCAGGACAAGGAGAGCCAGGAATAATGCCTTCTTTCTCTCTTTCGCTTCTCATTCAAAGACATCACACCTCCCCAGGAAAGCCAGTGTTTAGTCCCCTCAGTTTTATGCTGCAAAGGCTGAATTCCAATAATGTATAGCTGAAAGTTCAGGGAACCTCTTTCTTCACCAGCTTCGTGTATAGAGTGGAGGCCCTACATCAAGTAGAATAGGCCAAGAATTCCTGGCACTGATAGGCACACACCAGCACAAAGGCTGGGCAAAGGTTCCATGGGAGAAAAGGCAAGCAATGAAGATCAGAGGTAATAGGTAATTAGCCCTATGCAGCATCCTCCTCATAAAGGAGGTAGTCACTCTAAGACCAGTCTATCCCCACATCAAATCCAGACCCGTAGTTCAGAGATTTTTGCCCAGAGAAGGCAGGCCATGACAAGAAATTTCTGAAGTGTTCCCCAAGGAAACTGACTTTGTTTGAAGCAGAAAAAGTTTTAAAAAATCAAATCTGAGAATGCTCTTGAAGGGAAGATTTTGATGCTTAGCAAGTGGAAGATGGCGGTAGCTCTATAGAAACAGTGAGCTAATCCATGGGCCAGTCAGGGAATGAGGGAGAATTATAGGGAGGAACAGCTCAGAAGTTTTCCTGGGGTTAGAGAAAAACTCAAAGACTGTACTCAAAAAGAAAAAAGAAAAAACAAAACAACAACAAAAACAAACAAAAAAAAACCCTCTAGCACAGGGATCTGAGTTTCACCAGATCAGACTGTAAAGTAATTAACGCTCTAAGACATTAAAAAGCAATAAAGTGATTAGAAGGCAATTAGTAGAGCCTGACAGATTAGCAGATGGGTGCGATATAGTCAGCAGCAAACAGTTTAACAGGGAGATCAGGAGAAAAAGACAAACAGAATGCCGCCAAAACCAGTCATCCCAGGGTGGCTACGAGGAGCGCAGGGGACAGAGCACGGATCAGACGGAGAGGTTCTTCACTATAGAAGGAACACACTTCAAAAGCCTAAAAGAAAAGATGCCTTTAAAAAAGGCAGAATATTATGACAAAAGTCTCATCAAAGTGAGGATATTTTCAACAATGAGATTACAAAATTATAATTATAAAGAAAGAACCAAGGGAAAATTCTGGAACTATCAATAGAACATACCATAACTGAAATGAACAAGTCACCAGAGGTTATGATCAAAAGGAGAGGTGGCAAAACACAGAATTACCAGACTTCTTGGTGGTACATCCATAGAGATAACGCCATTTGAAGAACAGGCCAAGAAAAGAAAGACACACTTAATGAAAGACATTCTTAATCTGTATCTCTAAGAATTTAAAAGAACTCAAACTAGAATAAACATGGAGACTGAGATACAGACATGACATAGTAAAAATCTAAAAATTAAGAAGAAAATCTTGAGGAAAAACAATTCCGCACATAACAAGAGAACTCTAATTCTGTTAGCCGCTGACTTCTCAGAATAACTGAGGACATAAAACCTTCAGGCTCTCGGAAAAGCAAAGCCACACAAAATGAAGTAATTAACTAATAATATTTAGATCAGAAATTAATAAAATATAAAATATAAAATATAAATGCAAAAATCAACAAAACAAAAAGGTGATTCTTTGACAGATAAAATTGGCAAACCCTTTACAAAAGTGACCAAGAAAATGAAACTGACCAAAACAATAAAGGCAACACTCAAATTACCAACATCATGAGAAGAAGAAGGAAAGTACAACTGATTTTTACCGATTTAAAATAACCACAAGCTAATGAGCACAAAAAACAGTATGCCAATAAATTAGGTATAGGGAAGAGACAGCTTTCTATAAAGACACAAACTACCAACAGTGATTCTAGAATAATCACAAAATCAGTGTAGTCAAGGAAGTAAGGGAAATGACTCGGGAATGCAAAACCTACGCACAAAGTCAGACACTGGTCCAGATGGTTTTACTGGAGAATCCTATTAAACATTTAAATGAGAACCCATATCAATGGTCCATAGGCTATACAAAAATTGTAAGAGGACAGACCCTTCTTAATTTGTTCTGTATAGTACAATACCAAAAACAAAGATATCACAAGAAAACTACAGACCATTATTTGATGTAAATACAGATATAAAAATGCTCAACAAAATACAGGCAAAACAAACCCAAAACACATACAACAGACTATGCTGTACTAGAAAGGGTTAATACAAATATCTCAAGGTTGCTCCAACATAGGAATATCCATAATTTTAACAAATCATACCAATGGAATAAAGGACATCAGTAATATCATTTCAAGTAGATATAGAAAAAACATGACAAAACCTAGCATCCTTCATGATAAAAAAATTTTTAAACTAAGATTGTAAAGAAACTTCTTCGATCAGATAAAAGATATTTACAAAAATCCTGCAGAAAATACCATATTTAATTATGGAAAACTGGATGCTTTATTCTTAAGGTCAGGATTAAGAGAAGGATATTTGTTCGAGGCTATACTGGAGGACTGGTCAAGGGAAACTGGGGGTGAGTAGGAAGTCAATAAAGACTTTCATAGTGGAGTGAAAGGAGTAAGACCCTTTATATTTATAGATTACATGTGTACACCCACACACCCACCCACACCCACACACACACACACACCCACCCACACACACACACACACACACACACACATTGAGACAAGGTCTCAGTCTCACATTGGAGCCCAGACTAATCTTGGCCTCAGGCAATCCTGCCTCAGCCTCCTGAGTGCTGAGATTACAGGTGTGTGTCACCACACCTGGCTTATGTAGTGCTGGGGAATCCAACCCAGAGCCTTGTACTTGTGAGGCAAGTGCTTTAACCACTGTGCCATCCCTCCACCCCTACACATGTATATTTACATATATTCCTGAAGTATCAATTCAAAGCTGGAAAGTCTACTTGAACTAATGGATCAGTTCTGCAGGCTATACTATCAGCACACAAAAGTCCACTGTATTTCTGTACATGAGCAAAGAATGACTGAAAATGAAACAAAAGAAACAATTCCATTTACAGCAGCATCAACAAGAATAAAATGCTCAGGAAACTGTGATAAAAAAGAACAGAATTTACATTCTATAATGTATAAAACACTATTGAAAGCATTTTTAAGATTTAAATAAATGAGAAGAAATTCACCAAAGAAAAAGTAAAGGCCATAGTAAAGCCCGATTAAGGCTGTGGAATATCCTTTCCTAAATGTCCCCAACAAGTGAGAGGAAGACAGAGAAGGAGGATGTCAACTCGTCACTCAGGAATTCTAGGCCACCTTATGCTATGCGGACACCTGGGACACCAAGTGCCTCGCTTAAGAAAACATACCACATGATACCTTCAGTGTGTCATGAACAACTATGCTCAAGAAGTCTGAGATCCTCAGAGACTTGTGGATTGATTTCCACGGGCCACTTTGAACAAGGGTTCAGCCTGCTAGGTCAAGTTTGGGCATCTATACAAGTCCAACCACAGGTGAATAAAGAACAAAACAGGGATCACACAGCCCACCTGCAACTGCTACACAAAATATAAGTAATACTTGGGTCACTCTTGAATTTCATTCTAAGGGGCATGTGGTAGCCTGACCCAGCAAAACCAGTTGAGAAATGATTTCTGAGCAAGGGTGAATCATGATACAGTTATCTAGATCTGTTTATTGTTACCAATTTCTAAAAGCAAACAATGTAAAAGCAGGAAATTTTTTTTCTAGCTATTAGCCATGTCTCTAGATTAAAAAGAAGCCTGGAGCAATCATTCAAGGTTCTTAAAATAATGAACACAAAATGTCCAAACACCATTTAAAGTGAATGACTAGGTAAGTTATTCATAATTTTAGCAAATATTAAAAAGCATTTGTCAAGACATCCATTTATATCATTTAAGATATCAAATTCTTTGTATATGTCAGAGCATACTCTGAAATAAGTTGCAACACAGAGGTAATCTTTCCTCCTCTGGCATCGGTCTAGAATTAAGGAAAAAAAAAAGAAAGTCTGACCTCTCTGTGCTGAGGGATGCTTTGGGAAGTCCGAGGGCGACCAGACAGTTTAGGAAGACGCACTAGTGGAAAGGCCAGGGTAGGCATATCTGTGGACCGCTATGGCTTAAACCTAAAATGCCCCACCCCCAGAATTTCCTGTGTTTGCCAGGTGATCATTTTGTGGGGGGTGCTGTGCTCATCAGTGGATTAATGTAATTCGTGGGGCTTGGCTGGAAAGATGGGCTACTGAGTGCATGATTTGAAAGGGTGTATCTTCCTTCCTTTTCTCTGGTTCCAGGGCCACGATGGCAAGAGCAGATGTTCGGTCTTGCCCTTTCTGCTTGGATCAGGCTGAGTAGGCATGGACGGAGTCCTCTGAAGCCGGTGAAGAAAAAAAAAAAAAAAAAAAACACTTCTTCTCTTAAGTTCTGTATGAGAGGTATTGTGTCTCAGATTCATGTAACTTCGTAAAACACCTTCTAGTAAAGGGTCACCTTATGAATATGAACCAATTTGATGGGGATCTCACAGTGAGCTGGGTGGTCACCAGAAGGTCAAGTGAGGGCGGATGGAAAATCCTCATCATACTAAACAAACAATGAAGCAAAGAAGTCCTCAAACATCTCACCCCAGAGGCACGTTTTAATTAATAAGTATAAAACTTCCTGCTGGGATTCCTCAAAGTACATTTCTTGCTCTTTCATTTCCTTTATCATTATCTGCTCAGCATTCTTCATTTTTTTTGTTGTTGTTTCTGGCTCCAGATTTTTAATTCAAGTGTTACGTGCCTAAAAAGTAATTGTTGGTGTTCTACAACACTAGTCATGCCAGCCCGCAACCGTTTTCTTTTATAATCAGCTTTTCAGATACTCTTTCACAAGTCCTTTTTCAAAGAATTACCAGGAAAAAGACCAAATTTCTGTGACTTCACTCAAGCCTTATATAGTTTGTTTTCCAGACTCATAAACAATAGACAATATATAATTATGTAGTGATAAATGAACAATGCCAATAATTATTCTAAATAGAGAATTATAAAATACAACATGAAAAACTAAAGTCTGTAATGTTATATTCCTTCATATATCTTACTATAATCTACATACTAGTTTTACTGTACTCTAAGAATTCATAATGGAATCACTGAATAAGATGTAGAATTTAAACTTAACAAAATACTGTGTCATGTTTACTTTAAACAAATGGGGTTTTTCCTTTCAAAAAACTAGGCAAAAGGTTTTCATTTTAATATAATTTGAAAAGTATACCTGGATTATTTTTTAATTTACCACATTTATACAAACCACAGTACAATGCCATTATAAACATTATTGGCTCAATTTAGACCCCTGCAGGGAGCATGTACTTCTGACTTAGATCATTTGACTTTAAAAGTGGGAGATATAAAAAGTTATGTTAAAGTGAAATCCAAATGTTTTCATCTTTGGAGGGAAGTAACTTCTCTTTGGGTGGAATTTTAAGACATTACCTATCTGCTCAAAATAATCTAGAGTCAATTTTGTCTAGCATAGCTTAATCTGGGGTTCCATTAAGTCAGAGGATTGTTGAATAACACCTTAAGAGATGTTTTTATTAACATTACCTCTTAATCAGTTCTTTAATTTTGAGAGATCTATTTTTCTTTAGTTTCTAATATATTCTAGGTATTATCCTCCTGTCTGAGGTATAGGTGAAAATTTTTCCCATTTTGTCAGTTCTCTCTTCATTCTGTTGACAGTTTTCTTTGCTGTGTAGAAACTTTTTAATTTGAGACAATCCCACTCATCGATTGTGGGGGATGTTTCTTTTGCATCAGGTGTCCTGTGCAGAAAGTCCTTGCCCACTCCTACATCTTCTACAGTTTTGCCTATTTTTATCCTCCAGAAAGTAAGTGTTTCAGTTTTAAAATCTAGCTCTTTAATCCACTTTGATTTGATTTTGGTACATGGTAATATGTCTATGTGGATATTTATTCTTCTGCATGTGGATAACCAGTTTTCCCCACACCATTTGTTATCAGGCTATCCTTTTCCCAATGTATGTTTTTGGCCCCTTTGTCTAGCTGAAGTTACTTGGGATTGTCTCCTCATTATCAATTCTGTTTAGCTGGTCAACCTGTCTGTCTTTGTGCCAGTACCATACAGTTTTTAATCACTGTTGCTTTGTAATATAACTTGATGTCTAGAATCATAATGCCACCTACTTTTGTCTTGTTACTTAAGATTGATCTGGCTATTATAGGTATCTTATGGTTCCATATGAATAAGGGTTATTTTTTTCAAGTTCTGTGAAAAAAAGTGGTTGGTATTTTGATGAGAATTTCATCAAGTCCATATATTAGTTTTGGTGGTACAGGCATTTTGACAATATTGATTCTGCCTATCAGGAAACAGGGGATGTCTTCCCATTTCCTAATGTCCTCTTCAGTTTCTTTGTTCAGCCTAATAAAGTTTTCCTTGTAGAGTTTTTTCACTTCTTTGGTTAGGTTTACTCCTAGGTATTCAATTTTTTGAGGGGCTATTGAGAACAGGATTATTCCTACCTCTGTTTCAATGAGCTCAATGTTATTGCAGAGGAATGTGATTGATTTTGCAACTTTAATGAATAGGCAGTTCTCAGATGAAGAAATTCAAATGTTCAGCAAATGCAGGAAAAGATGTTCAGCACTCTTAGCCATTACAGATATACAAATCAAAACATCACTAAGATATCATCTTACTCCAGAGAGAACAGCACATATCAAGTCAAGCAGCAATCAATGTCAGTGTGGTTGTGGGAAAAATGGATTCTTTTTACATTGCTAGTGAGACTGAAAACTGACACAATCACTACGGGAAGCAACATGGAGATTCCACAAAAGGCTGAAAATAAATGTTCCATTTGAGCCAGCAATAACTCTTCTGGGTATCTTTCCAAAAGAGTTAAAAGCAATGTATAAGAGACATATGTGCATACCCAAGTTCATAGCAGCACAACTAATAAGAGCTAAACTGTGGAAAATGTCAAAACATCCATCAACAGACCAAAGGATACAAAAAGTGTGGTTTATGTACACAATGAAGTACTACACTTCTATAAAGACAGATAAATTTTAGGCTTTTGTAGGTACATAGATGCAACTTGAGACTATCATGCTTAAGTGAAGTGAGTCAGACTCAGATTAAATATCCCATGATTTCTCTAAGATGAGAAACTCAGAGTACAAGCATTTTATAGAGCCAAGTGGGTGTGGTAACAGTATGCAGAGGGGGAAGGGTGCAGGAGGCAGTGCAGGGCCAATAAGGAGGGAGGGGATTGTAATGCTGTCGTGATGTATATGTGCACAGAATCCTCAAGTTCAATGTAACCTTTGTATTTCACATATGTATACTAATAAATATTGGAGGGAGGAGACAAATGACTTCTTAAAATTGCCTCAATATAAAACACTCTTAAGTATTTCAGAAGGAACTCATGCTAGACCAGCACTTCTCAAACTTTACAATGAGTCACTGTGGGGCTTTAGGAAATGATGATGGTTGAGCTTGGTTCTCGTTGCTGCAGAGATTTTGATATGACAGTTTTGGGATGAAGCTGGAGTGTCAGGGGTCTTTGTTTTTTTAAAGCTCCTTGGTAATGGTAACATAGACTCATGGCTAAAAATCATCACAGGTGAGCACTGAAGCTGAAGAAACAAGCAGAGAAAACAGTGAATTTGACAGAAATTCCTAGGCGATATTTTGTGGCTAAAAAAAGACGTGTATACTGATGAAGCCTATCATTTTTATTTGATAAAGAATAAGTGACTTAAAATCGATAGGCTCAAGAGCCCAATAATCTCTTAAAGTCTAACTATAATCTCTACTATAACATTGTTAAAGAAAAATCATCCCATTCAATATTTGGAATGTGCCTTGTATGCTATTTCTAAATCAGATGAAGACATTCACAAACATACAGCTTTGCCCATATGGAAGAAATTTGCATGCACTAAAGCATGACATTAAGTACGGTCATGGGAAACGTAGTATTTAATCCACAGAAAATGAGGCACCCATAAAATGAGTGTTCCTTGGTTCAGTAATATGTACTTAATAAACTGCCATAATCTTACTTGTAAATCATCAGCTAAAGTAGCACAAATTAAATCATACTTTATTAGAAGCACCCACACCTGGCTCTATGTGACGCTAGATTTCTCAGTCAAAAATTCAAATATGACATCAGCTTCTCAGATAACACAGCAAATTTAAACTATATCATAGGAAGTCCCATTCCCACACCTAAGGTACAAAATAACAATACAATATAGATCAAAGCTAAGAATAACAAAAAGTTTACTCAACATCAACACAAGGAGATAACCCCAAACTCCTGCTAGAGTATTTGAAAAGTGACAGCTGAGGACTAAAACAGAAGAAAATATCATAAGTATCTTAACTCCTCCCCTTCAAAGACTACAAGGATGAGGATGATTGGCCAAGAAATTTCACCACATCTCTCTGGACAGATAGGTTCATATTTAGTTTATGAGATCAGGGAAAACTTGTAGGAGTCAAAGTTCTTGCCTACTAACATATCATTAAAAAAGAAAAAGGACCCAGAAAAGTCCAGCCACTGTGATCTCTACCAGATGGAAGGAAGTTAGTGAGCAAAGGCAGAAGGATCTCCACTGCACAGAGCTGATCATCCCCGTCATTACGTGAGAAGAACCCGAGGGAGGCCAACCAACAAGAAACATTACCCAGACTGCCAGGGAGCCTGAAACCTGGCCACAGCCACGTGTGACTGCAAGAGGGAGGAGGAACCAATACTGGGGAACAGCGGGACAATGGGGCAACTAAGGAAACATCATTTCCTGATAGTAAAAGTATAAATAGGTATTCTGGCAAATTTCAGAGATGTCTTCTTTTGGAAGGGAGATAATTCCATGAGAAGATGGAGTGATCCTGGCACAGTCAGTGAAAAAGTGATTAGAAAGTACACAGCTTGGATTTTTTCATCAAAGCTGAGCAAATTTCAACCGAGGTCTTCTTTTCCTCTTGTGAGTTCAGAACATGAAGTCCCTGAAATACCTAAGTCTCAAACAGCAGCTAGGAAAAAGAAAGCAATGTTACGTTATTTTCGAAGGAGGAAAGGGAAATCTACTTACCCCAAATTAATGCAAATAGAAGCCCCGGGGAAAGTTGAGTGTTTTAAGCATGGGGAATGCAGAAAGGGCTGGAAAAACTATGTGGTATTTTATAATTAGTATTCTCATAAGGGACCAAGCAGATTAAGAAAAGAAGAATATTTCGCTACAGAAAAAAATATCTGGAAATAAATGGAACTATGAGTGGTTTCTTTCAACACAAAGCACCTGGTAATAAGTTTATATAAAAGTAAATGCAATAATGAAAATCTGGGAGATAAAACAGAGTGAAATAAAAGAGAAACTTTCAAGCTAAAGAAACAAATTTAAGACTGATAAAAGTAGCTTATATAATTAATAAAACCATTATATTAACTGTCAGAAATGGAACAGAAATAACAAAAAAGGCCAAAACAATTAATGAGAACGTAACAGTAAGTCTTCACCAAAAAAGTATATTTAAAGTAGAGAATCTAAAAATAAAGTAGAAAAACTGCCCAAGGGTACAAGAGAAGAAATTTTCCATAAATCCAAAAAAGAAAACTATCATCCTTGAACAAACGATCACATCATTTTCACTTGAGCTTGTATAAAGAGCAAATGATATGCATAATTTTAGAGTCAACACTGTGAAGTTGCCAAGTGAAAGAAACAATGAATTATTCACACGAAAAAATATCAGGCTAGATTCACTCTTCTTCTTCTTTTGGGGGAAAGCATGAGAAAAATGGGAAAAGTATACACATCTTCAAAATTAAATCTATCCAACTTGGAATTCAAATACAAGACACAGGGTCAACCTTCTCCACTATGATAAAGCACTCATGAGCACAGCTCAGAAAGCAAGCTTATGAGGACTGGATAGAGGGGAGGGAGGGAATTTCTCAGTGATTAAAGTGCTTACCTACAATGTCCAAGGCCATGGGTCTTATTCCCAAGCATCACATAAAAGTTAACTAGGCCACAGTGCTGCACACCTGTAATCCCAGTACTCTAGAGGCTGAGGCAGGAGAGAGTCAGCAGCCAGCCTGGGCTATGTAGTAAGTTAGGACCAGCCGAGACTACAGAATGAGACCCTATCTCAAAAAAAATTTATAAAATCTGATCTAGAGAAAAGCAATATAATAAATGACACAATATTCTCATCATGGAACAGAAACTGCATACTGAAGTGTGAATAAGTCAAAAATGGTGACGCAAATTAATAAATCAAATTTTATAGTTTTAAGTAAAATCTTTAAGTCTCTTCAGGAGAAATTTTGTAAATTATTTCCAAAATTTTTGTGCTAATTTTGTAGAGACAAAAGCTTCCAATGAACAAATGAGAAAAGACAGATAAAAATATCTTTTTTTTTTTTGCCATGAAACTTTGCTCAACAGAAATTTAACACTGGACTCACTGAGAAGTGCCTAATAGGACGAGCACTAATAAAAGTGAATTCACCATCTAATCATATTTACTGTTCCTTGGCCATTAATTCCTTGGGAAACTTACACTGATTATGCAGAAACTAATTATTAACAGTGCTTCCTCAAAATCCCTAAAAGAGTGGGCTCAATGATTAAGGTTAGCAGGAGATCAAGAAAGAAAAGGAAGTACTGTGTTCTCCTGTGGAAGAAATGACTGTATAATGTGTTTTAACACGTTAATATACTTTCATAGACACCAATTTCCATCCCTCTAAAACTCTTACTTTAGCCACCATACACTATTTACTTCATTTACTTCCATCAAGGACTTAAGCAACAGAATTTATACATAATAAATATCAGTGTGGAGCCACAAACTAGTTCTACGCAGAATGCTGAATTCTAATTGTAATGTATGCATTGTTTTCCCATAAGCAGACAATAAAGACACCTGGTACAGACATTAATCTCAAAACCTAAATCCATTTTCACAGTGTAATAATTACTTTCATTATTCAGTTTTAAAAGCATAACCAGGGTATAATTCAAAGAAAATCACATATAAAGAACACGATATTTTTCCTTATGTATAAACCCCCAAACCATCACTGTTACTTAAGTAGCAAATATTTGCCACTCCAAAAGTTTCTATCACTTCTTTGTGACTGCTTCATCGACTGCAAGTCCTTATTTATTCCTCAGCAGTCACTGACCTACCATTTGTCACAATACATTAGTTTGAATTATCTAGAACTATATAAAAATGAAATCCTAATTATACACTTTTTCACCCAGCTTCTTTTATTCAACATATAAATCTGAACTTCATCTTTACTATATACAACTATTATTGCACCAATAATTTGTTCATTCAATGAATAAGAAGCATTCTGTTGCATGAATACGCGATTCATTCATTTACCTCCTCACCTACTGATAGACATCTGGGTTGTTCACAGTTTGAGCCTATTACAAATAAAGCTTCTGGGAGCCTCTGAGCCAGGTTTTTGTATGAGTACATGCTTTCATTGAATAGAGCAAATAACCAGGATCGGGGCAGCTAAGTCATCATGGTGGGTGTCTGTTAGCTGCTTTTTTTCTTGAGTCCTGGAGATTGACGCCCGTGGCTTGCAAATGCTAGGCCAGGGCTCCACCAAGGAGCTGTAGTCCCACTCAGTGCCAGGCTTTTTTTTTTTTTTTTCTTACCAAGTTGCCCCTGCTAATCTTACTCTTGTGAACTTCCTTCCTCAGCCTTCAGAGCAGCTAGGATGACAGGCAAGCACCACCACACTTCACTAGGCATTTAGCATTTTAAGGAATTGACAAAACTATTTTTCAAAGTGCCATACTACTTCCATTCTTCTCTTCAGCATAGGATAGCAGTGTAATGGTCTCTCACCAAGGCTCCCCCCTGTATTTTTTCCTCGTGACTAATGGTGCTGAACACACTTTATTTGCTGTTCTGCCATTCTTTCATCTTGCTTGGTGAAGTTTTCAACAACCATTTGCCTCATTTTACCTGAGTGGTTTTCTTATGATGGAGTTTTCCTATTTACATATTCTGAGTACAAGTCTGATCAACATATGTAATTTGCAAATATTTTACAAATTAAAACTTGGATTTTTTTAATCCCCTTAAATCCTTAAAAAACAGATTTTTTCATTTCAATGAAACTGAACTTACTAATTTTTAATGGGATCATGCTTTTGGTACAACACATACTGATTCGTGCTTATCCCAAGGCCATAAAGATTTATTTTCTTCTAAAAGTTTTATGGCTTTACATATAAGTCTACGATCTACTTTTCATAATTTTAGTATATGCTTAGAGATAAGAGTCAAAACTAATTGTTTTCTTTTTTCATTTCATTGTTTCTGCACCAACTCTTGAAAAACAGAATTAACTTTGCATCTGAGGTGATTATCGATGGTCTATATAGCTGACATACGGCTATGTAAGGCTACTGGTCAGCTTTGCCACTGCTGGGGAAAAAAAATACAGGAAGTACTTGTTTCATCTAGCTCATGGTTTCGGAGGTTTCCATTCATGATCAGCTAACCTCATGACAGCAGAGCATAGTGGAGCAGGGCTGAGTGTGCGACAGCCAAGGAGAACACATGAAGAACAACACACAAAAGGAGAGGGCGAAGGACCACAGACAGTCCCCAGGGTCACGCCTCTGTAATCTATCTAGACACAGCCAGCCGAAAGTGTGCTTTACTGATGTCCTATGTGGCTCCCAAGCAAGTCAAGTGGACAGTCAGGATAATGATCACACTATGTCAAGAACTTGTTTCTGGTCTCTCTATTTACTTGCCTATCCGTATGCCGAATTCTCTTGACTACTACAGCTTGTTAATAGATCTTGAAAACAGTGTAAATTCCTCAACTTTGCTCCTTTCCAATCTGCTGTGGATACTACAGGTCCTTTGAATTTTCACATTATATCAGTCCCTCTAAAATTTACCTGTGATTTTGATCAGAGTTGTTTGAGTCGAGAGATAAATCTGAGAAGAATTTCATCCTACAATATTGAATCAACCAACCTATACAGTTGGATATCTTCATTAATTTTTTGTAGCAATGGTTTTTAGTTGTTAGTAAGACTGTACTCATCTTTTATTAGAAGTATCTCCAAGAGTTTCATAGTATGTACAATGATGAAATGGTGTATTAAATTTAGATTTTTAATTGATCACTGATACATATAAAAATAAAACAGAAAGGAGAAAGTGATTTCACTATGGTAAAGAAGTCAGTTAATAAAGATGATATAACAATTTCACATGTTCGTACATGTTATAACACAACCTCAAAATACTAGAATAGACATATTAAATTTTTAATTATGTCAATACTCCATTCTTAATAATTAATAAATAGGAAATCATAGAATTATAAGAAACAAATCAGTTTTCTAAAAATGTTTCATAGAATTGTCAAGTAGATTAAGTAGATTTATTTTCTTTAATTTGATTTCATATCCATTTCTACCAATTATTAAGAATGGACACCATGAGTTTCTTACTATTCATGCTTCTTTATCATAAAGGAATGACTTTCTGCTTTCTTTCTTTGCTGTGACATCCACATTGTCTAATGAATCTGGCTACCACTTGAGGTTTCTTTTAACTGGTACTAGCTAGTTATTTCTTTTTCCATCTTTTAAATTTTAACCTAAGAATATCTTTTATTTAAAATATATTACTGATAGGCAGAGTGTAATTATGTCTTCTTAATCCCAACAATCTGTGCTTTTTAACTGTAGTATTGAAATTATTTACATTTAATGTCACTATTAATATGGCTAGGTTTAAATCTGTCAGTGTTATTTATTTTCTAACTGTTCATTTACAATCTTTAACTTACACTCTGCTTTCTTTCAGTTATTCTAATTGAGCATTTCTATATCATTTTGTTGGCTTATTTGGTATAATTCTGTATTTTTAGTCGTTACTCTAGGATTTAGGATGCAATTTACCAATGTAACCTTTCAGGTAATATTATACTACTTGAAAAATGCGGGAACCTCCAGGATTTGTGCTATTTTTGAAATTTATTTTATCACCACATCTTTCACAAAGCCATCAGGACACTGTAATGATTTTTTCCTGCCAATGGCCAATTGCTCCTAAGAAGATTTAAATATCAACAATAACATTTATATATTTACCCATATAGTTAAATTTTTGATGCTTTTCATTCCTCTGCATCAATTCACATTTCTATCTGATGCATTTTTCTTCTGTCTGAAAGATGAACTTTGACGTTTCTTCCTGCCTTCAGTGAATGCTTTCATTTCATCATCTGTAAATGGCTTCAACTTGCATTCATTTTTGAAAGACATTTTTATAGACAGATAAGCATAGTTCACTTCTTAGTTTGAAATTTCAGCACTGTAAGTATAATGCTACTGTCTCTTTACTTGCCAAGTTTTCAACCAGGATTTTTTTGCCCTCCTTATCTTTTTTTCCTCTGGATAAGACCTATCTTCTTTTTTGGTTCTTCTTAATTTTTTCTCTGTATCCCTTCTTTTGATCAATTTTATTATGCTATCCTTTCATATAATGCTCTTAATATTTATTTTGTTTGGAATTCATTACTTTCCTTGGGTTCATCCATTTATAACATCCATCAAATTTTGGAAAGTTGCTATTATTTTCTCAAATATATTTTGCTGCCATTTTTATTTTGATGAAAAATCTCACAAATTTCAAACACGTTCTCCTAATTTTTAAACCTTCTTTCACTGTGGTTCACTTTTAATGATTCCCATTGCTATGTCTTCAGGTTCACTAATTATTACATCTGTAACATCTAATTTGCTATTAACATTATTGAGAGAATTTTCACCCAGATGTTAGTTTTCTTGTCTAGATGTTCAATTTGGTTTCCACATCTCTTAACATTGTGAAACTTTCCACCATCTTTTTAGACATATAAAACACCCTATAACTTTTATGTTAAATCTTCTGGTGTGCTAGTACTAACATCTCTATCAATTCTGGGAGAATATGAGTCATATTTTCATTATGACCATTGCTCACAGTTTTCTTACAGGACATTTTTGGTTGCCAGTAACTGATTAAATGCTACACATGTTTTGTTTTATCTTATTTGGTACTTGGAATTTTTGTACTCTTATAAGTAATCTTTAAGTTTACTCATAAATGTTGGAAGCTTTTGACTATTGCCAGAAAGATTTATTAATCAGGATCACAGCACTTAGTCTATGACTATCTATTCTTTGTAATTAAGGCAGGACTTAGCACATATTCAAACCAATGCTCCAGAAATTATATGATTCTTCAGCTTCAGAAAAAAGTACCAATATTTCCACATTTGTGCATATTCAGAGTATTGCTCCTTCTAATCTTTTGGGTAGTTTTCTTCTCTAGTCTCAAGTTGACTTCTCATGTGCAAGTGCTGGTCAATACGCTATAGAAAACTGGGGTCCCTGTGTGCACACCTGGCTCTCAGCATACACCTGACTCCTCTCCAGTATTCTGCCTGGACCACTCTAGTCATGTGGTCTCTCAGTAAACTCAGCTCTCACTCCTCAATTTAGGGAGTGTGCTAGGCTGTGCCTGGTTTCTAGCCTGCAGCTGTGAAGCCTGGGAAAACTCTCAAGCATAAAACTGAGAGAATCCCATAATTCAGTTTTTGCTTCTCTTCTTTTGAGGATTACTATGTTTTGTTGCCTGGGGTTCAATAATAACTACTGTTTCATCTATTATTTTTCTATTTTTCTTTAAGGCAGGAGGATTTTGGTCAGTCTATCTCAGCTGCCAAGGCAAGTCTCAAATGTATCTTGAAGCATTATGAATTCTTAATAATAATATTAAATCCAGTTCAAAAAGAAACTTTGGATATATAAATTTAGAGGTTAGTCTGAAATATATATACCAAAAAGATTTTCGAATGCCAAATAACAAAATAATTCAAAACTAGCCAAACCCCTCCGTTAAGTCAATGGCTGCACCCTGTCACACTTATGCATCCTGAAGAGTCCATGCATTAGTCCTCAAGAGGAGAATGTTACTTTAACATTGTGTTTCATTCAAAGTTGGGGCTAAGTATAAGGGATTCTGTGTTCAAACTCTATTTTTTTCATTTACTAGCTGAATAGAGTTGAACAAACTGATCTACTTTCTTGTAC
Source organism: Ctenodactylus gundi (assembly GCA_004027205.1). Taxonomy (NCBI): domain Eukaryota; kingdom Metazoa; phylum Chordata; class Mammalia; order Rodentia; family Ctenodactylidae; genus Ctenodactylus; species Ctenodactylus gundi. The sequence goes on along the minus strand of PVKB01000057.1, from coordinate 278,739 downwards.
TCTAGTTTTTCTAATTACAACACGATGTTAAAAATGCCACATTTGAGGTGTTGTGTAAGAATTATTTCCTGAAGCATTTATCATAGTAAATGTTTGATAAGTTCTATTTCTCATTACATAATTTCCATTTCATATTTATGCTAATAATTTAATTTATGCCCACATAAATGATAGTCTCAGAGAATACATTATTGCAAAATGAACACATAAGTTACGATGGTCCTGCCAATGTTTTCACCCACAGTTCTCCTACGTGGCCTCTGCCTTTGCTCTTTCCAGCTTCCACACTGTCTCCTCACCCCAGACTGGCCTGGGTAGAGACTGGCTAGTTAGACCCCACGTTATTCATAGCACCGCTCCCCACTGCACGGTGAATAGAAGGCAGCTTTCGACTCCAGCACTCCAGGCTGTGTGTTTTAAGGATCAGGTTTATTTTTCAAGCCTTGTCCATTCTCTACTCTTCCCTCTCATATAACTGTATCTTGACCATACTAGATGAATAAACCTCCACAAACTCGGCAAGGCCTTGAGTAGTTCTACATGTTTTCCACCTTGTTTCTCCTCCTTGGAATCCCTGCCTGCACTGTGTAGAGTACGGGAAGCACAAAGCCAATTTCGGATACAAAAATCTCCGCTCAAAGGAAGCTCAGAGCTAAGTAAATAAGCAGTTGTAGCACAACGATGATGACGTGGCACAGAATATACGGCAGGTGAGAGGGGCACGTGCCTAAGGGGGAAGTGGTGAGGAACTCACAGAAGAATTGACCCCTGGACCCTTCTGACCTATTTCTATTAAATTTAGCAGTAAGCAAGTCTTAGGTGAAATGTACTCTATGTATTACATAGCGATCATATACTAGGAAGCCTAAGAGACAGAGTAAGACACTTTAAAGAGATCAGTTAAATAGAAACTGCTGACAGAATCCCTGATCCTTTGAAATAACTGAAAATACTCACTTAGTTCAAAGAAGATAAAACATTATAATCCAGTGGGCTGCCAAAACATTTAATCTTATTCAGCAGATCTAAGCAGAGAGCTTAAGCTGATGACTATGAAAGATAATGAGAAGAAATGGCCAATGAACTATTTTTCTACTAAACTTAAGCCATTAATTTTCACTACCAAACCTCCTCCCCACCCCTTGATTAGCACTGTGTCGGACTTCTCTGAAATTCTTGTTCTTCTTCCCGTTTTCTTCAACTTCCACTGTCTGCTTTTTCTTGCCTCCTTTTCTTTTCCTTGTCTTCTTAATGGCATTCAAGATAAAAATGTCATCGGAGCTGGAGCCAGAAAGTTGCGTTCCCACAGATCGTCTGGTATGTCTCCGATGCCCATTTAAGGCTAAGTTTAGCTTAGAGCAGGGAAGGTTATAAAGTGTTCGTCTTAATGGCCTCCTCAGAGCGTGTGCACTTGGGGACACTGTGAGGTGCACATTTGCGGTGGTAATCTCTCCCTCTGTTCTTTGTAATTTTCATTTTACTGAACTTCAGAGGGTAAAAAAAGAGGGGGAGACATTTTAATTCTATAAAATACTTGTTTAGTGACTATGGTAGCTGGCAGTTAATTGTACAGTTTAAATGACGTTAGCCTAAGAATCAGTCAGACTTTATCTTACAGTATCAATACAGAAATTACTGGGGCGCTGATTTTCCTACTATAATAAGCTGGGATTTTTTTTTCTCATTGCACATTTATCTAACTGACAGAAAGACTATCCTCTCTACCCTTAGTCAGGAAGTGTATCTGAGCTCTCTACTTGTTCCTACTCTGATGGGATTTAGTGCAACTTGTGTTTAAAGTAGAAGACTTGATGTAGTCCGTGAATATGAAATTTGATTCTCACTAACAGGGAGAGAATATATATTGTTTTTCTTTATAACTGAACCCTTAAGTACATGAACAATAAGAACTTAACAAATATTAAGTATTTATAGGCAAATTTAGTTTAATTACCTTTCTGTTTACTCTAATTTATGAATATAAGGGTAAAAAAATGATCAAAGCACTAAGAAAAAAGCTATCGATATTTATCAGTTATACAAAATGAATAGCCATAGTTAAATCATAAGCAAAACAACAAACAAAAAAAAACAAATTTAAAAATGAACTAAAGGTAAGTAATAGAAAATATAATTATGGCAGAGATCTATGACACAGCAACTAAGTTTAAAGAATTGAATGAGAGTTTGTGACCCTACTCCTTTTTTTCATATGCTCAGTGAGCCCTTCCTCATCTATGAGATTAAGAGAATAATTTTATAAACATCATAACATTTTTATAATGCAGGTGTCTCACTCTCTCATTATTAAAATCTACAGTGCAACTATTGCAATCCATGGCATATTTAACCACAATGAAGGGAAAAGGAGGATGTATGTTAAGTTATAGAATAGTAGATTCTAGTAAGATTGGAAAGACCTCATTCTTTATGAATATCATTATGTGAAGACTAAAAAAGATAAAAGTACACTGCCAAAATATTAATAATGATTAATCTGACTGGAGAAACTATGAAAAACTGATTTTTTTTCATCTTGTTTTGTGTAATAAACATGTCATTTTTAAATAAGAACACTGTAGTGGAAGGTTTTAAGTTAAAAATTGCTTATAAATTTCTTGAAAGTATTAAACCCACTGTGTACAGAAGTCTATCTAGTATCAATCGGTTTCTTTACCATACTTGCCAGTACTCCTGCTCATACTATTAACCTGCTATGTTGATGGAATATCGGTAGGCTATACAAACTAAACCTACACTGCATACTTTACAATAAATTTCACATCCATGGAATAAGAATGGCTTAGCCGGTAGTTTACTTATTTCTGAATAGACAAAGGTCTGGTCTTCATAATTCCTATAATTAAGGAAAAGCCCAGTTTGCTCATTCCTAACCCTGTCCTAGGAGAATCTGGATGCAGTCTCAGTAGGTTTTGCAGGTGTCCTTGTTACTTACTTTCTGAGGCATTGGAGGACAAACAAAACTGTGTAGAACAATTAAAGAACTAATAGACTGAGGTGCTGTCCTGCATGCTGAGTGAAAGATTGTACCTGATTCCTTCGAGAGAAATTGTTGTCATCATGTTTTCAAAGAAACAGGTAACAAGGGAGGCGCTGTGCTGCTGTGAAAAGCCCGGCTGAACAGCAGAATGATGAGACAAAGTTCCAACGGTCAGAACTCATGACGATGAACTGCGGTATGGCAGGACAGTTGAGGGCCTTGTGACTGGAGGTCTCAGAAGAGACTCAACAACTTCTTCCCAGCATGCTTTTAGTTCCTGTGTTAAGTTTCACACTGGATGATCTTATGAAAGATGTCTCAAAGTACAATCAACCTGTTACCATTTTACCTAAAGCTACGAATATTTAGATTTTATAAATGTTACCATTTACAACTTGCCCTCACAACTGTTTTCGCTGAAGATGCATATTAACAAAAGAATTTTCCTTGAAATCACTAATAAGTTAAAAACTTCTCTAGTCCTTCTTCATTCTAGGTATTCTTCATTGGAAGATGTAAACAAAATGTTTACCAGGTAGCAGACTACGTGAAATTTTACAGGACTGACATGGTTTTCTAATGAAGACATACTTACAAGATAAAAATAATTTGTAGCAGTAATTTATCATAAAACTAGAAGACTCTATAGGGCATATTTTTAAAGACGCTCTTCACAGAAGCTTGAAGAAAATTTCACTTACGAAACAAGTTCAATGATCATTTAATAAGTCAAAGAAACTGTAAGAGGTACTCTGGGTAGGCCACACTGCTGATCAAGTGGTCATTTCATTTTATCAAGAAATCCCTTAGAAAAACTCACGACCTGGCTGGCCCCTCCAAGGTTCCGTTAATACATACCAAGGTATACTTTCAGTATTAGAGAAAAGAATGTAAATCTTGCTTGTGTAATTTTGATTCTATTTCTGTCGATTCTCAGGTGTATATTAAGTGATTTTTTTCAAATTCAATTTGTTTGGAGAAAGAAGCAAGAAGAATTGAGTATCTTCATGTGCTTGAAACATAGCTGACTTGTCTGCATTTGCCAATCAGCATGTGGTCACAGCAACTCTTTTTGTGATGTTAAACATAAAAGGTCATTGTGCATATCAGGAAGAGAGAGAAGAGAACTCCAAAGAGTTTCAGCTTACCCAGTTCCAAGACTCAAGTTAAATACCATAATCATGCCAGCTATTATTTACCACTGGGTCTCTGTCTCCAGCCCGGAAACCAGTCGGCCAGAACCCAGATAGCTGGAAAAGCAGCCATGCTTTATCACAGAACTGATCCCAAGAGGCCGGTTTAAAGGAAAATTATATGTAGCTCTACATGAAAGAAGAAAAACACCCCCAATTTTACAAAGCTCTTATTCTCCTTGATAATGAGGAACATACAATTTGAAATTCAGTAATTAAAAAAGCACATATTTTAAATGATAATGTGATGTGAACATATTCTCTAACCTCCACATAAATGAAGACTCTTGTATTTAGCAGATGTAACATTTCTTAAGAAAAATTGTGATAGCAGTTTTAGCAGAATTAACTCAGACATTTTAGAACTTCAGCTAAATTTGTCTCCTAAAAATGGTAGAAGTTCACGGTTGCAATCTAGGAATGAAACTTTTACTGCTTCTTTGGAAGAATTAAAGTTTTAGAACTTTCATTAGAGGGGCAATAATTAAAGACATACGGAACAATCATACATTTCAAAAACATCCTTAAAGTTGATTCATTAACTAATTAATTTTAATAATTTCTTCTGAAAACATGCTACTGTACATGTAAAATGTACATAAGTCTTTACTGGATTTCCACAAATTCAGTAAAAACTAACAAATCTAATGAATGAATAACTGTTGAGGAATCATGAGGTCATGCCTGGAAACCTGAGTTGAAACTGCCCACACAATTCCTTTGCCAATTAGGAACTGAACTTGCAATCTGCTTCAGGATAAAAGAGCTGCATAGTTTATAAGACTTCCAGAAAAAAAGAACATCATCCTTACCAGTTAGGATTGTTTGAGATTTTAAATTTAACTACTCTCCATTCTATGGTGTTTAAATAAACTTAACATCTAGGAAATTTGTGTTATTTCTTTTTGAGCAATTTATCTTTTCATGCTAACATTTCATAATTAATTTTTCTTCCCCAAATAGAAACATCTGGTAAAGACTTTAACATTCATCCTAAGCATAACTATAAACTCTGTCATTTGTGGAATGTACTTCAGCCTCAAGAAATCTCAATTACGTTAGGAAAAGTATAAATATCTTGATATGTATACATACAAGCATATGTTAAAAGACTGCATGTATCCACCTTTTCAAACTTCACCATATAATTCTAATTTCTCAATTTCTTAAAGACTTAACCATAATACCAAGATGAAATTTTTGTCAAAATAGTGAACATAATTTGTCAAATATAAGGTTTCCTTGCAATCTAATACTTCATACATTTATAAACCATCCTAAGTATTTACCTGTATTGTTTCATTGACATGACTCCATATGCTCTAGTAATACAATAAAGTGCTATATAATTTGCTAAGACAAGTCTTGGGAAAATAAATTTAAGGATATATGTAATAACAAATGCTCACACAATATTATTTTTGCTTGATCCAATTTTTACTCTCAAGGTTCAAAGGTAAGCAACTAGTCATTGCATTATAAAATATGACAATATTTACCACTGAGATATAATTATCAGGTCACTTAGTAGATCATTGCCACAAACCTATGGCAGCCTACAAGTCATGAGTTTCTACTGAAATCACGGTAAACTGCTTTTCACATTGGCTTAATTGACCATTTACATAGAAAAAGTAGACAACATCTGGAGGCCTGCTTAGATCACCCACTCCTCCAACCTTTATGCTGCTCAAAGGATGCTCTCCTGCCTTCAGATACACAATTACCCTTTTGTCTGTGGCTCAGGGGAAGTTTATACCATAACTTGTAGAAAGAGTAAGACCTTATAAGTTTGCATTATCTGGCACATGGTTAGAGGACAGGCCTCCTCTCCACAGATGTGAACAAAGAACACATTGCCTCAGTGACTACTGAGAGCAACCCAACAACCACAAGGATGGACCAAAACTGAAACACTGAGGAAAGCAAAGCCACAGAAGCTACAGTAAGACTGAAAGCTTCATCACATCCTACCAGAAAGGAAACCACACAGGAATTCTGGCTTTTTTGTTACAGGGTAAACTGTGTCAATTTATAAGGGGTCAACAACCATACGCAACTGAACACATTTTGCTTTTTAAACAGAGGCATTACTTCCAATAGTGACTATAATATAAACTCAGCATACTATTAGAATTTGCCATCAGTCACTCAACAACAACCTTACAGATACTGCCCCTGAGCTGGCCCCTCCCACCAAGGTTACTTTGGTACAGAAATCCAAGATGCTTCTCCTCCTGTTAATTATGTCCCACAATCTTCCCATTCCTATTGGAGAGTTAATCAAAGTAGAGTAAAAATATACTTTCATTAGAGGAATTAAAGTTCATTGAGTAGAAAAATTACACATTTTTTATAATAAAACAGTTTTCTTCAAAGTAAGCTTCTCATTTCTCTTATCTCTTCTTACCTCTCTCACATTGTGGGCCAGTGAATCCATAAACACAAGCACAGCGGTTAGGTCCAATGCATCTTCCACCATTCTGACATCCATTTTCACAGACGGCTGCACACAAAGCACACACAGAAATCAGCTCCTCCGATACTAAATCACCAAGCACAGTCTTGACATATGTTGATGTGAATCAGGAAGGATCTTTTTCCCGCCCATTTTATTGATATGTATAAGCACAACATTTAAGGTTTACAATGAAGTTGAGCATTTTGTGCACATATGAGGTGACAAGGACTTTCCCACTCTCCTTTTGTCCCTCCCGCTGACCACCCCTCCCTCCCTCCATACCTACCCTACCCCCCTGGTTCATTTTGGTTTTTGTTTTAAGTTTCATGAGATAGTTGTGATCTGTTTCACCTTCTGCTTCTGACTCACTTCACTACACATGATGTTCTCAAGTTTCTTCCATTTGCCTGTAAAAGCCTTCACGCTGTTGGACTTTATAGATGTATAGTATTCCATTGTGTATAAATACCACAGCTTGTGTATCCATTTTTCTGTTGATGGGTATTTTGGTGATTTCCATATTTTATCTATTGTTAGTTGTGCTGCTATGAACATGGGTATACATGCAGCTCTGTTATGTGTTGTTTTGACCTCTTTTGGAAATATTCCCAGGAGGGCTGTCGCTGGATGGAAGGGGATATTTATTTCCAGTCTTTTGAGAGATCTCCATACTGCTTTCCAGAGTGGCAACATCTCAGATAGGAAGCTCATAACTAGAATATACAGGGAGCTGAAGAAAAGTAAGCCTACCATAATAAAGGATCCTATTGAAAAGTGGGCAAATGAAATGAAGAGGCAGTTCACACATGAAGAAGTTCAAATATCCAATAGATACATGAAAAGATGTTCAACATCCTTAGTCATAAGAAAAATGCAAATCAAAACAACGCTAAGATACCATCTAACTCCAGGAAGAATGGTTTATATCAACAAGCCAAATAGCAATCAGTGCTGGTGCAGCTGTGGGGAGAAAGGAACCCTCCTGCACTGCTGGTGGGAAAGTAAATTCGTACAACCATTAAGGATCTTACATCAAAATTACATCACCAAAACACAAGTTACAATTGGCATAAAGCATTTACATAAACACAGTTAACTGTGCATTTAGACAAAAGTACACAATTTACATACAGCATATAGGAAAATACTGAGTAAACAATTATTTTGTTAAAACAATCAACCTCACAAGGACAGGCTGGTTCTGATGCTTACACAGTTTGAATATTACTATTCAACTCTATTTCTTTAAATTAGTGGATGAGGTATTGAGGACTGCTGTGACTTCAAGGCCAGCCTGGAGTAAAGTGTGAGCTCAGGATCAGCCTGGACCATAGAGTGAGACCCTGTCTCAAAAATAATAAAATAAATAAATGAATGGTCATTTGCAATACATAATAGTTATGGGGACATATACATATATACACCCTCTAAAACTGTTTCATGGCAAGAGGTAAGGTATGATCAATGCAAACTTATAAGGACATACTCTTTCTACAAGTTTTGATAAAAACTTCCCCTGAGCCACAGGGGAAGTGTGTGTGCGTGTGTGTGTACCACATCTTAATAATTTTCTACCCTTTTACCTCTACCACCTGCCTACATCCCCTTCCCCCGACTCCCTCCCCATCTCTAAAAAAAGCCTGCCATTTTTTGCAGCTCTCTATTTCTGTTTTGTAAACCTTATAACTTCTCTTATCATAGGCAAGTACATGAATATAATGTGGGTAAAGAAGAACAAAGGAGTCATGCTCTAAGTAGTAAGGAAAGAAGGAAAAACATGAAATGGAAAAGTCAAGTGGGCACGGCAATAAAGAAAAAACCAAAAATTACAGAAAGGAGTGGAAATGGATATAAAGCAGAAACAGCAAAACAAACATGAAAAGTGGGGGAAATACTGTCAACTCTGGCCACAATCTCAAGAAATAACCCATCAGTAGAGACTATATGAACATCAGAGAAACAAAAAAGACAGGAAAAATAACCATGTCAACACAGTAAGGTTTTTTCTTTCATATAAAATTATCCCACAGTTCAAACTGTTCCTAGTATAGTTATCCCTTGGTATTCATGGGTAACTAAACCCACAACTTCTGTAAGCACTAAAATTCATGGATATTCAAGGCCTTAAATAAAATATTACAGTATTTGCATATAATCTGTACACATTTTCACTAATTACTTTAAATCACCTATATATTACTTATGATGCTCGGTGGAATGTACATGTTATGTAAATAACTTCCTACTGCATTCTTCAGGAAATGACAGTTAGACAAAAAGAAGTCTACACATGTCTAATACAGGTGAAAATTTTCAAGTCATTTGAATCAGTGGTCAGTTGAGTGCACAGAAGCCTAACTGGGGTTATGCAGGGCCAACTGTACTGATGAGATTAACAGCACACACTCTCTCTCCCACTCTTTTAGAACTGTGGTGTGGGTCACAGGTGTCTGGGATTCTGTGGGCACAGGAAAAACCAAAAAGCCAGAACGGACCCTAAGCTTCTTCCTTCTCCCTACTATGCCACACTGCAGAGTAACAGCCAAAAAAAAAAAAAAAACTGAATAATCACAGCTTAGAATCCTTGAGAGGTACACTATTCCCTCTCTGTATAGAGGTCAACCCATTTCAAGAATCACTCTGACTCTGAGAGCTACTTTCACAATCCACCTACCCTGGTGAACGAAACAACTGCGTTCCCACAGAAGAAGAAAAAGATTATGGCCTATAACTTGTGCCCAAAAATTAGAGCTTAAGGACACCAATTATTTAGTATTTGAGAGAAGTGAGGGGAAAAATTTATGTGCAATACAAAAAAGGGACATATTAAAAATAAGAAGGTCAATCAGTAGGTTGATTGATAAAAAAAATAAAGGCGACAGCACTTCGACATTCTTACCAGGACTATTGAACTGGATTATCTGCCAGCATCCAGAATGCTGCAACAATTTCTCTTTTGCTTATAACAGCAAGATCCAACTACATCAAAAAGTAAAGATATCTTCATGCCGAAGGATAACTGTGCCAATGATCCTAACGCTACTTGTCTACGCTTATGCTTTGGTCATTGGCACAATTCTGTGCACCTTTGTTCAACGCACTTTCCTAGGAACAGCGCCTCCCTGTGTTGCCAGCAGGGTTCTTCTACACAGTTCTCATCCCTGCCTTGCAGAACAGGGCAGGGTGAAAATAAACCAATTTTAAAGCACAGGAAAAGGAGAATAAAGACCTCAAGGATCATGAAAGAGAAGGCAGTGAGGTCGAGAGGCCTATGAGAGAGGACAAAAACCTACCAGAGGACTCTAAAAATTATGTCATTTAATGGATTTAATTGCCAACTTTTCAAGATTCTAATTTTTCAATAGATACATTGCAAAAGGGCAACTGTAATCTAGTATGATTAATAAAAATGTGAAGAATTTAAATGTTATCAAGTTGGAGGAAATTTCAATCCAAGTCACTTTCCCAGACACATTCTCTCATCACTGCACTGGCCTTTTATAAAAAGACACAAATGTGGTAAAGCAGTCATCTGCCACTGTTCAGGTCACTCTCATGGGCTAAGTGGAAGTCGAGCTGGTTTCTCTAATGGGTTTCCAAAACAGACTTCCAAATACTAGAAAAGGACAGGGACGAATAAATCATAGGCTTCTCCCAGACACAACTGGCTCATCACAGGCTGAAGACAATCCAACCAGGCTGGGTTAGACTAACAATGCTCCACTGCTCAAGAAATCTGATTTGGAATTTGAAAACTACAGTGTTGTTATAAAAATTTTTATGTTCAGGAATAGTGGCATATCCTGATAATTTCAACTACTAAGGAGGGTGAAGAAGGAGGATCACAAACTGAAGACCAGCCTGGCCAACCTGGGGAGACCTTGTCTGAAAATAAAACAAAACAAAAATAAGGAAAACGCTGGGGATAAAGCAGGGGCAGAACACTGCTGGGTTCAATCCTCAGTACCAAAAAAAAAAAAAAAAAAAAAAAAGCAACATGGTTTTGCTGTCAATTAATTAACGTTTTAAACATTTCTCATTTTTAATTTCTAATCCTATTAACACTGATAAGGGTCTTGAGGCTCACTGTTACGACCCTTCAGTTATCCTCCCGCCACTCATGTGAGAGGAGCTTCTCTGACACAGCCACAAACAGCCAGAGCTTGTTTACATTCAAGTCCTGTCACTCTGTTCCACATACTGCAGAAACACAATCAAATTTCCCAGCGCGCATTACACTATCTACAAAGCACACGACGGCAGTGCATAAGCAGCCACCTCTGCTCTGCTGTTTGCAGCCACCCACCCAGTCACACGTCCTGACCAGAGCAGAGTTAATCATTCCTACCCCCCTGTCCTGTGTGGATGAAATAAAATGATGTAAAAAACAAAAGCCCGAGTGGCCACACACCTGAAGGGTTTCTATATTTTGAACTTCTTTCATTTTACTATAAAACCCTAGTGGGGAAGAGAGAGACCAGTTCTCCAGAATACCAAGTTTACCTCCAAGAGCAGCAGCAAAAGAAGCTGCGGAAATGCGAACAAGGACAAACAAGAGGCAAGAGGCCTGACATTCCGTCTCCGAGTCACAAGGAAAGGTATGTTATAAAGTATTTTGAAACAAAACATAATGGAATGAATAATTTATATTTCAGATGGAGTTGGAAAGAAACTTAAATATGCCTTAATTTCCACCATGGAAGGAATGCTGGCCACCCAGGAAGATAAGAATGCTCAGATCCAGTGCAGGAGTGAAACAACAGGGAGGGCAGAAGGCTCTATAGATGTAAAAAGGAGCTGGCTTCTGAGCTGCCACCTCCATCTGGGGCAGGAAAGCGTCCCGCTTGGCACTGGTGAGTCCATGAAACCAATCACTGGCCAAGTAGTCCAGTAGCCCGGATACTTAAAGAACACTTTTCTTCTTACTAAGCACTTACTTTGTGCTACAGAACAGGCACAGATTTTTATCAGACAGTCTCTTGTACTGCTCCTTGGAGTATAAATAGTTGGGCATAACTCAAGTCTGCAATTGTGGTTGCGACTTCTACTTAAATATATCACATAAAAATAGCGTTCTAAACATAATGAAAATGTTACAAAGAGGAAACAACATAGGGCTGTTGCTTTGACATGGGATAAAATAAATCCTAACCATTGGCGCAGCTGCCTTCTTTTTCTGGCTTCCATAACTTCCCAGGCTTCCTCCTATCTTGCTAGCCACTCTTTCTCCCTCCTCTTTGCTGGCTTCTCTTCATTTTCCTTTTCCCCAATGTTGGTGAATCAAGACTCTGGCTTCAACCCTCTTCACTTCTTTGTCCACAACTTCCTATGATTCCATCTAGTCCTATAATTAAAATACCATCTATATAAAAACTCAGCCTAAGATCTGAGTTCACATATATTTCCACCTGGCAGTCTAACAGACTTCTTCATCCCACAAATGCAAAACCAAAAGGTCTTCAGCTTACCAGGCCTTACCTAATCCACCCTCCCCCATTCTTTTCTTCCAGAGAGACAGGAAATCTGATGGCCATTACCCAGGTTCCCCCAGCACTCCCAGCTGTCATTCTTAATCTTTGCTATTTCAATTTACTTCACCCACCATGTTTGGCTCATCAGGACAGGCCACCTTCTGTAGACCCTACCTCTAAAATCCAATCTTAGTCTATGCTTTCCAGGACCAGGACTGCAGTGCCACTTACTAGCACAGCTACGTCCAGCCTCACAGCTGGTTCTTTTGTTCCTCTCTTGTCCTCCCCGCAATTTGTAGCCAGAGCGACTTTTAATGAAATGTTAATCTGATCACAACATGTAAGTGGTTAAAATGTTCCAAAGGCTTCCAATCATATTTAGGATGTGGTCCAAATGTCTTGAGGGCCTATATACTGCTCAATAAACTCATCTCCTACTCTCATCGCTTTTTCTTTTACTGTAACAACAGAGGTTTTCTTATGGTTTCCAAAACACACAGGTTGTGCGTGTGTGTGTGTGTGTGTGTGTGTGTGTGTGTGGAGGAGTATATTTGCTGCCACAGGTGTTTTAAATTTGCTCTTTCTTCTGCCCAGAAAATATTTCCCATAGAACTAAAAGTACACATTCAGGCCTACATGCAAGTATCACCTCAGAGAGGACTGAGGTGACTCAGCTGAAAACTGCTAACTATGAAAGCAAATTCTCTTCTCCTTACTCTGAACTTCCTTACCTTAGACCTTCTCAAAACCTACATTTGTATTAGGTATTTATTTTTTCATTTATTAATCCATTATCTTTCTCACTAGAATATAAGATCCACATGTCACTGTGCTTGTTTGTTCACACATTCCCAGCACCTTGGAGGACACCAAGATACTATTACACTGGGCCCTCTGGTTCTCATTCGAAAATTAGCCTTCGAGCTGGAGGAGTAGTTCAGTGGTTACAGTGCTTACCTAGCAAGTGTAAGGCCCTGAGTTGATTCCCTAGCACCACATAATCTGGGTTTGGTGGCAGATGCCTATAATCCCAGTATTTAGGAGGCTAAGTTAGGAGGATTGCCATGAATTCGAGGTTAGCATGAGTTATATACTCGGTTCAGGACCAGTGTGGATTATAGAACAATACCTTATCTCAAAAAGAAAAGAAAAGTCAGCCTCAAGCACCACCATATTCCTTTCGATACTTTAACACTAAATTTTAGTCAATCTCCTATGACCCTGACAGATTTTGCCACACCTGAGAGCCACTCTCACAAAGGGCTTGCAACCTTCAGCCTAAAGACCACATCAGGCCTATTGCCCATTTTCCTGTGGCTCATGAGCTAAAAGGAGATTTTCCACCTTTTCGTTGAAAGGTCAAAAGAGTAATATTTCATGGCCAGTGAAAACTACCTCAAATTCAAGTTCTGCAAGTTGTTTCAGCAATGAAGTTTTACTGAAACATGCCCCTGTCCTTTCATGTATGTACTGTCCGTGGCCGTTACTGCTCTGCACTAGCAGGCCTCAGTACCTGCCATGGAGGTAGCCCTGTCCAGGGCACATACCACCTGGCCTACACACAGTGAAGCTGGCCCAAGAAGATCTTAACAGAATACTTGTTGAAATGAATTCAGCCATTTTACTAAAAATTATCTTCTAACACTGATACATGACACAGTTGCTCTAAATAGACTACAACGTTAAAAATAACTGGTATGAGTACAATGGGATTTCACTTCATACTCATTAAGACGGTTATCAGTCAAAACAATGGATATAAAAAGTGTTAGCCAGAAGCAAAAATTGGAATCCTTTTCCACTATGGGCAAAAAAACCAAACTAGTAGAGCTACTGTAGAAAACATGCAGTGGTACTTCAAAAAAAAAAAAAAAAATGGAGTTACTTTAAAACCCAGCCATTTCACTTTTGGGTATTTACTTAAAAGAAATGAAAGCAGGAAGCCAGGTGTTTGTAAACCTGTATTGGTAGTGGCATCATGTGCAGAAAGGTGGAAGCAGCTTAAATGTCCATCCATAGATGAACAGATACACAAAATATGGTAAATCCAGTAAAGTATTATTCAGCTTTTAAAGGAAGAAGATTCTGATACATGTGGCAACATGGATGATTGTGAACATGTTACGCTAAATTACATGAGCCAGTCACAAAAGGGCCAATCTATAGAATTAGGTGCAGCCCCTAAAGTACACAGATGTAATGGGTGTGATGTTTTGCAACATTAAAACAGTTCTGGAAAAGGACAGTGGTGACAGTTACACAATAAGACAGGTGTACTTCATGCCCCTAAACTGTACAATTGGAATGGGAAATTTTATGTCATGTGTATTTCACCAAAATTAAGAAAAAGAACTGCAGCAAAAATAAAACAATGCTAACTGGAGACAAGCTAAAAGCTCTTGTGCAGCTAGGCCTTGCTCTTCCCATGTTGCAAAAGCATAACAGCAACTTTCAGGGAAGCCATGAGGCTCAGCCCCGAACCTGGGCACTACATCTTACACAATGCGAATGGAATGAATAGAGGACATCTTACTGAGATGTGGTCAGGTTTGTGAATGTCACATCCTTCTATTAATCCTTACCCAAAATATGTGAATTCTGACTAAGGTCCTATTAGTCAAAAATATTTCTCAGTGAAATATCATACTTCAGGAAATATAAATTTATCCTAGTGAAAAAAATTATATTCTTGCTTATGTATGACACTCTTGAGGAAAGATAAGTGCTTCGATGGATTAAAGCTCCCTCTTTCATAATGACATGTGATTTTAAAAAGCCATTCCATAATATTGTGGAATTTTATATATTTGAGCGAAGGGTAATTCATGTGACTTGTCCTCACAAGGATAATCTGGAAATAGCTTTTAAAAAATACACATGAGAAAGAAGAGACAGCTAGTGAGTCTTCAACTAACTATATCATTTCTTAAGAAAATATACATGTTTTATGCAGACAGATAAAAGAAAGCAAACACAATTTGTGTCAAATTTGATAAGACACTAGGACAAATGGTAGTCAAGATGTATAATGAGTGTTTAAATTTTTAAAGTTCATTAGAGTAAAAGACACACTGCTGTTAATTCTCCAAATAGTCCCTCTCATTTTGAACACTTCATCTATTATTCTTGTCACTGTCTGCAGAAGTTCCAAAGCCCCTTGTCATGAGTGTCTTTATAAGGTGTTCTCAAAAATACAATGAAAGTTGCTGCTGACTGCCATCCAACAGAAAAGGCAGTTCTGTAAAAACACTACAGTGTGCCTTCATTTACCTCATTCACCAGATCTGACACCATGTCATTCTAGCTCTTTCCCATGTCAAAATGACCATGGAAGGTAAGCATTTAAGTCATTCGAGACATGAAGGTAGCCATGCAAGTAAAGACACTCGTGAAAGAGGACTTCTAGAACTGGCTTCAGAAAGTGGCACAATTGGTGGGTAAGTGAGTTTGATGCAAGAGGAAATACTTAAAGGAGGATTAATGGCATCATATCTTTTAACTTGATATATCAAAAAAAAATTAAACACTAGGTAGTTTGGTCATACCTCATAGTGTTCAACAGCACCAATACTTTACCCACAAAAATCCTAAGACTTAGGTAAACACTCAAAGGCCAAAAATCAGAAATTCAATTTTAAAGTATGACACTATTTGTTCAAAAGATCACAGGCTTTCTATAGCCTTACATTATGACTTAATATGAAATATTCAGTAAATTATTTTTAATAAGCCAAGTATGATAACATGTAACTATAATCCCAGCACTCTAGAAGGCTGAGATAAGAGGTTAGCAAATTTGAGCTCAGGAGATGTAACTCATTGCAAGGATTCCAGTTTCAGTCCCCAGCACTACAAAAACATTTTTGGTACATCTGTCCCAAGCCCTCTTACGTTGTCCACAGTAGATCCCAACGTAGCCCTTCTGGCACTGGCAATGGTCTCCCGCACAGGTCCCGCCATTCATGCATCGCACGTTGCACTGCTGGACTGCAAAGAACAGGAACGAACAACGTATGAATGTGAGTCACTAAATCTGAAGCACCTGTGAAATTATGAAAGCATAAACTACCTGTCCAATTCAATGGCAAATATATTCTAAAAGAATAAATGGTCTGACTCAACAATATTTATTACTTGTCCAAAAACACACATGGGCACTCCCTGAGACAGTGTTACTGGATACACAGTTTAGTTATGGGGCACATCCTTAACATTAAGGGAACTCATTAGTGGATGACAAGTGGCATCTTGTCTAGCATGCGGGAGGCACTCTTACCCCCTCAAAATACAGGAGCTATATCTCTGCAGTCATGACAGATTTGAGGTTGGTCCTCAGGCAGCCTGCATCCCAACAGGAAGACAGGAAAACCCCAAGTATACAATACCCCAGAGTAATCATAGATTGGGATAAACTAAGAAAACGAACATGAAGGAACGAACAAACTAAGATAAACTAAAGAAAACGAACACGAAGCTTAGCATCAAGGAGAAACTTAGGTACAGGAACCAGATCAGATCACTCTGGTGTGGCAGGTGTGCTGAGCTCTGAAGGATGAACATCAGCCAAGTACACTAGGTACCAGGGAGGACCTCAGAGGAAGAAGTGCCAACAATAAAAACACTATAGTGTGGCAGCAGGTTTCCTCTGAAGAGCTGAAGTTCTGTGGTTTAAAAAGCATATAGAATTATATATAGGTATATAGAATTATTACATTAATTAATCTGTAGTACATTCTTACTCAAATAAGAAAATCAATAAACAAAAAATATAAAAATAAATGAATTCCAAGGCCAGCCTGGGCCCCACAATGAGTTCACAACCAGCCTGAACTACAGAGTAAGAGCCTGTCTCAAATAAATAAATAAATTTGAAAAAAATTAAAATACTTAGAAGACTGTATAGCAAGTAGGAAGTACTGTGTAGGTCATCTGATATTATTGCAGTTGTTTTTAATTACTGTATAACGATCAATAAACCAAAATAAAAAAGAAAGGAGAAAGAAGAATCAAATGAGGAAGAGATCTCAGGAGAGCTAGGGAGAAACAAACCACATAATTCAGGGCCTCCCTGACCAAAGAAAATTTTTCATTAAATTCTCAATGCATGTGGGAGTCACAGAAATGATCTCTGAGTGAAGAGATACAATTTCTATCGTTAACAGATTCATGCTTTCCATAAAATGGATGTGAAGAAGGAAAAACTTCCAGCGGAGGGTGAGGGTAGCCTAAGCCTTGTGGAGGGACCTGTGGACATGCTCAGCCAAAACAGAGCTGAGACGTATTTCCTAGTAGAAGTTATACATCTTGTTAACACCGCTGCACGGCGAAAAAGAACAGCAGTTGCTTCCAGCACTGGGTGGGTGGTGGGTATTTGCTAAGGCAAGATGACTTCTGTGAGAAGTAGCATGGGAAGCAAGGAATCGAGAGCTCTACCTTGACACGCTGCTAAATTTCTAATACCCACTGCCCCGTCACAGGGAGATAAAAGGAGCATGTGAGCTCAGCCCTAGGAAGGGATCTGCTTTTAAAGAGAGTTATTAAGTATATTGGTAGCAACTGAAAACAACTATGTAAATGAGTTCTCTGAAGGAGGTCAGAACTATTAGGAATACCAAATGTTAAATGAAAAGGAGACTTAAAAAATAACCATCCAGGTGAGGTGGTGTACACCTATAATCGTAGTCCTTTGGGAGGCTGAGACGGGAGAACAGTACGGCTCAATCCAATTCAAGCCAAGACTAGGGACACAGCAGTATAAAGGTCATGGATTCAGTCCCCAGTACCAAGGTGAGGGATAAATCACTGCAGGCCAGGTGCCAGGTGACCACAGACATGAAAGACACTCAAAGAAAAGAATAACATTATTTCAAGAAGACAGTTATGAAAAGTACTAAAAAGCTGAAACAAGGTCAAGCAGCCTGAGGGTTAGAGGATTAGAAAAGTTCCTACAGAAGGAGATAGATCACCCAAGCTCACGTAAGTCTAAGTTGGGCATCATCAGTTGACAGTGGGCCAGTGGTGAGTCAGCTGCCCAGTAATCAGAGGCGAACTTAGAATTTCTCCAGCATTAGACTAAGAGTAGGACAACGAAGATACGAACAAGGGTGTCGCGCAGGTGACTGGACAAGGAAGAGAGGGCCAAGTAAACAGTAAAAGAAGCGTGCTCATCCAAGTGGTTAAGAAAGTCTTGAGGCACTTGAATGATCGTTTCAAAAAGCTGGGGAAATAGATTCAAAATAGGAACCACAATTTCATCAGAAGACAATCTATTTTGAATCTTTTTCCTGAGCCAGACTCTACATTACCTTTGTTTAATGAAAACTTGTAGAGACAACAATTAAAATATCTCAATTTCTCACCAGTCTGAGACAGACTTAAGACATTTATTTATGTATTGAACAGTTAAACAATATCTGCTTCTGCCTTGTTATCATATTATCTTAAACACTTGCTTAAAAGATTACTCTTAGTTCTTAATGACCCAGCAATTTCTGTCTCATCAATAAAAACATCTTGGTCCACTGCTATCTGTTATCTTATGAAGGTGTTGGGGGCTGATATTTTACAACAAAGTAAGTTAGTATGGGCAAACTATCTGGTTGTACTCAGTAAGAATCTGCTCTCTCCTGAATTCTCTTGTCCTATCCCCATAGTTAATCCACAAAATAAGATGTGGCCTGAACATATTAGTTAAGCAAGGCAATAAAAAAGAGGCTAGTGTCTGCATTTCTGTGGGTAAGTTACTGTGTGTGTCCCCTTTTTCTACTCTTTAAAAATGGAATTTTAATGATATCTCACACATTCAAACACCCCCAAACAGTACTTGACACATATTCACAACCCAGTATGTTAAAACTAATCCATCAAGAATTACTTCCTGAATCCTCTTTTCCATCACTTAAACATATTCTTGGAAGATAATTGAAGCATTTTTCTTATGAAAATTTTACCCATTGATCCATTTAAGGCAAGACCTCAGCCACCAAAGGCTTTTAATCCAAAAATCACTGCAGACTTAGTTTGTGAAGAGAATAAACAGAATTTTATCTTCTTTAGAAAGGCTATTTGGCATTTACTTAAAAGCGTAAGGAAAAGGGAGTAAACAATATCACACACAAGGAACATACTTGATTTTGCTCCACAAGTTGGTGATATCTGGCCACTGGAACAAGTACACATGTTAGGACGGGAACAAAATCCATCTCCGCAACTATTTCTACAAATTGCTGTAAAAAAAAGACAATATGAAAGTGAATGAATAATACGCAATAAGTCACAGTTCACAAATAAGAAAACTATTCTTAACACATGAAGTTGAAAACCTGACATAGTCTAACTTCAGCTGTGTAATGAAATTGCTCATGGCAGACATGTTATTATTTACAAGTATCCTTACGAGAATGTGCAAATGAAGGATACTATTTAAAATCTCATGATACTAGTTCTTTAACTTGTCTATCAGCTCAAGTGGCTTCTGTCATTCAGGAGAGGTTAAATTCATTAAATCAGCTTTGATGTAGGGAGCTGGGAGCATTGAGCAAAGCCAGAGATCTTGCACATCCTTGGAAACCACAGCCCACTGTATACAGGGCCTGTGTCTCAGGAGAATGTGAAACGGGCAGAGCCAGGAGACTCCAGGCTCTAATGACTAGGAGAAACCCCAGGGGTTCCATGCACATTCCTTCCCAGCTGGTATCTGACCTGCCCCATCATCAATCTTTGTTGCCCTTAATAGCTCCTTCTCTCCTTCCTCCAGCCTTTCTTCTCCCATACTATCTCCACAGCTGAGCCTATTCTTGCTGCTCAAAAAAAAACTTTGGAGAGATTTTGATGGGGGGAGGGGGGTTGGGGGGCAGGAACCAAAGCCTCCTGCGGCTGTGACCTCCAATGCATGCACAAAGTACGAGGGTCATCACAGCCAAGAATGTTAGGTTCACTGATACAGCACATACCACAGACACTCAGGACTTGTAGTCAAGTGCCTTCGAATGGGAAGTCTCTCCCAAATTTAGAGTCAGCTCTTTGAGGGGCTGAAAGATTTATCTCTAGACTCACAATTGAACTCTGTCTTTGGGCACAAAAGCTGTTTGCCCTAATGCTCCACGCCTGGATGCATGCAGACAAGAAGAGTCTATGAACTCCCTGATGCTAGCTGTAAATGTTGATGCTAA
This sequence comes from Ctenodactylus gundi, assembly GCA_004027205.1. Taxonomy (NCBI): domain Eukaryota; kingdom Metazoa; phylum Chordata; class Mammalia; order Rodentia; family Ctenodactylidae; genus Ctenodactylus; species Ctenodactylus gundi. The sequence continues at coordinate 258,442 of PVKB01000057.1, read as the reverse complement.
TGTGCATGTTTACTAGGGAGGGACCTCATGGCTTTCAAAGAATCTTGGGACCACCAATAATGTAAAGGACATGGTTCACTGAAGTGACTAACTTAATTATTATTTTCTTCTGCAAATTGCCTTTTGATGTTCATATGATATGGTCAAAAATTTTCAGTGGTACTCCTTAGAAATGAAAATGTCAAATATTGTATTACCTTAAGAATTTTAGGCAAGAATATGGTTCCCATCACAAAGCTGACCAATATTTCTTAAATATGCTAGGATTTTCTGATGACCAGCCACATTTAAATAGCAAAGTCTTATTAGAGTTTCATTTCAAAGGCGCTTCTTCCTCTCAAGCACATGGGTAGTCTAAGCTGAGGTGAGATATAAAGTGCCCCACCCAGGTCTTACATACAATGAATGTTTTAGGGATTAGAGAGGGGACATCTTCAGACAGTGAGCCAGCTGTCAGGACTACAGATGTGTAAGGGATCCATGAGAAGACAGAGTCGGCCCTACTTAACTGCTGCCCAAAGCCGTGTCAGGCTGTAGTATCATTCACCTAAAGGCTTAAGCATGAGACCTGGAAAAAGGAGAAAGGACCAAGGCCATGGCACATCAGTGATCCCAGGAGAAAACACATGGCCAGGTAAAGAATATGTGGCATGTAGAGGCCTGAGTTCCAGTTCTCACTCTGCCACAGACCTGCTAAAGGGTCAGGACAAGCCCATAGCTTCCTTCAGCTCAGTTTTCTCACTGGTCATAGAAATAAAGCGATTAGACTAGAGTATTCCATTGCCTCCTCAGGTCTCAAATGCTATAAATCTGGGCCAATCCCACCCATCTTAGTGTTATTCCACTGATCAAAATTCTGTTCCTACTATACAATAAATAAATAAACTCTTTCATTCCTACATGCCCTAATAAGATTATAATAAATGAAAAATTCTATCTTTTCACAAATATGTGAAAGTTTGAGATTGCTTCAGTGATCTTTTCAAGCCACCCTTAATAATAACAAAACAGAATCAAATCAAATTGCACCAAGTTTCTAGAATTTTAAGAAATACGCTTTGCCTTTAATAACTTCTTTTCCTTATGAAACCTAGTTAAAGCCAAACATTAAAATTCTAAAATGTTCTTGTTTAAATATTTTTTCTACCAAGTTTCTTGAACATTAAACATAAATATATAGAGAAACTAATCTTTGGTCCTCATTTTCTATTTAAATTTTGCCTATTAAAGGTTTGTGACCTGTCTTCAAGCTTTTCTTCTGCTAACTGATGAGACATAAGAAAGGTCAACAAATACTTGTTACAAGAAAGCCTGGAATTAAATGGTTTTAAGTTTAAATAGTTCTAATTTCATTATCTTCCCAACAGATTACTGTTTATAATTTTAAACTAACTTAATAACTGAGTTTAATGCAGTCTGTAGGAAGTTAAAAGTCAGGCAGCACCCAGGCAACAGGACAGCAAGGCACTGCATTCTCCCCACATTCTGTCATTACTTTTATACACTCAAGAAATTGTTTCCAAAGTGCTAATAAGTGTTTTGTAGATAAATCATAATACAAATGTAAATATGTCTTGAAGATATGATAACATCAAGTTTTTATTTTTACAGATTTAGGCTACATATAAATTTCAATTTGCTTTGTAAGCTCTCTGCTATATCATTAATTAGCAGAAATGTAGCCTACTTAAGCAGAAAGTCAAGCTTTTCAGAGCTAACCTAACTGGTGAAGGGCATAAAGCTACTCACAGACCAGTCTTTAAAACTGATATTCACCGGGCCATATATGTATTTCTACTACAACTATTCTGGAAGGCTCTGCTCTCTGGAATTCCCATTTCACCCTGATCCAATAAAACTTGACTTTACAGATTTTCAACACATACCATAAGCCTATCCCTTCTCCTCGGCTGCTCTCCAACTTAATAATGGCAGTCACGTTCATTACATTCAGTGAGTCAGACTTTCCGCAGGGCCTAAGTCACTCCTGGCTAGTGCAGCAGGTGTGTGTTGAGTGGTTAGTTGTTTCAGGATTCTAGGAAACCACTGGAGTGTAAAGCTGCAGGAATGCCCCTACTGGCCTGAAAGAGTCAGTACATCTGTAATACTGCACATGTGACTGCGCCGGAGAGAAAAGAAATCCCTATTCTATCATTTTAAAATAAGAATAAAAGTTTCTAATAAGGCACATTATTTTAACTATTGGTGAACCATTTGTAAGAATATAATTGCTGTTTCCTATTTTTGACCTCATTACTAGAGATTGTGTGACACGGAGGAAGCAAAAACCATAAGAAACTAGTATTTAATACTTAAAATTACATTCCTTTAAAAAAAATTGCCCAGAAAAAAAAACACTAAGGGTCTATCTTGAACCCACAAACCTGATAAATATAGAGCTAGAGATGCCACTAGAGTCATATTATCCCTGGACTAGTATGGCTGATCCCTTTTCTCTGTTCTGAATGGCATAATTATCTTTTCCCCAGAGGTCACCTAAAGTCAACACGCTAAGTGAATGTGCTGCCTACAATACCTGGCTTGGGACTAGACAAACGTGGCCGTGCTAAACACACACCCAGGAGAGGCCCATCATGCTTCAAACCACCAATGCACAGGCACGGGAGGAGGAAAGTCACTGCAGAGTCGTCCACTGGGACACTAGCGACTAATGTGCTCTCCAGTTAGAACTGGGGGAGGCTGTCCATCTTGGAAATGGAATAAAAGAACTGACGTAGAAATCTAAGGCCTGGACCAGCACACAGAACCGATCAAGTTCTAAGACCCATTCACACTTTGGAATCAGTATCAGTCTGCCGTGAGCTTCGGAGTGGAGAAGCTCTCAACCTGAACATCTCACTGCCCTCCTCCACACACAAAAGATCCAGCCAGCTGACCGAGTTCTTTCCGTGAAAAAAAGTGAACCGGAGTCAGCTCAAATTCCATGTGAGTTCTCCTTTCACATCTCTCTTCTGTGGCTCTTGAGAAGAAAGCAAAGGCAATAACGTGGTTGTGTACACAGCCTAATAAAGTCTCATCTCCAAAAAGCTTAAGCTTCGGCAGAGTCCAGAGTCCGATCATCTGGACTTTTTAAGGAAAAAGTGGTTTCGAGGTGTCTAGGGAATTGCTCTCACATGACCTCCCTTTAATTTGTACTAACATAAAAAAAAGATAAAACGTCCAAGCATCTTTAAAACCTTCCACATCATCGTCCTTCAGCTGCGTGTGTAAGTGAAGTCTGAAATGACGCTGCCATCCTCCCCCCCCCCCCCCCCCCCCCCCCCCCCCACTGGGCTGCCACAGATTACCACTGCTATGTGGCCCGTGGATTTCACGGCAAGGCTGTGTCCAAAGGCCTGAAGGCACAACAGCCCGGCGACAGTGGTAAGGGGCTTTTCCCAGGGCACTGGGCAGGCTCCACGCCCAAAACTCACGGACGATGCACTGGTTTCCTCCAGGGAGCGTCTTCCATCCCGGGCAGCAGTAGGAATGGAACCTGGAGCCGCAAACGTTGGGCCTGCGGGGCACAAGCAGGTCACACACACTCGCGGTGAGGGCAGCAGCGGACGCGACCTTCCTAGGCAAAGCCCCGAGCAGGGAGACTCGGGGCCAACAAATCAAAACTACACTTCTAACCCTTGGGGATGTTGGGGGGCAGCCGCCTAAGTGAGGGGCCCAGACTCGGAATGGGGGAGGGTCTGCACAGCCCCGTGCCCTCCGTTCCTCATCCTCCCTTGCCTGCCTTTTTCAAGGGCGAAGGGAAGCGTGCAAACATATAATTTGCTGCTCTTCCAGCTCCGGATGCAGAGAACAAAGGGAACGTGCCTTTTCAAAACTCGCGTCCTTCTTCCCAAATCCACCCTGACAGACGGACTGTTACTGGGGCCCCGACGTGTCCAAGGCGGGCGCTTCAAAAGGCTGGGGCGCCCGGGCTGATGGTGAGGGAAGGCGCAGCAACCCCGCACAGGTCCTCAAACAAAAGGCTCCCTCGGAAGCGGCGCCCCGACGGCGGGCGCAGCGGCCCCGGGTCCCGGCAGGGGCCCCGGCCCGCCCTCGGGGCTTTCGGGACCGACCGGGTGGCGTGGCTTGGGCCTGGCACGCGCGTCGCGACCCTCCGGGAGCTGCGGGGCCTGGGGGGCTGGAAAGCGCGGGGGCTCTGGTCTCCGGGGACGGGGGCCGCCGCCGGCCTCCGGGACAGGGTGGGAGGCTGCGGCGAAGGACAGCGGCCAGGCCCGGGTCCCCGCCCGGCCGTCCACCTACCCGCGCAGCACGTCCGGCTGTCCTCGCCTGCGGACGCGGGTCACCGCCGCGGCGCCCTCCTCCCGGCGCTCCGGGGCCGCGAGCCCGCCTTCCGACGCCGTCGCCGCGGCCCGGACCTGCTGCGGCGGGGGCTGCGGCCGGAGCGGCTTCGGCCGCGCGGGCTGGGGCTGGCAGGCTGTGCCCTGCGCCCAGAGCGCCACGCAGCCCAGCCACACCAAGTAGGGCTGCAGACACAGCCGCCGCCGCCGGGCCATCGCGGGCGCCGCGAGCGCGCGTCCGCGCCCGGGGAAGGGGGCTGCGAGCGCGGATGCTCGGGGTCGGCCGCCCGTCGCGGCTGCGGGCTCGCTCGGCTCCGGCCCGGCCCTGGCGAGGCCCCGCGCGCAGCGGTCCCCGGCTCCCGAGGCGCCGGCGCCGGCTCTAGGGCAGCGGGCGGCGGGGCGCGGCGGCAGCGAAGCCGGCAGCCCCGCGCGGTCCACGTTGCATCCCCCGGGCCCGGCCCCGAGCGACTCCGAGACCGCCGGCGGGGGGCGGGAAATTACAAAAGTAACCCGAGCAGCCGCGGCGTACGGTTACAAAGAAAGCGGACCTCACAGGCGAGGGCGCGCCGCGCGGCGGCTCGGAAAGCTGCGCCAGGCACCCAGAAGTCGCCCCACCGGCGCGCGGGTCTCCCGGGGGCGGCGGCGAGGGCGGGGCGCGGGAGGCCGGGCCCGGAGGTGCGGCGGCGGCGGCGGCGGGCGAGGGGTTTTGAGGCCCGGCGGCGGCGGCTGTCGTGGGGGCCGGGCGCAGCCGTCCACACGTGGAGCACGGCCGGGCGGGCGCGGCGCCGAGGGGCGGGCACAGCCGGGGCGGGGGGCGGCGGGAGGGGAGGAGCGCGGGGCAGAGGGGGCGAGCCCGAGCGGAAAGCCGGGCCGCGAGGACCCGGAGAGCGGGGCGGCGAGCCCGGGTGAGGGGAAGCGAGCGGGGCGCGGCGGGCAGGGGGCGCCGCCGAGGGGCGCGGCGCGGGCGGCTGGCGCGGGGGCGGGGCCGCCTCGGGAGGCGCCGCCGCCCCGCCCCTCCCTCCGCGCGAGCGGGGCCGCGGGCCTGGTCTCTGCGCGCCCACGCTGGGCTGCCCCCGCCGGCCCGAGGCCGCACGACTACGGCGAGTGCCGCTCCCCCTGCACAGGGACCTGGACCGTGACCCAGGTGGACGCACGCGCCGGAGCAAAGGCGCGTCCGACTGGAGCCGGGTCCTCGCCGCCAAGCCCCGCGGGGACCGCGTCGTCTGCGGGACCTGCGGGGAGCCGGGGCGTTCCCGGCGTGGAGGGCATCCCGGACGCCCAGGAGCTCGCGCGGCCGCGGGGGCCTCTGCACCTCGCTGGCGCCGCCGGCCAGGACCGTGTGCGGGAGGGACGTGCTCCGGAGTGACCCTTGACAGGACTCCGTCCGCGTTGGCTTCCTGGACGGGGTTGGAGACCCTAAAGTTTTGTTGTTGGTGGCGTCTGGGATGGCAGCAGGGCGGTAAAGGGGGCTGGGGCCCTTGTAGTTCCCGGCGGGGACCCTGTCTGATTAAGGACTACGCCCGGGCGGTGGGCGCAGCCCGTAGGGTGTCCCCGCACTCTCCGGGCTCTGCATGTTTGTTCAGTGACTCTGCTTTCATGAGGCCTCTGTGAAATCCTGGGCATCTCTGTGAGTGGAATTTCCTAGTTTAAAAAAATCAGACACCTCGGAAACGTAGGAAAGAGCATTCAACCACAACACGGAGAACGGCACAAGGGAACGGTGTCTGGATTATCTATGTACAGCATCACGCGTTTTTTCCCTAGCCCAGACCGCCCAGGTGTGCTATCTGTCAGCCAGCTTCTCTGAGTACTGGCACAACTCCTTCCAATATTTCCCCAGCGTAATTCTAAAGACTCCTAAGGTAGTATCCCTTCTCACAATGCTCTCAAAAAGTAGAAGGAAAGACGGAAGTTCACAATTTTAGGTCGGCCCCCAATCTGTGAAATCTAGAATTAGAGCAGTAGAGGTATCTGTCGTGTATTGGCTTCAAACATCATTTTTACTTTAAAAGAGCTAAGTAAACGATCTGCCAGGTTAAAGCAGCATTTTCATCGTACCCTTTAAAACGTGTTATTTTACACTTAATATTTAAATGGCTGTATGACGTATTCTTGCCTATTGCATTAAGTCCCCAAATTCTAAAATCCTTTACGCCTTTACCTCTTGAGGGGAATGCTAATTGATTGTTCTTGGGCTGTTCAATGCAGCTGTGTTTGCAAAGCAAAACCACAACCCATCCACTGTATGAATGTGGTTTAGTGGGTGAATATGGTTTAAGCCCTCCCGTGGAATACTATGCAACTGTGAAAAACAAACAAATGTGTGTTCCTAGAGGCATGTTCTCTAGCATAAACAATTGAAAAAGATCTAAAGTGCTGACAGAACCGGCAGCTCACTGAGAAGGAAAGTAGGATAAAGAGTAACAGGGCAAAGAGGAGAAGGATAGGGAGTTATTGTTTCAGGGTGTGGTTTCAGTTCAGGACAATGGAGAAAGTTCTTGGAGAGTGTTGGTGGAGAAAAACATTGTATTCCTTAATGCTGTGGAACTGCACTTAAAATTAGCAGAGTGGTAAATTTTATATTATGCATTTTTTCTAATAATTTTTAATGCAAGGTATAGGACTCTGTATATACATGTACCTTTGGTGTGTATGTCTGTGTTATGATTTTTTTAAAAAAAATAGAATTCAACAAATCAAAACTAGCGATCTGTAGGGAAGGAGAGAATGCCAGAGAAGAGATGATTAAGGATGCTAAATCTTTCTAAATATGCTTAGCTTTACACCTGGAAGCCAGGTATCTGTCCTATATAATTAAGACCAAAGTTGATATTTAGAAAAGCAATACTAAAAAATTGAAATCAATAAATGAATCTGCCATATTGATACTGCAACTGAACAATTACTGGTGAAAAGTTAGATATTTAGACACTCTGTTTGAATCATGCACATTTAGTGATATATGATTTAAGAATGAAAGATAGATGTGAACTTGAATTCTGTGGTAATATTGTGTAAAAAAAGAGAAAAGTAAATATATTACTATGCTAACTTTATCTAATGACTTCAGATTAAAATACATAAAGCAAAAAGTAAACTTTTTAGAGTATTGAATTGCCAATATGCAATCCTGACTTACTTTATCTTTCTAAAAAATAAAAAAGGGACATTTTCTAGTTCTATGTTCTGTGAAGACTTAGAAGTGCTGAGGGCTCAATGCAATGAGCCTTTACGGTGTCTAAATCATGGCTCCTAAGTACATTTGCTGCTAGAAGGAATTAGATTCCACGAGTAAAGGGCTGGTGGAGAGTTTAGGTGAGTTTGGACTATCTTGTCCTGCCTGAAAGTAGGGAAATTCTCAGACTATTAGAGTCTTGTCAGAAGGAAATCAGAGCTCACCAGAAAGAGATCCTTTGGTCTAATGATGAGAAAACTGGAGCATTAGAAAGAAATGTGATTTAAAAGATTGAAACTTATCAATATGCAAATGATTCTCAATTAGTTGGTTACTCTTGAATGCTAAGCCACATCTCACTGTTAAAAATACTGATGAAATAATCAAACAATTAATTTGCCTTTAACAAAGAGGCTCAGAAAAAAAGGGATTTCTTCTGAGAGAAAAAAAGCTATAAATATAGGAAAGATAAAACTGGGGTGGGCAGGAATCACTGCTGTGCAAACCCAACTGGAACACTGGGCCCAGGCCCCAGTTACCGGTGGTTGCTAAAATCCTCAGCCTCCAAGTGATAATTCTTTTCTCCCCATGGAGGGTTTTTTTTTTTTTTTTTTTTTTTTTTTTTTTTTTTTTACTGTCACCAGAAGATTGTGTAGGGGGGCAGGTAAGCATTGTGAGCATGCTGCCACACATTCTGCTGCAGGTACCACCTTAATCAACTTCAGTATCACTTCCAAACTACAAGCCTTTTAGAGAAAATTTGCGTTATATGAGAGATCATTGGTGAACCTTTTAATGAATGGTTTGAGTTCTTACCATCAGAGTCTATTGGTTAAATAATCATTAACTTTTGAAACTACAACCAGACATTTTGTGGCTACTTAAGGAGTACACGGGACAGATACAAAATCACCTATTTTTGTTAAAAAGAAATTGAACCTGAATGCAATCATATTTCTATATGAAAGTACTGAAACTGTGTATGGGCCAAGATAATGAAACATACGACACCTCAAGAATATAGTCAACCAGATCTATATATAAAACACAAGACCAAGTTTCTTCTAGTAAAGGACAGGAGTGGAAGAATAGAAAGGAAACTATTTTGGTCCAGTGACAAATAATGTCTATGTCTTATCTGAGAGTTTTACATGCACATAATAAGTCAAAAATGACATTTTGGTATAATAAGATTGAAGGTGATCATTTGGTACTAATTATTTTTTAAAATTTGGGGGGTAACATTGATAATGTGATTATATTTTTTAAATAATATACTTACTACAATTATACTGACTAAAGTCTTTTCAGTGAAATATGATGACTGACATTTTATTTAAAATACTGAAATAAAAGTAAAGCTGAGAATTTTGGGAAAATATACATAAGATGTAGTTTTCTCTGTTTACCTTGTTAAATACACTGAGCTAAATACCCAGAGAGAGAGAGAACCAACATGGAAAGGGGGACTCTAGATGGTAGCAGGAAGCAGCAGACTGGCCAATATCCTTGGAACCTGAATGGTTTGGAGGTGAGTGCGTCCTGACTGAGAGCTGGAGAAGCTATTATCCTGGAAATACCAATTTGCTAAAAATAGTCCACAAGCAAAGCCTGCTATTCTTGGAAAAATTACAAGAAAGGGGCAGCCTCAAAAAATGAAGCTTTCATAATAACCGCTCAATAACCAGTCAGTTGTCTCAGAAAAGACTGATCACCATCACTAACAAAGGCCAATTGGGAACACCTTCCATCTCACTGGCTTCTATAATAAGGTGCCCTTGCCTTCCTGCTAAGTAGTGTCAGAGCAAGCCAGGTGGTTAGCTCAAGCTTTCATCTTTCTGCACAGTGAGACACCTTTCCCCTTGATGTCAATGCAGAGCCCAGACTTTTGTCCTACATGAATCATGACATTTCAGCAAAACAAAACCAGGTACACTGCAGATAATACATCTCTGGTGTGACAGTATCAGAGGTCCAAGGGTATATGTTGGGGAGTACCAAGGCTAAAGAAGCATAATCTAATGTCCAAAAGTAGCAGTAGGACAAATGTATCCCATTACGAAAGCAAAAGTACACCAGAGAGCATGTTTTCCCTTCAGCATTCTGATCTTTGGACTCTCAACCAATGAAACCTTGTGTGTCCACCGTGATAGTGGAGCTTCCCACTCACTCTCCTGACTCAACACCAGTCTATACTGAAAACTCTCACAGACACACTCAGAAGGAAAGCCTTACAGATAGATCCAGGCATTCCTCTGTCCAGTCAAGGTGGAACTCAAAATTAGTCATCACGTGCCCCAAACTAACAAAAATGAAGTACCCCTGTCTGCTGGGTGGTGTCAGAAAACAGTTAATAGAGGATCAGAACTTTTACTACACCCCATCAAGAGGGAGGGAGGGGTGAGCAGGGGGAGGGACAAAAGGAGAGTGGGAAAGTCTTTGTCACCTTGACAAGATACGAAGGTGCACAAAATGCTCAACTTCATTGTAAAGAAATTCTGCGCTTATACAAATCAATAAAATGGGGGGAGGGGAGAATGATGCCTTTCTTCCATGGTGTCATGAGAAGACCAGAAGTGATGGGCATCATTCTCCTTCCCAGCTAGAATGGCTCAGAAAAGCTATAATGGGGGCTGTGCCCCCAACCCTGCCCATTAATGACACCACTGTCCTCTCCCAAAGGGTGTCGGTGGAGGCTAAGTATGGAACTTGGACTTTTGCCACCATCTAGCATTAATGAGGCAGGGTCCCTCTGCTCCATACCAGGGCAGTGTCAGAAGAGGCTGGGGCAACAGGGGATTTAAATATAAATCCAAAGCTTCATAAGATTAATCCTCAGATGTCCAAAGTTCAACTGAAATCTCGTATCTACTAAAAGCTAGAAAAATCTGCACTTGAATGAGAAAAAAATCAATGTATGTCAATACCAAGAGAGTGTAGGTATTAGAATTAGGTATATTTTAAAGCAGCCATGAAAAAGTACTTCAAAGAGCATTTGTAAGCATGGATGAATGGAAAATTAAAGAGTATCAGTAAATAAATATAATACATAAGGAAAAACTAAATGAAAATATAGAGACTGAAAAATACGATATTTAAAGAAGTACCGTGGATTGATTTAATAGGCAAGTGAAGAGAGAAGAAGAAAGAATCAGAGAAATTGAAGGTATAAGAATAGATTCATCAAAACTGAAAAATTAAAGAATATATGTCAAGAATATAAAAAGAGCCTCCAGGATCTATGAGACTATAAAACAAAAGACCTAACATTGTTATCAGAAATGCCCACCCCAGAATAGAAAAAGATAAGGTTGCTCAAAAATTACTTGGAAAGTTAGTAGTTAAAAATTATCCATGTTTGGAAGTAGGCATAGAGTATAGACTTAAGAAGCTTAATAAATCCCAAACAGAGCGAACCCAAAGGAATTTTTGTCAAGACTCATCACAACGAAAGAAAGAAAAGGTATTTGATGAAATAAAAAGAGTGAACATTTATGCACTGAGATAAATCAAATGAACTGATGGCAGATATCTCTTTGAGAACCATGTGAGCCATAAGGAATTACCAACCCACAATTCTATGCCCTGTGAAAATATCCTTCTGAAATGACTGAGAAATAAAACATTTCAAAATAAAGAAAAACAGAAAGAAGTTGTCTTCAGTATATCTAACCTAATGTCTAAAGAAAATTCCCTAAACATAAATGAATAGTCAATTTGTTATTTTTCTGATAAGAGGAGAAACTTGCAACATTATGAAGAGTAGGAAAAAGTACATATGCACAAATTTTTATTTTTCTAAATACACTGGATGATTCAAGCAAAAATTGTAACATTGAATCTTGTGTTTTTCCAAGTAAACATAGGAAACACTTTAAATTTTAAAGAGAGGCAGGTAAAGGCACCCACAGGATGGTAAGGATGGTGAGGTTATGTACCAGTAAGCTACCAGAAGATCTTGCTAAGTGAAAGAGGGAGCACAGGGAGATTCTTTTGATGCAGGAGTAGTTCTACCTGCTTGCTTGTATAGGCCCGCATCTGCACAGGAGAAAAATGACATAGGACAATTAACACACATTTATCAAGGTCAATTTTCTGTTGTTTTTTTTTTTGGTATTATATGTAAAACATAATCACTGGATATAACTGGATAAAGAGCAAATAGAATCTCTGTATTATTTCAACTTTCTCTAAGTTTATACCTATTATAAAAATGTATGTCATTAATATAAAAACCTATTTAAAATATTGAATGAGTCGCATATATCCTCTTATGGAGGTGAGATGGAGATAATTCATTCCACAAAATTAAGTAGGAGAAGGCTAATAGATGAAATGACAAAATGCCAGTCCTTGCTAAAGCCACGTGCACTACCCTTCTGTGATTATTGGTAGATCCAGTTGGCAGAAAACCAGTAAGGACACAGTCGAATTGAACATCCCCGCCAGTCAGCTGGACCAAGCCAACTCTTATAGGATCCTCTGGATACTTTGTCTGTAATAACAGGATACACATCCTCAAGGTCATGTGGAGTATTCACCAAGATACAAATCTTCAACCATACATTAGCAAAATTGAAGAGAAAACAAAACATAAGAATTATGCTGTCAGACGTAACAGAATTAAACTAAGAACCAATTAAAAAGGAAGGTAGTTGGAAATAACAAATTATAAGCAGATTAAACAGCATAATTCTAAGTAACACACACATTAAAAAATCATCAAGAGAAATTAAAGAATATATTGAACTAAATGAAAATGAAAATAGAGCTTATCAAGTGCACGGATACAACACGAGCAGCGTTGAGGAAGATTTGTATAGCATCGGACCTGTACGTTCATGAAGAAGGAATGTCTAAGGTGGTTGGTGATCTAAGTTTCCACTTTAGGAAACTATGAAAAGAAGAGGAAATTAAGTCCAAAGTAAATAAAAGGAAAAACAAAAACTACAGCAGACATCAATGAAATCAAAAACAAGACAATGACAGAGAAAATCAGCAAGACCAAACTTAGTTATATATATTTTTTATTTTTGTACTAGTCAAATCACATTTAGTCTAATACTTAATAGTAAGTTGTTTTCCCCATGGGGTCACACCATTCCTGGAGAAACTGCAAAACAAGCTTTGCATGTGGAGTGGACAGAGCAAGCTCCTATTCCAACTCCTAGCCCCCAAATCCATTCACTTTGCTGTCCTCAAATAGAGGATGTATCAGATATTAAATCGATAATAACAGATACTATACTTGATCTTAGTAAAAAGGCCAAGAAGTGATGTAGAAAAGGATACAAGCTTGTTATGTTATGAACCTTTAAATATACCTATTAAAGGATGGAGGAATAAAGGTTAAAGCACTAGTCTAGCAAGCAAAGGCTCTGAGTTCGATTCACTAGCACCACATAAAGCTGGCCAGGATGGCACAGGCCTGTAATCCCAGCACTCAAGAGACTGAGGGAGGGGGATTGCAGTAAGTTTGAGGCCAGCCTGGGCTCCATAATAAGTTCAAGACCACCCTGAACTACAAAGGAAGATCCTGTCTCAAATAAATAAACAAATAAATAAATGTACCTATTATATGAAGTACAATATTTATGTCATTTAAACCTTTTTTAATAAACAATTTGTCATGAACTTCCAGAGGTAAGTTAAAATCTACTGCTAACCCCGTGATTCTTCCATTCTTATCTTTCTGCCATCCATATGTTCTTTTACTGTGTCACATTTATGGTAGTTACATCCTGGTAGTAGCTTACTTATCTTATACTCCTAAAATAGACTTTTATCTTCTGTTACACTTGTTTAAATATCATCTTTGTGATACTGAAATTTATTCTTTTTGTTCCTATTGTCTGTTTTCCTTCCTACAATCTAAGTTTTACAGTTTTAGATGCTTCTTGTGTATACAGCACATTGTTCAGGTGTTGTCTTTTTTAATCCAAATTGCCCATCTTTGCGTGACTATATTCTATTTAGGTGTCAAAAATCTGATGTTTTTTCTATATTTATTGTAAGTACACTTTGTTGTTCACGTCTTACTTCTGGCTTTTCTCCCCTTTACCTCGGTTTAGTTATATAGCTTTGTTTTTATATATTTTATCTAACCACAAACTTTTGTTGTAGCATCTTAGGGCAGGAGTCATCCATGACCCCTAGAAGAGATTGGATAATTGCATGCCACGGCCCCTCTTACCTCTTTTCTAATTCTTCTAGTCCTGATGTTTCTAGTCAGTATGTTATTTACAGTTCTTCTCATTGTGACAGGAAGACAGTATAATTAAATCATCATTTGTTGATTTATTTACCTTCAAATGAGTATTGAATTATCTCCGAGAAAGATAAAAAAATGAATGTACAATGAAGTCCCGCAGAGTTGGGTTTGTTTTATTATCTTTTTTGCAGCTTATAGTTTACTGATGCATTGTTTCCTTTATCTACCTGATTTTGCATCTTAGAAATGTGCATTCCTTGTTTACACATGTATTCTTTCCTTATTTTATTTATTTGTTAACTTATGTTTTGTTTTGCAGTTTGGGGGAAAAAAATTCAGGTCTCCTTGCATGCTTAAGCCAATGAACTCTACCACCGGGCTACATCCTTAAGTGTTTTTTTTTTTTTATATTGAAATCAATCTCATGTCTTTCATGTTTTACCTCTCATTTCTTACTTAGGCAAAAGTTTTCCTATCATTGTTTCCCCCCCCTCCAAAAATGTTTAGTTGTGTAATTCACAGTTCACTTATTATTTAAAAGCCATTTTAAATGACTATTGTTTGAGAATGTCTGGTTGTTGACTTTGTATTTGAATAATTGCCCAGCGGGGTGGAAGGCGGAACACTTTGGAGCAGCATGCGCCTGCCTTTCCTTTGTTCTTCAGAGGTAATTGCTACTTTTCTAAATGGCATTGGGTGGGTCTGGGGTCAGTATCTGGCCAGTCTGGTTTGCTGGTCCCACTCCTACAACATATGCAACCTTACTTCTTTTCTCCTAGAAAACGTTTCTATTACATTTGCTGTTATATGAGTGTACCTAATACATGATTTTGTCAATATAATACTTAGAATTTTTTTTCCTGGAACATAGTATGTTTGATCCACGGGTTCTGTTCTTACTATTTTCAGGAAAAAAGAATAAAGAAAAAGGTTCCTGCATTTGAGTATCTTTTCAATTCTCTGTGTTGGGTTTCTTAAAATTGATTTTGCGTTGGTCTGTTATCTACTGTCCACTTTGATTTCTGTACCTTTTTCTTCTCTATCATTTGTGGGTATCTCACACTTTCTTTGTTGGTAATTTAGTTCTCAGCCAAGCCAAAATTTTCTAATCTAGTAGTTATTTATTTGGTAGAGTTGGTTTTGCTGGTTAGTTCATCTCTAAGGTACTTAGGCCTGAAATTTTCTTTTTTACTCAGTCATTTTTTAGAAAAAAGTGTCCTTCCTTCTATTAGGTTCATATTTCTACTGTGTGGCTACATCTACTGTGTAGCTACATAACATGAAAGTTTTTGGAGACGTTGTTGCCTTTCTTCAATTTCCTTTCTTCTGACAGATTTGTCCTCTGCAGCATGGTTAGTAGTCGCTTACCCAGTGTCCCTTCCTTGACAGTTGCCTCCATCTTGCCCTCTAAGTCTGAGGAGGGCAGTGAAGTGCCTGGCTCAAAGGCATTATTTCCCAGATTCTTTGGAGCTGATAGTCACCAGCGCCTTACTTTGGTTTCTGTCAGTACTGGGCATTTAAATTAAACTTTTTCATAAGTTTCTTCTTGCAGGTGTAACTTTGTGTGTTGGTTCACCTTTTGCTATGCTTAAAGATCCTAACATAATTTCAAAGTACTTTTTTAATTCATGTCTTTTGTCTATTATGTGTATATGTGAGGAGCTTGGACTGAGAATAATGGTTTATTGCAGAATCAAGAGCAATGCATTGAAGGAACCCTCTTTTCTCACTCTTATTTTGAGTTTTATATTTTGAGGCATATGGCGTGAAGTTTTGCCCTTTTCTTGATTGAATCTGAGGGATTTTGACTGGTTTGGTCCTATTTGTTATTCTATCATTAGGATTGGGGAAAGGGAGAGTTTCAGATGTTTTTATTTTACCATCTTAACTTGGAAGTCTGCATGAGTACTTTAAATAAATTTTAATCAAAGTAATACAAACAAATGGTCACAAATCAAATCATGCAAAAATATTGTGTTAAGAAACAACTGAGCTCAACTCCAGGGTGGTTTAACCCAAACCTCACTCCCCTGAGGCACTTTTTCTTTTTTCTTTGTAAATGGAGGAAAAATTTACATTCTGTGAAATGCACACATCTTAAGAGTACAGTTGGTGAGTTGTGACAATTGCACATATATCCCTGCAACCCCGTCTATTAAAATATCAAACACTGTCATCACCAAAGTAAAATCCCTTACAAAACTTCCTCCTGGTCAATGCCCTTCCTCCCTTCCCCATCCTAGAGACCCAAGCTGTAGGGCTTTATTTCACTATGGATCCATTTCCTGAGAGTAGGTCTTCATGTAAATAGGACTGCACAGTATTCTCTCTTCTAACTGCTGTCACCAGGCATGATTGACTTGCAGTTTATTTATATTGTAGCACATCTAGTTGTTCATTTCTTTTTATTGCCTTAAAGATTTCGTTATCTGTTTCTATTAGTATGTGCTTTAGTAGAATGGTACAGTGTGATATTTCAACCATTTCCTGTTTATATTGTAATTTCTTTATCCAATATTTTGATAAAGGACACAGGATATTGTTTATATTGCTTCCATATTAGCAAAACTGCTAATGAGCAAAACTGCTATGAATATTCTTTTACATGAGTTTCTATATATTTATATTTTTATATCTTGAGTAAATACCAAAAAGTGGAAATTATGGGCATAGAATAGATATACTTGCAATTTTTGACAACCTGATTACACCGTTTTATACTACTATTAGCAATGTATGGGAATTTTGATTTCTGTGTTTCCTCACTTTTTGGTTAGCCAGTCTTCTGTGTCTTTATCATTTTTATGGTACTATTTACCTTCATGATTCTTATTTTTATGCCTCTGTACTCACGCTTATTACTCCTGTTTGTGCCTTCCTTCATGAAATACCTTTTTCTTTCTTTTATTTTTTCTAATTTTAGTGTTTTTAATTATTAAATTGTAGAAATTTTTATGTATTCTAGATAAAAGTTCTTTATCAGATATACGTGTTGCAAATATATTTTTCCCAGGATGTCACTGTCATTAATGGTGTCTTTGAATGAGAAGGAATTTTAAATTTTCATGAAGTACAAGTCTTACCTTTTTTTTTACATTAATAGTGAATCCTCACTTAGAAATTATCATTAGCTGCTCTGTGTCTTCTGTTTGAAAATTATTGCTTTTTTGATTTTACTCATGAAACATTTCAAGTTACTTTTTTGTAGAATGTAAGAAATGGGCTTAGGTTAATTTTAAAAATTTTTACATACAGTAATAAATAAGTAGAAACACTATTAAAAACTTTGTTTATTGAATTGCTTTGACATTTATGTTAAGGATTAATACCACATTATCCTGATGACTATAATCTTATGGAATGTCTTGAAAGCAATTGGTAAAAGTTTTTTAAC
Organism: Ctenodactylus gundi; assembly: GCA_004027205.1. Classification (NCBI taxonomy): domain Eukaryota; kingdom Metazoa; phylum Chordata; class Mammalia; order Rodentia; family Ctenodactylidae; genus Ctenodactylus; species Ctenodactylus gundi. Next base: position 241,364 of record PVKB01000057.1, on the reverse strand, counting down.
TTTGTCCTTTCCAAACTCTTTTGGTTAATCTAAATCTATTACATTGTCATATATCTTCGAGTTAGTTCATCAAATTCTATAGGATGTTCTATTGGGATTTTGACAGGGATTGCATTCACTTCTACATCAGGTTTAGAAGAATATTTAATTAGTTTTGTGTCTTTGCAGAAATGGAACATCTGTTGATTCATACCTTAGTTAATTTCTCTTAGTATTATAATGTAATATTCATATAGAGTTCGGAAACATTTCTTTTACACTTATCCTAAATATTTTGTAGTATTCGAAGCTATTGAAAATAGAGTTGTTAATCTTCCTCTCCAGTTGTTTGTTACGTAATGCGATGGTCAGTTATTCAGGTTATCATTTTTATTAGATCCGTCTCTAATACAGATACTACTCTGGAGATATGCTGTGGATGTGATAATTCATAGTAAAGATATTATTCGTGATAATCCAAGTGGGTTTGGATTTGAAAAGGTGTAAGAGTAGATCTGAGATTTCTCCATGAAGAAGAAATCCCATCTGTGGACTGCTGCTTCAACAACTGCCCGAGAGCTTCCTGTCTGTCTTCCCTGCCGCCTGCACTGTGGCTTATCTGCCCAGCCTGGATTATTACATAAGCCAATTCCTTGCAATAAATGTATATTTACACATATCTTACTGGTTCTGTTTTTCTGGTGGTACCCTGACTCTGAAACACCTACAATATGGAACTAAAATTGATTTTAATATTGATCCTACAAACTTTCTAAATTTACATAATAGTTCCAAAAGTTTTTTGTAGATACTTCATAACTTTTTAAATCTGTGTAATCTTACAACTTATGATAAAAAGTTTTAGGTCTTTCCAATTCGAGTTTTTTCTTTATTTTCTTTGTTATTATTATCAAATTAAATGTTTTTGTGTCTTTTAGTAGTTTTTGTCTTGAAACATAATTTGTCTAATGTCCACTCTACATTTAATATTTCATCATATTAGCATAACTTTTTAATTACTTAAATTTTACACTATTTTTGGTCCTAAATTTAATGCTTCTTTATTATAGATAGTATGTAACTAGTTTTGTTTTTATTTATTTTAAATCAGCCACTCTTTGTTCTTAACTCAAGTGATTAGCGCATTTTCATTTTGACAGTATTTTACTTGAGCTATTAACATAGTAAGGCTAATTTTCAAATACACTGTGACACACAATGGTTACACTGAACTTGGAAATTTAATGCACATATATAGCATATCAACTTCACAATCCCTTCTGATCTCCCCCTTTTAACCCTCGCCATCCCCATTCACTACCAACATTTTGCCCATTAGACTTTATTATTTATTCATATTCTGGATTTTTCATATTAGAGAAACCATGTGATATTTAACCTTCTGGGTCTGATTCATTTCACCAAGTAAAATGGTTTCAAGTTATATCCATTTACTTACAAATGACTCAAATCTATCTTTATGGTAGAGTAGTACTCCATCGTGTATACATACAACATTTTTTGTATCCATTGATCTGTGGATAGATAACCTGTCCTCTCTCAGAACTTCACTATTATAAATTTTGTTGCTGTAAACATGGGTGTATATGTATCTCTGTTACATGGTGCTTTTAACCCTTTTGGAAAGACACTAAGAAGAGGTATCACTGGATCAAATAGAATATCCATTTTCACTCTTTTTGAGAAATCTCCATATTGCTTTTCATTGTGGTTGTAACAATTTATGGTCTCACCAGAACATAAAAAAGATTCCTTTTTCCCTGCATCCTTCCCTGCATCTATTGCTTTTTGAGTTCTTGATCTCACTGGGATAAGATGGTATCTCAGAGTTATTTTGATTTGCATTTCTCTAATGGCTAAGGATGTTGAACATTTTTTCACATATTTATTGGCCATTTGTATTTCTACTTCTGAGAATTGTCTATTCATTTAAATTGCCTAAGCCTTTGATTTTGAAAAATCTATTTTTCTTCATTTCTTTGTGTATTGTAAATATTAGTCCCCTATTTGGGGATGAAAATGTTTTCCTGTTCCTTCAGTCTTTAAATGTTCTTTCTCTTCTTCTCCTTGTATCTGTCTGGGGACACGGCGAGGCGCAGGCAGGACCCACTTGATAAAGGCACTTCAGCACGAAGTCGGAGTACTTTCCTTCTTAGCATACCAAGAAAATTTTGGCATCTGGTCTGTTTGGCAGTGATTACCATTGGGAATATGCGATTTTGGTAACAAGCACAGGAAGCAACTGGAACCACATATATCTTTTCCAAACTGAAGACCAAATTCCATTTCTGTGGTTCACATACCTTTGTCAAGACGTGAAAGTGATATATTTAATTGACATTGTATATCAACAATATTTCTGTTCAGATTTGTGGTTTGGTCATTACCTTTGACAGTCTTGTGGTCTTAAGAAATGAGAGAAGATTGTAGGAAGATCACAGATTGACCGTGGTCTGTATTTTTGCCTTTGGCTGAGAACTTGGGGTTTGATCAAGATACACTCTTCTCTTGACATCCCAGAGACCTTCTGAAGCAGCCACGTGGTTTGGCTGCCTTTGATTCTTCTTGGCCTTCATATTGTTCATGTGCAGAGACAGAGCCAATGGGTTTCACCAGCTCTTTGTTCTTGAAGAGTAGTTGAGAACAAGTTAACAGCATAGAAATTGGCTGTTTGCTTTCAGCTCTAAGTAAGCAAAAATTCCTCGTGGATCCCTGAACACTTGTTATGTAGAATCTGATTTAATTACAAGATATGCTAAGATTGATAGTTGTAAATAGAAACTGAGTATCTATCCCAAGTGCAATGGGAATCTGTGAGAAGGAACTTGGTTAGCTCATTAATTTGATAGAAATCACAGAATCGTAGCTCAAGATGACTCAACGAATGGCCACTACCGTTCTTTTAAACAAGAAGATAGGAGAGCTGACTAATACACCTCCTTTTGCTGTTTTTTTGTTTGTTTTGTTTGTTTTACTGTTGCCGACTTACTCCTTTTAGTGTATTTTTTTCCAATCCAATCAAAGAAAGGATGAGAAGAAAACTTTTATCCCCCATAGTTCTACATTTAAAAGCTGTGTGCACATGAGTGCTCATCCTTTCTGCAGGCAGTGTGTCTGTGTATCTGTGTTACTAGGATTGTAACTCAAGATAGTCTCACTGAGCTATGTTCCCATCCTTTATTATTATTATTATTTTTAAATTTTAAGACAGGGTCTGTCTCACTAAGTCGGTAAGCTTCCCAGTCTAAGCTCAAAATTGTGACCCCCCCCCTCCCCTGCCTTCTAGAGTGCCGAGATTACAGGTGTGTGAACCATGCCTGCTTAATCTATTTTGTTGTTGTTATTAAGGTTTTTCAGGCACATGTTTCCTCATAATTTAAGAGCATTTCCCTGTCAGAAATTTGTTTTCTGTTTCAGTTTGCTTTTTTATATTCTATATGTGATAATTATTTTGATATTTTGTAGACTGAGCATCTGGCATTAATTTATTCACTACCACTTCTTAATAATTTGTGTTTTTTTATACTATATCTCATGCTACTGGGGATTGAACCTGGGGCACTTTACCTTTGAACTATTAATACATCCCCACCATGTCTGTTGTTACTAATTTTTATTTTGAGAGATAGTCTCAGTAACTATATTGTTAAGAAAAGACTCAAAGTTGCAATCCTCCTACTCAGTCGCCTTGAGAGCTGGGATTGTAGGTATATGTGCCCATACCTAGTTGATAATACGTTTTTATACGTGTTTTAGTCTAATTCTCTTCCGTCTCTTCTATTACATCACTGTCTACTTTTTAAAACAGTATTTAACTGTCTTAATGCATATATATATATATATATATATATATATATATATATACACATACATACACACACACACACACACACACACACACACACACACACACACACACATTTTCCCCCTCTCAAGACAGGGTCTCGCTCTGTAGCCCACACTAGTCCTGAACTCGCTTTGTAGCTCAGGCTGACTTGGACTCACACCAATTCATCCCTGTATGTTTACAGGAACACTGAGATTTCCCTTGCACGAGGTTCTTCGCCCTCCTCTTCGGTGGAGGCCGGCTGCCTGTTTCTCCACACTTCACGGACCTCAGGCTGCGGTGTGAATAAGCACACTCCTGCGCATCACTGCTGCTCTCAGAACAGCTCTTTTTCACACTTCAAGTCCTCCAGCTCTTTTGATGCTCACATTGTCCGACCAAATCCTCCAGTGTCTCTCCTCGTTATCATGTTCTGTTTTCTCATTATTTTCTGCCATTTACTGAAAATTTAACTTCCCTGCATTAATCTCACACTCCCTAGACCCGCCAATGCGAGAAGTGTCTTGGACTGCGTTCATGTTAACATGTATTTAACTTGACCTCCTGGTTCCTGGACTTCCCTGTTTCTGGGCATCAGTCAGGACATGCATTCCACCTCAACTGTTTAGCAGCATGGCTGTGGAGCTGCAAATTCCTCCACAACTTCCTGCAATGATGAAACTGTTCTGTATCTGTGCAAGTTAATTTTCTTGTTGTCCATAGAGATGTTTAATACCTTCGTCATGCTCTCCACATTTCTACTTCTATCAGTTGATAATCTTCCTTAGGCTTCATTGAGGTGACAAGAACATATTCTCACCACCCAGTCTGCTGACCTGTCTTATCTGAACTTCTTTGCCTCATCTCTTACTATATTGAAAAAAGACTCTTGTTGTGGTTAGGATCTGGAGTGTCCCCCAAAAGTCTCATGTATTTAATATTGTAGATTGTCTATGGAGCCATGTGCTGTTGGTGGATTGGGGTTTAGTATGGAGGGGTGGTTACAGTTAAGACTAAAGGCGTGTGAGTTAGGATTAAAGGCGTGTAAGTTAGGATTAACTGTGTGTAGTGGCCACACCTTCCACACCTGGATGCAGGAGGGGCTAAACACTGGTGGAGACCTGGAAGGATACATAAGCTACATCCTGCCTTCCTTGGGGGACTAGGACTAGGACTTGGACTGGTCTCAACTAGTCTCAACTTGCCTTCCTGTTTGTGATGTCCTGAGAAGCTGCCTCCACCTCTGTCTCTGCCGTGTACTTCCATTGCTGCCGGCCACCCCTGAATGGACTCTGACCATCTGAAACTGTAAGCTAAAATAAGCCTTTCCTTTCCTAAATTTGTGGGTATCAGGTATTGAGTCACAGCAATGAAAAAGCAACCGAGACAACCCTCTTCCTACAGAGGTCAGCCTCTCTGCTTAATCCTTTGGATCATGTCCTCTAATTTAAAACGAAGGACATGACCTTCCAATGTGTCATTGTGTCTCTCCTCTCTTCCTTTCTCCTCTCCCTGCCCTTCCCACCCATTTATGGTGCCAGAGATAGAATACAGGACCTTCGCTCTGAGTCACATCCCCATCACTGGCCCCTTTTTATTGTTTATTTCAGATAGGGTCTCACTAAATTGTTGAGGCTGAGCTTGAACTTGTGATAATCCTGCTTCACGCTCTTAGAGTGCTGGGATTACAGGTCCATGCCACTGGCCTGGCTTCCCTCTTTTCTGCACCAGTGTACTGACATCCTTAAGTTCTTCATCATCTTAAAAAAATAAGCAACTGCCCATTGTCTTCCTCTTTATTTAGTTTCTGTGATATTTCTCTGTGACTCTTTTCCTACTACCTCATCTGCATTTATTATTTATCAACTGATTTATTAAAAATCAACTTAAGTATCTGCAGTTGTTACCTCACTCTTTTTCCCTGTCTTGGTCCTGGGAGTATTGGTAGAAGTCATCTGCCTAATTTCTTAGGGCTATTCAATTTGATTAATTGCTTGGTAATCCTCATGTGGAAACTATCCTAACAATTAGAATTTTTTTTCTTGCAGCAACTTTCAGAGTCCTGGTAGGCATCAGAACTAGTCCCTTTGCTTTGAAATTCTTATCCTTTCCATTTCTGATGAAATCACCACACTCTCCTGCAGGATTTTACGTTGGGGTACTTAGGGTAATTCTGGGTGGGTAAGTCACTCCTTCTGCCTCTGTAGTGTCTTTGCAGTAGCTTTGAAGGCCACAGGGCAGTGCTGCTTCCTTAATGCCTTATACCCTGGAGACCGTGAGTCACTGATTCAGGGTAGCTGCTGGGAAGCCACCTTTGCTGAAATTGTCTGACAGGGACAGAGGTCCCTGTCATGGGTTTGGATCTGAAGTGTCCCCTAAAAGCCTCATGTTCCTATGGATACTGTTTGTGGTTGGGAGGTAGGTTCGGGCTGGAAAGGGCAAATACTTAGGGCTTGACCTGGAGGGGTGTATGCCGGTTCTGCCTTTCCCCCCTGTTTTCTCTCCCTGTTGTTTCTCCCTGCCTAATTGTTGTGCCCATACCAGCATGGTTTCTGCTGACCAAGAGTCAGAAAACTCTCGTTCTTCTGGGCACGAAAAGAATGCTAAGTTGCCAAATCTCATGGATGTGATTCTGTGTTCATTTAACTCAAACTCATTTAGTCATTTAGTTTACTCAACCCCCAAATTTGAAATAATTGATTCCTCTCTCTTTATAGAAAGCTGCTTTTGACTTGTCCTATAGAGCGCGTGGTCGCTTTCCTGCCACCTCATTACTTAGCAGTTTCTGTCCCTTGTTGGCTCCCTCTCCTATGCCTGGCCTCTGAAGGGAGTGGGTAACTAAACTCCAACTGCATTCTCCGACTGCAGGGTGTGTGTTCATGTTTAATGTCTGCCAGCACCAGTATTACTTTCCTTAATCTTCTTTTCTTCCATGCTGTTACCTCAGGATAAATTGGATGGGAATAGAGCTTGCAGCCAAAATAGCTTAAAAGTAAGAGAACACAGAAGAAGGGCTGCATGCAGACCATGATTCTCATCTCTAGGAAACAGAATGTATTGTGCTTAATAATGAGATGTTTATTGTAAGACTGGAGAAAGTATTTAAACTCACTGGAAGGACAGAAGGAGAAGCTCAGCCTCTTGGGAAAAAAAAAAACCACTCCTAGAATCATTCTTCAAAGCTTCTGATTTTCTGTCATTGCTATGTTATGCAGTTCTGTCCCAGTGAATGCGTTTGATTGCAGAAATGCAGTCCTGTTTCTTTGTGCTTGGGGAAAAGGCACCTGAACCAAATAGTGTTGCTTCTATCTTACTAAGGTAAGATGCACAACATAAGCCACTATCATACTCTGGGAGAGTTCAGGATATATTGAACAGTCAGTCACGAACGACAATCATACATTACAGAGAAGCTGAAAGGCGCTGCTTGCCCCGTTTTTTCTTTTAACATTTTTAGGATTTTCTTGTCTTTGCTTTTCTCTTTGTGCTGGCATTTTGTTTTGGATGGCCTCTAATCGGTCGCATCAGTGAATTTTTGAAAGTGGATTTGGTGACAGGTACTGTTCTAGTGGAGGGCTTCTGCCCGATAGGCAGTCAAGAGCCATTGTCCTGAGTAACTTTGAGGTAAGGGTGAAACTTTTTTTTTTTCTCTGAATCTCCTAGTAGAATAGTCCTCTTTTAGATTAGACTCCAGACATTTTCCAAAATACTCCAATAAGAAAGAGGGAAGATCTTTCAATGACTTTAGGTATTCATATGCCACTGCTAGGCTGGGTGAACTGAGATTTCCTTGTGGCACATAAACCATTGTGGAAAGTGTGGAAACAACAGAACTCGTGAAATGAATGCGCTCAAAGAGGAAGTGTGCATTGCCTTTATTCTATTTGTCGTTTCCAATGGACATGAGAATTACTCAGATTTATTAGTCTTTTTTTCAGTTACTACAACCAAACATTTCAGGCTAGTTATTTACAAAGTATAAAGTGTATTTAGTTCATAGTTTTGGAGTTTGAAAGAGTAGTCAGGGTGGCACCAACTTGGATGAGGGTCTTCTTGGCTGCTCCGCCTCATGATGAGTGACGTCGCAGTGATAGGAGGGAACAGATCCCACAGGAAACCAGAGGCGTGAAAAAGGGTCATCTTGCTTCCTCCTCCTAAGATCCACCTCTTAAACGTTCCGTTGGTGGCACCTCTTGGCATTGCCATAGTGGAGACAAAGATTCTAGTGTGTGAAGCTTTGGGGACACACAAACCGTATCCGAACCACATCAGTTGACATCTAAAGAAATTACATGATTTGAACAAATAATTTTGGAGGAATTAGGGCTTCTACACAATCTATTCTTCCTTCTCAGAAATGAGAGCTATGTCTCCACTTTTCATTCCTCATTAATCATAAAAGTGTTAAGATATATTTTCCCATATATTTTCTAAAAATATTTACATAAAATAATTTCTAATTGTTGTTAAGGTGAAAATAATTTCCTAAACATATTATATGTATGTGTGTATTAATGTTACTAATTTGTATATATTCTAATATATGCTTGTTGTTAATTGTGAACTTTTAATAAGTAATTGTATAGATTATATTTATTTGTAAAGATACTGGCATAAAGGTATAAATTTCCTGTTTAGTTATTGTTGAAATTACAAATAAATTATGTTCTAAAACTAATTATTGAAAGTTTTAAAATATTCTAATTGTTAGAAAGGTATACTGTATGCATTCTACTTTTATTTATATAATTATACTGATATGCTTCCACATTTTATGAGTACTTCAGAAATAAGCAGTGGCCACCAAAGAACATTATTTTTTATATTTTATTTATTTGACAATGATGTATGTAAGAATTTCTACTATGAAATAATTCTCCCATTCAGATTTTGTTATATATTAAATATGAACATAGTCATTGCTATTACTCTCTAGATATTTATCTGTAGAATTTTAACTTTTAAGGGGAACACATAAAACTCTATTTGAGTCACTGCGTATATCTGGTAGATACAAAAATTTATAAGAACATACAATTTTTTCCTAATATTTCTTTATGGTATAGCTTTAACTTTCACATTACTAAAATGTTCATTATGAAAACACATTTTCACCAAGTTATCTAATTTTCTCAGAGAACTGAAATCATTTGCTTTTTAAACAATATCTTAAAACAATTTTGTTTCCTTTCTTGTCTTTCAAAGCAGTTTTTGGCTGTTTCATTGACACAATATGTAGGACTTTGATTCATTTTTTCCCAAAAATCACTTAAATACAATCAATAAAACTTCATTATTTTCGTGAATTCCATTTGCTCTACAAAAGAAGGAAAAAAGAAAGAAAAGGAAAAAAGAAGAAACTAATGAAAAAGCAAGTTTTTGCCCCTGCCCCACATTTACCAAGGGAATTTCTGATTATTCAATACAAAATATTTGCCTGAGAAACCCTAAGTTGTAGCAAGTGAGAATAATTTCATAAGATGCTTGTTTCTTTCTTCCTTATCATTTTATTTTTTATGGATTTGCTTTGATTTCTTTTTCACTACTCCCATCTTCTTTTATTTTGGTTCCCTTACCCTTGCCTCTTGGAAATACTGAAAGTTTTTTTTCTGAAAGTAGAGTTCTGCAGTTTCAAATTTCCCATCTTTAAACTATATAAGGCAATTTATGGGGTCAATTTTTGAAGCCAATTGCAATAGTGCATTTAAGATTCTTGGATGAAGCAGCCATTTATAAATAAGATTTTCCTGTTCAGATGGCTCCCTGCTTACCATGAAATGAAATTTAAGCTACTCTGTGAAAGCATGTTCATTCTAAACGAAATCATTTCTTCAAAGTCTACCTTTTCTAAGCATACAGCAGAGAAAAACTTCTTGTCATATAAATTTTTTCTTATATTTATATCAAGCTTTTAGGTAGCTGCATCATTAATTTGATATTTCAAAACTTTATTAAGGATTTTAAACTTTTCATTTCTGTTATTATTGTTTCAGGCTGCTTCATATAGTCTTTATGAGTTTTGTTTATTTTTATTGAAAAAATGGTTCTAAAACATTTTGACTTTTCCTGTAATTTTTTTATGATGACCTTGGACTTGATGTAATAATAAGCCAACACTGATTTCCATAGATCTATGACCTTAGTGTCTCTGTCTTCCTTTCTTACTCTAAATACTTTTTTCCAGAGTTTTCAAATTTCATCACTGTTTTTAATGGTCTTGTTTTTAAATAGATTTCCCAAAAATTGTGTATTATACTTAATTTTTTTCCAGCCACTCTCATGCGTGGTACATCCTAAATTTATTTTATTTTTATTTTATTTTTGAGACCATGTCTCTCCTGTTTCTGTAGACCAGACTGATATTGAACTCACTACATAGCCCAGGCTGACCTAGAACTCATCACAATCCTCTTGCCTTAGTCTCCTACATGCTGAGATTACAAGCATTCGCCCCCATGTCCAGCTATTATGTGGTTCTGGGGGATTGAACCTGGGGCCTTGGGTTTCCTTTATAAGAGCTGTAATCACTGTAATATACCCTCATAACCCTTACCTTTATATGAATACAGCTTATATAAAATTCAATGAAAGGTCTTCATGCCCAGTTCACGAAGAATAAGACCTAATTATACGTTCTAAAATAAAATCTAGCTCTATCGACCATGTTCTAACAAGCTAACAACTACATGCTCCCATATTTTCTAATCCTCTGCTGTTGTCAGATTAGTCTTCTCTAGTCCTGCACACTAGTGTTCAATTATAATCATGTTATCTTTGTTAATCACTAACATGAATCTTTAGATTGTTATAGTCATATTGTAATGTGATCTATGTAATCTGCAAATTTCTGCGTGTGTCTCCTTACCTATCATGCAATTTTTTTCTGTAGAAAAATGAGTCTAAAAAATATTTAAAACTAACTTCTCTACTACATATTTTTAAGCCACTTTGAACACTTAAGAGGTAAATTCTTCCACAGAACTGTGATTAGTTTGCACATGCTTGTAGATTATAGATAATAGATAGATAGATAGATAGATATCAATATATAATTTTATTGCCGGAAAGTTCTTTTGTGATTTTGGACCCATGGCCCTTCCCTCAATTGTGTTAGTCTTTTACATGGCTTACTGGACAAAAAACTGAAACTTTAGTTTTTCAAAAATAAATTTGAAAAATGAAGGAAGTAAACCCTCCAGAAGTCAAAAATGTTAATATCTTGAGAAATTTTCCAATGGGCAACACAAAAGAGTCTTACAGTTCAGAGTTGAAAGTTTAACACCGTGAGTAATGAATCAAGTAGTATCTGTCTTAAATATACTTACACATTTCTGAGATGTAAGCTTGAATCACGTAGAGTCCATAAATTAAGTAAAAAATGATGATTCCAAGATGAAATCATTTTACTACATAGAAAAGTTTAATTTATCAACTTCAAAATATCAGAATACTCTCTTTTTATTTTTCAGAATTCAGTTGCTTGTTTTGGTGTTTGGCCCAATGAATGATATCTCAGAAGATCATATTTCATAAATGAATGCAAACATATGAAGCAACTTGACAGTCTGAAGTTTATATTTAAACAAGTTTGTATTATAGTGTTTTAACTATGTTACCTATAATGTAAAAAAAAAAGTCATTTTTATTAAAGGAAAAAAGAAAAATGGTCATCTGGGAAGCTCAGAAAGTAGAACTGGGGAGTCACATGAATCTATAGAATCAGATCTTTTAATTCCATACAGATGTCTTAGTGTGTTCCTGTAAATTTTCAGACTGAAAAGGAAATGTTAGTTACACCTTTCCTTTTTACAGCGCAGGGTAAAATATTCCACATATTGTACATGTTTCACCAACAGAAAAAAGACAAAATTTAAGTGACAGTAACTTGGTCAGGTTGGATGTAATATTCTACTATTAAGCTAAAAAAGTGTATTAAAAACCTGATACGCAATTCCTTTGTGAATATGAATCCTCATCTTACAACATAGGAAAACATAATTTGCATTTTTAAATAGTGATTGAAGGAAACAATGTGTAGAAGAACATTTATGTTTATTTTTATGATGCCAGATAATATAGTCATCCTGTGGCTATAGTTGTTATACTCCACAGGAAGGTGAGGCATATCTGTTGCTTACAGATATCTGCATAAGTAGTATTTCCGCTAGTATTTACACAGCATCTAGGAAAGTGTCCCACTTACTCATTACTGCGACAGAAGACTCAACATCCACAAACTTGACAGAGGAAAGATTTATTTTAGCTCATAATTTCAGGTCACGGTCTACTTATACACAAGAGACAGTGTGGGAAACACACTGGGGAGGTGACAGTGGGAGAAAGAACTGTACCTGGCGTGGCAGTGAGGGACGAAGGTGGAGCTGCCCTTTCAGGAAATCTGCACCGACTGGCTCACGTCCCAGAGTTCCACCCACTCCCAACAGCACACAGGTACTTTACAGCATCCAGACAGGAGGCTTTGGAGGGCACTCCAGACACAAACCATAGCAAGTTCCGGGATTCTTGAACAGAGGGGGAGACTCTGAGACTCCTAAGCAAGAAGCAGCGTTTATTCGGTTCAGTGCACTCATATCCAAAAGCTGAGCTCTAAACGCCCAGGACATCGCCTATCTATTCCACATTCTCCACTTTCATGTTCAGATCCCCGAAGGTCAAAGAGTATCGTTATCTTGGCTTAGGGTTTGTGTTACCATAATATCATTATATATGTGGCGTCTGTGCTTCGACTGTGGCCAGGATGAGGTTGTTGATACGTAAGCAGGGGAGGCACACAAGGCTGAGATTAAAAGTGTAATGCCATTTTTAAACTGGGTCTTTGTTTTTGAGGAGTCTGTTTTTCTTCAGTTCTTTGTGTACTGTAGTTATTAGCCCCCTCTCTGAGGGATGGAGATAGATCATAATTTTTTTCCCATTATATTGGTTCTCTCCTCACTCTGTTAATTGTGTAGAAGATTTTTTTCTCCTTCTTTTGAGACCGAGTCTCACTCTGTACAGAACTCAAAAAGCAGTAGATGCTGGCAAGGGTGAGGTGGGAAGAGGAACCCTCCTGCGTTGCTGCTAAGACTGCAAACTGCTACAACCATGAGAGAAAAAAGTACATAGATGCCTCAAACATCTGCAAATAGATATACCATTTGACCCGGCAATACATCTTCTAGGTATCTTTCTAAAAGAATTAAAAGCACCATATAACAAAGACAAGCATACTTGCACTTGTAGCAGCACATCTAATAATAGCTAAATCATGGAAGATACCACAATATCCATCAATAGACCACTGTATTTTTTTCTATATACAATGGAGTGCCATTCTACCATAAAAACAGACAGATTCAAGTCATTTGTAGGTGAATAGATGAAACTTGGGACCATGTGCATAGTGAAGAGAAGCAGACTCAGAAGATTAAATGTAGCATGGGTTCTCTAATATGAAAAACCCAGAATATAAATAAGAGTAAAATATTGAGAGTCAGGAGTGATAATGAGGGGAAGGTGAGGGGATGAGAAAGGGGGTGAAGAAGGGAACGGGAAGTTGTTGTGATATGTGTGTGCCCATAATTCCCAAGTTTAGTGTAAACATTGTGTATCACATATACATATAATAAAAAATGGGGAGAAGCTACTATTGGATTGAAAGAGATAAAAATTTGGAAAGACTATAAAAAAGTGAATCCCCAAAAGCCAAAAACCCTGGCCCCAAACAAGTCCATGGGGTTCCAGCCCTTCCAGGTGTACACTGGAGTGTGAGCAATCTTTTCTATTTGGTCCTTGATTCCCTCTATGGCTTTTCCTTCATCATCTACTTTTAAGCAACAGTTGCTCAGGTTACATTTTCCATAAACTTCTCCTTCTGAAGCAAGCAAGTAATCTACAGCTAGTGGTTTTGACGGGTAGCACTATGCACTTTGGTCTGCTGCTTGGTTAGGATATTGTGGGCTCTTGAGTTTCATTAGTTATATCTCACCAACAGCCTAAAACTTGATAACATGGTTTAATAGGACCCGTCCTCTGCCAGGTAGCTGGCTTATGGTAATGGATTACACACTCGGGGGCATTCATCATTTTTCCAGCTGCACATTTGTAGGGTGTGCCTCTGTTTCTGACCCCCTAAGCCCCCGCATAAGGGGGCTCCCAAATGTTCTCCCCTGGCTGTTGGGAAGGAAAGTAAATAGTCCTGCACACACAATATCCAGACCACAGCAGGGGATTGCAGTGTAGGCATCTTGTCCCCATGTCGGGTGTAGCCTTCCTGGAGCCCTGCACTCAAACTTTGCGATGATGTCATCCCAGGCCTGCTTGAGGTGAGTAAAGTCAGCCAGAAGGTGACAGTCTGGTTTGTTGTGATTTGGGGACAAATACCATTGATTTTCCCAAGCAGTTGTATTATAAACACTTTTGGCCCAGGTATGCCGAGCTTCCAAGACAGGTGTTAAATTGTCCCTACCATCAGGCAATATACTATTTTCTAGTAATTGAGATTTTAAGAAGCCAAACCCTAGTAGCAGGACTAGGGTATTTTGTCTCATTTTAAAGAATCCAGTTATCTAGTTTCTCAGGACCGTTGGTCTCCCACGATATTCCCCTGACACACATAACAAGAAGAAACTTTTAGAGATTGAGTGTCTGCCAGGGCCAGAAACTGATTTCTTGTCATAGAGAAACTGGAAGGAGGTTCATTTTTTATTTCTTCATAAAAGGAATCAGAAGACCTCATGGAATGTGGCTTTATGAGTGCTAGTGATTCTTTTGAGATATAACCTTGTTTCTGGGTTTTTGCCCTATCCATAGATTCAAGAGCCAATCCAGTTGCTCAGTAGCCACTTGGTGAAACTAACAGGGTTATAGGCCTCCAACTGACAATCTCATGTGGCGGCTCCCTTCTGATAAGTGCTGTTGGGTCTCCCTCTTCCCAGGCTGCCCATGAAACACAACTCCAGCTGGGGCAGTAAAATTCAGCTTCGTAGACACATTAACCATTTTCCTTATGCATTTGTTGCTGAGCCAGTACTCTTGCTCCTACTGTAGACTCCTGCAAGGTATGTCAAAAGTTTTTGGGCCTCCGTTATGAGTGTATGCTTTTGCTGTGTGACAGATGCCTCTGGGCTAGGATCTATGACAGCACAGATATCAAAAAGTGTTGACACTGGGTATTTTAAGCTAGTGAGCTGTATCCTTTGAAGTAGTTGGCCCTTTTCATCCGGTAGTGCTTCCTGGGTCTCTGGCCAGGGTTTTTCTGGGCACATGCCTCATGTTGTATGACGACAGCTCTGGCCATGCTGGAGAGTCTCAGGATGTAAAATTGTCATCTCAGCGTGGAGTCCTGGGTCATCCACCTGCGGCGAGTCCTTGGTGAAATTGCTTGACAATATTTGGAGGTAAGGACTCAAGGACTGCCACCCAACCATCCTCAAATTTCTACTAACTGCTGGGTATGTTACTCCCACATTCAGTCTCAGACCAAGTACGTTTATATTCTGAGTAGTTGGATTCACACTCCTCCAGGAGACTTGGGAACAGAGCTGCCATTAGAGCAGCTGGCTCCATTGGCTCTCTGGCAGCCATAAACTTGATTTTCCTGCCAGTCCTTCACTTTCCCTGAGCTGTAAGGGCATCCCCCTTCTGCTATCCCTGACAGTGTATAATAGCTACCTTTTCGATATCTATTCAGCATCTAACAAGTTGAGGATTTTTTTTTTTTACCATATTTAACACCCTTTCCCCCAAAATTAATTTGTTTCTTTTCTTTCTATAAAATTCCACAGACATGGAGGTTGATAAAAGCATACTTGGAGTCAGGATTTATGTTGACAAGGATTCCCACTACAATTTGGAGAGCTCAGGTAAGTTTTCACTACCTCTATAAGAATGTGTGGATTTTTACACAGTATTTTCTGACCGTTTGGGCAATATTTATCCAGTATTGTCCCTTATATTCCATTAAGCTTAAAACTGAGTGAGGCACCATTGGACTTTGTCCCATAGTAAGTTTGTCAGCCTCTGCTAAGAAGGCGATGGCAGCAAGGGCTCAGAGACAGGGTGGCTAGCTTTGAGAGAGTCAAGTTGTTTAGAGATATATGCCACTGGGTGATGATGCCAAGACCCCAACATCTGGGTTAGCACCCTGTCCGCAATACTGGTGTGCTCATGAATGTATAGAAAGAAGGGCTTAGTTATGTCTGGGAGCCCTAGGGTCAGGGCATTGTGGAGGGCTTGTTTGATTAGTTTAAAGGCTCTTTCCTGTGTCAGTTCCCATGGTAGAGGCTCTCTTTCCACAACTTCCTTTGTGGCTTCCCGAAGGGGTTTGTTTGGTCAAAATAGGGAAATTGAGTATCCAGATCCTGCAGAAGCCAGTGGCTGCAAGGAATTCCTGAACCTGGCAGCAGCTCAAGAGGGTTGGAATTCAACAAACTGCTTACTTTCTCTCTTTACCAAGCTGCCACTATCCTTGGGACAGGGGAAAACTAAGATACTTGACTTTATCTTGGCAGATTTGAGCCTTTTTTCCTTGAGACCTTGTAACTAGCCTCCCACAGAGGGTGTGGAGCAGCTGATTTTCTTCCAAGCGATCCACTGTGTTCATCCAGCCAAGAGGAGGTCATCTGTATACTGAAGCAAAGTGCAGCCATGTTTTTTTCTGAGGGGAAGGCCTTTAAATCAGAGGCTAGTGCAGTGCCAAAAATGGTTGGAGAATTTTTGAGTCCTGAGGCAGTCTAGTCCAGGCAGTCTAGTCACCTGGCCTTTATCATAACTTTTAGGCTTTTCCCACTGGAAGGCGAAGATTGGTTGGCTCTGAGGAGCCAGGTGGGTACAGAAAAAGGCATCCTTGAGGCCTGGGCATGTAAAAAAGGCACCTTTAGCTGGGATGTGACCTGGAAGAGTGTAAAGTTTAGGGAAAACTAGATATAGAGTAACAGAGGCCTGCTTTACTGCTCACAGGTCCTGAAACAGCTGATAGTTTCCTGTCCCTGGTTTTTGAACTGCCTTTTATGCATTTTAGCTCCTCTTGTGTCCCTTATATGCTAACATGTATTTTGATAGCACACTTTAAAACTACCAGGCTGTGACACTAAGGCTGCAGGGTTGGGGCGATGCTGTGCATGTGAACATGGAAACCAATCAGGCACATCATTTCTTTGTTGAGCCCCTACCACTACTTACTGTACCACTTGAACTATTGGCTGGTGTCAGTATTTCCAGATCAGTCAATTCAACATGATTTATTGGCTATTAAGTCCAACTGAAGAACAAGTATATCTTGGTCAATCGTTGGAAATTTTTAGTATTATCTAGGAAAGTCAACTATGTAGGATATCTGCTGACCTCCCCTATCAGCTCTTTCCCACTGATTCTTAACTTGACTCTTAAGTCTTAATGGTTAATGATTATTACTGAAATAACATAAAATAGGGCATGAAGAACATTTATCTTCCTTTCTTATTTAGTCTAGCTCAGTCTTTTCTCTTCTTTGACAAACCAAGAAATAGGAAAGCTAATGAACTTGTCAAATATCATGTGGCTCAAATATGTCAGAATCTGAATTTCTGACGACTTATGTGCCAATAGTGTTTTCGTAGTTAGGATGTGGGGTTCATCCACTAAAAATCTATTTATTAGTCAATAAGTATCTAAAGGCAACTGAAACCTGACACTTCCCAATGTAGGAAAAACTACATTTGGAATCATGAATAGAATTGATTTTGCCATCAGAAACTAGTTTTTAAAAGTGCAGTTCTTGCGAAGGTAGATGGTCCTGCATCATAGTGAAAGCACACCAAGAACATGTAAGAGGCACGTCTCTGAAGAGGAGAAGTGAAGAGTTTATCAGGGCTGATGTGTGGGCTCGCCTAAGGACCTGTTTTACCATAATGTTTCAAGATAATGCACAAGTTGCTGGAGAGATATTCATTGTTACTATCTAGTTTGTTTAAGAACTTATCAATTGGAAGCAGAGTTTTGTTGTCCACGTGTGTTTAGACTGGACAACACTGGCAGCAAGCCTGGCAACAAGGTGCCGGGAGCATAGTTTCAGAAATTGAAATTAGTTAGAGAAGATTGTATCGGGATAGTTATGTGCCTCAACACTCATGGTGATCTCTAGACAAATGTGACCAACCAGAAGAATCATCAGTTATCAGTAGCATTCTAACCCAGGGAGGCCGGAGAACTGCATTTTCAAACAGGCATCCTACATCTGGATCTCTGACAGAGCAAAATGCTAGAGGGCATTTGGAATTTGTTGCCTCTTCACAGCCATCCCAAGACTCCTGCCAAAGACCACACCCTGACTTGCTGTTATTGAGTACTTAATGTTCATAAATAAGGTGCATTGTATAAGAAGCATGGCTAATACACGGACACAAACTGAAGGTTCCACTGGACTTTGGGAATTTGAAATGTCCTATCATTTGACTTGGTTTTGGCAAGAAGTTAGAGTGAGGCTGTGATGCATTTTATTACTAAGTGTGATGGTTGTTTCATGTTTGCCTTCTTTATGCTTAGGTGGCAGAATCTGGAGGGAATCTTCTCCTCAGATACTGTGTAAATGTGCAAGTTGGGGCACTTCAGAGACACTGAAGTATCAGGCAGGAGGGAGACAAGGAACCTGATCCCAGCTCCTGCTCTTCTCTCCCTTGTACTCAGATGCTGTTCAGTCAACTGCGTTTGCATGGTAGGCATAGCCTATTTAATGTTACTTTTGTAACGGCTGGCGAACTCTTCAACAAAAAAGAAAACTAGATAGTAGAATAAACAGATTCAGAAATGTTTGAAAACTTTGCCTTACAAGATCAAGAGGATTGGTGAGTTGGCAGACTATCATTGAAGAAAAGCAGGAATCTTAATCTGCAACAAGCTGTTATAAAATACACTGAGTTTTCCCCAAGGAGATTTTGGTATTGTTATTGTTTGTTTTTTGGTGTGGTCCTGGAAGTAGAGCTCATGGTCTTTACAATGAGGTGCATCTCCATTTCATTTTTATTTTATTTTATGTTTCATCTTAAGGACATGGTGTCACTAGATCCCTAAGTTACTCAGACTGGGGTCAAACTTGTAATCCTCCTGTCTCCACCTCCCAGACTTTTGCCTGCACCACCAGGCCCAACTCCAGAACATAATTTAATAGAGAAAAAAAAAAATGGTCATTTCTTAAGCTGATAACCAGATTTTATTTTGTTCAAATTTCTGGATAAACTTTTGGTTTTGCAGATTAAAATCATCATGAACAACATCTCCTGAGGACATGTACATTAAGGAGGATTGGCAAAGACTGAGAGATACAAAGGTTTGACATGCGCCTTGACAGTCGAGCTTTGGTACCAGCGGAGACATTCTATCAGTCAGTGGTTCTGGAAGGAAACAAGTGAAAAGAATTTAGTAAAAAAAAAAAAAAAAATCACTAACCAAAATGTGGAAACTACAGAAAGAAATTATAAATGATGAAACATTAGTAAGAAGACGGTATCTTATCTCTTTTAGATCTGAAGTGAAAAACTGGTTATTAATACTTGGAGACAGTGAGGCCTGTGAAGAAAATACTGCATTTGAAAAAGTAAATCCTCCATGCTGAGGTAAAGACAGCACAGGACAACACCGTAGGGCAGGAGCTAGAGGAACTCAATCCCTTATTCTGTTCCTACCTCTTGCTATAACTTTTCATTGACTTGTCATGGAGCAAAACAGAGACCCGCTCAGTCTAAGTCAGCCTGCTCAGAAACAGGGTGGAAATTAAGAACAAGAACGATATCTCAGTAAAATTGTATCAGGTATGTACGTAAGCAGCTTTCTTTTCTTTTTCACTGTCCTCGGGTTTGCATAAGTAGATTCTTCCTACAGGGAACATTTTCAAGTCTTCCCACTCTTTTCAAAGTGTATCTCAAGGTCTCCTCTTCACTATCAGTGATGTCCTGTCCTTTATTATGGAATGACTTACTGTAAATTTAAAATTTCAGTCCCTTCACAGAGTGGCTGCCAATCGTGGAAGGTCATGGAGGAGGCAACAGAAAAGCTGTTCATTCCATGGAAGCCAGGAAACAGAGAGCTGGAGGGCTTTTAGCTGGCTCTTAGCAACAGAGAGTACGGACTGAACTTATTGAAGTGAAATAAACAAAAGTGTGAATGAATAAATGATTGAAAAGATTATTAGCTCAAGCCAGTGCCTATGTCATAGCAAGATAAGCCAGGGGTAATAGCCTGTCCCTCTCTGCAAGCAGAGGTGTTGTGGTTAGGATCTGGAGTGTCCCCCAAAAGTCTCATGTATTTTAGTGGAACCATGTGATGTTGGTGGATTGGGGTCTGGTCTGGAGGGGTGGATTGCAGTTAAGTTAGGATTAACTGTGTGTAGTGGCCACACCTGGATGCAGGAGGGACTGGTTATGGGTGGAGACCTGAAAAGATACATAAGCTGCACCTGCCTTCCTGGAGGGCGGGGACTAGTCTCAACTAGCCTCAGCTTGTCTTCCTGTTTGTGGGGGAAGCCGCCTCCACCTCTCTCTCTGCCGTGTACTTCAATGTTGCTGGCCTCCCCTGAATGGACTATGACCTTCGACACTGTGAGCTAAAATAAGCCTTTCCTTTCCTAAGTTTGTGGGTGTCGGGTATTGAGTGACAGCAACGAAAAAGTAACTAAGACAAGAGGGCTTCCCTTCTTTTGTTTTCTGCTTCTTCTGTCTCCACTTTTACATCACGGAAATAAGGCACTTGAGTGGAACTCAAGTCTTCTGCGCTTTACCACTTTGAATCAGAAGCAAGCAGGAGCAATTCACCCTTCTAGACCTAAGTAATTTCAAGGAAATGTGTCTCATTACTAGGAAAGCTATCTGTCATTCTGTTCCCAGATACACAAGGAACTCAGCCAATGACTGTCCTTTCTCCTGCAGAAAAGCAGCACCCTTGCAAATTCGCTATTTGTGCTTAAAAAGCAGGAGCGCTTTCATTGTACCACAGGGATGGCCAGCAAAGAGGAGGCTTTGGGAAGGCTTTGTCAGGGAGTTCAATTTCATGGTCATGTCGTTAAACTTCAGCAGGATAATTCTGCAATTTAGAGATTGTACATACATACAGTGATAGTTTGTCTTCATTTGGAATTATTTGAAGTGATGTTCCATTTTCCTAACAGCCAGTGCTTGTCTATGGAGCATAATGAGTCTTTAAATACACTTTGGCAACAGTGTTTCCACTGTTCCCTCGTTATTACCACAATTGCTTTTCATCATCAATACAGATGTTGCTATATTTTTGCCAATTTATTTGATGGTGTGCTTAAAACTGATCTAAACATGTAAGAATCCATTCTCTTTTTGTTTTTGTGTCAAATGCTTTATG
Organism: Ctenodactylus gundi; assembly: GCA_004027205.1. Lineage (NCBI taxonomy): Eukaryota > Metazoa > Chordata > Mammalia > Rodentia > Ctenodactylidae > Ctenodactylus > Ctenodactylus gundi. The sequence continues at coordinate 220,198 of PVKB01000057.1, read as the reverse complement.
AAGCAATTAATCAACCTAGGTGAACATGTTATACAGTCTATAAATATTCTTACATTTTGCCTTACGAACCATAAATATTTCATGTATCTTCATTTAAGAACTAATTTTTCAATATGTGTAGATGAGTGCTCTTGCTCCTAAGACTAGTTTTCCAGATGTTGTTACTCATTCTAGTTTTCTAGCCTACTCATCCTTCATCATATCAACTGAGAGTCCAGTCATCTCATGTCTGCAAGCATGCTGGTCTCTTTTGTGTGAAATGTTGTGATTTTCTGAAAGGTATTTTTCAATAGTTTGGTGTTAAAGAAAATGCTAGGTCAAACTTATGTTCGCATAAGTGTTACTCAATTTTATTATCATGCCCTCATAACATCAACTTTCTGTGTTATATCTGCATGGGCCCACTTCTGGGGGCTTTTTTCTTCCACAAATTATTCTGATAGTTTGATCATTGGCAACTTTTCTACTCGTTCCGCATAAGAAAACAATCTTACCAGCTCCTTTGACTGAGAGCCTCAAAGATTAGATTTCATCATTTGTGTAGTTCTACTCAACCCACAGAAAATATAAATTTCTTATCTGACTGAGGTACAAATAATTGTCTCACAAAGTAGCTAACTTTGTTTTAATTGTAGATAAAGATGGGGCATTTCAGCCTTGATCTGTAAAAACCTTGGTAGCCGTGGTGGTTAAGCCTAATTTTTAATTTGGCCAGCTTGGGAGCTACCTAGGGGATTAATAAAGCATACTTCTGACTGTGTTAGGTATCATGGAGGCTTGATCTGGAATGCTATATCTGGTCCCATGCCCCTTCTTTTCTGGTACTGTTCCCCTACTTCCCTGCTCTGCTTCCCACAGTTGAGGATTGGACATCTTTGCTTGGCTGTGTTCTCTCGTGATGTCTCTGCCTTGGGGCCAACTGACGATGTACCATGTCCACTGAAACCATACGGCAAATGAAATGTCTCTTTCAACGTTGTGGGTCCATACTACGTCCCTGTGATACAAAAGCTATCACTTCATTCCTCAAAAGAAAAAAGTGCTCACTGAACTCAAAACCAGACCTTCCCTAAACTTATCACAGAATTGATGTTGTAGGCAAATTTCACTGTAAAATCTAAAGATACATGCTAAGGACAAAAGAAAAAGAACATTGTTATAATCCTCCTACTGGAACAGAAGCCCCCAGGGGCCACAGCTGACAGCAACACATTGATGGGGATTTTGACAGACTGATGGAATCTAGTTCGAGGACAAGAAACGTGTGAGGATTTGGTTTTAAAAGATCCCCACACTTCTGTGATTTTTACCTCCAGAAACCCCACCCATTTTGCATGATAAAGATTTAAGAAAAATTCTTTTATGTTTGTAGCAGAGCAGGGTGAAACAACAGCATTTTTGAAACTTTTCAGTGTTGTATATGAGGCCTAGTATTCAAAGGAAGGGACTTCAGTAGAGCCATGTCTGATTCAAGGAGATCAGATCTCATATCAGCTCTATCTGGCCATCTTGGCCCACTTTGGGGGAGAAAAATATAAAAAAGACACCCCATAACATCAAAGTTCAAGGATTTAGGCCCTTGTAAAGAAAGATTTAATCTGAGGTAGTGCATTTCCTCTTCCCACACCTTTTCATCACATTGTCAGGGCTCTGGTGCAGCAGCAAAATACGTGATGCAAAAATTAATAGATCGACAAAGAAAAATCACAAATCCAATAATATAGCTGGAGGTTTCACACTTCTTTTCTTTCCAGGAACCAGAAAATGAGTAGAGATAGTTGTACTACGCAGCACCATTAATCATCTGAATCCAATTGACATTTATAGAATGTGACGGTCAACAACAGAACAATACATTTTTCCCTCAAACTTGGACTGTTTGTCTTGGAACATTCAGCAAAACAGACAACATTATGAACCATGAACCATACCTTAAAAATGTAAAATAATAGAAATCATATCAAATTCTTTCAAAAACCACAGTGGAATTAACTTAGAAACCCTTAGTGAAAAGATAGCTGGAAAGTATTACATTGTTTGGATATTAGACTACATGATTCTAAGCCACACGTGAATTGGAGAAATCTCAATCAATATTTTCAAATATTTTGAGCTAAATTAAAAAAGATAAAGAAAATGATGGAGCTTACTAAAATTTGAGAGGCAGAGTGAAAGCAGTTCATTGAAGTAAAGGTATAGTGTCATATTGGCAATAAAAGAAAATCAGTTTCTAATGCTTTCAATTGAAGTTAAAGAAAGAGGAGTATTTAAAGGTGAAGCAAGAACAATATAAGAATATAATTAGGACAAATATCAGCTAAATGGATAAAAGGCTGAACGGTGAAGCACAGCGAATTCTGAGGGTGGCGACTCTACTCTGTATAATACAGTAATGGTAGATACATGGCATTATGGTTTGTCAAAGCCTTGGATATTTGTAACATAGAGGAGACATTAATGTGTGCAGATGTAAAAAAAAAAATCTTGAAACTTCATGGATCCCAGGAATAAATGCAAATGGTGATGAGAATCACACTGTGTAGCAAATGTGTGAATCAGCCTTATTATAGTAGGTGAGGGAGGGTGTTACTTTAAGTAACTTTAGAAATAGAGCTTGTAAGAGTAAGGAGAAAAGAAGTGCACAAAGCACTGTGCACTGGTTTTTAAAGTTTGTCCTAGTTTACTTGTGTAGATTAACAATTCTAATAATGCTACATATGTCTATTAGAATCGGATGAATAAAAAATAGAAAGTAGATGGTGGTGGGAATTTATGGATGAGCAAAGACAAGAATCTAGAATGCTTCCTGAATTTATAACTTCCAGTGAAGATAATAATAACTATTCATATCTAACATTACACTGGCACCCAAATTATGCTTGGCACCCAAATCTTGTTTTCTACTATTATTGTGTATTAAAAGGAGTCAATATTCCTTGGAAAAATTCCTGCTTCTAGGGCTTGAGCAGGAAATCGTGAAGATGATTCTGAAGCATCTCCTATTGTCAAAAATAATGAAATTCTCAAAATAATTAAATAACCATATAGAAATCCCGTACTTATTACTGGGACATTCCAAAGGGTGTAAAGCCAACTGGAAGAACTTCCAATAGCCCAAACTGAAAAATTTAAGCAATAAAACAAATAAAAGAGTTCTGTATTACAATCCAAAATATACAATAAAAGGTTCAAAATAACCTCCATTAATATACTATTGAATACATTAGGAAGTAGAGGAGAGGTCACAATTCTCCCATTCCAAATAATTGCAACAAAAATTTGTACTTACTGTCTCCTTGAAGAGGAGAGTAAATTCCTGCTCCGTAAGTGCGGGGTGGGCTCACTGACTGCTTTTCCTTCCAAAGAACAAAATATGAAATGTGGAGAAAGAAAAGGAGTTAACTTTATAGTGGGGAAACCTAATACAGGATTTCAGTCAGATGAGGAGTGAAGGCTAATGTCAACAGTTCCACATGTGAAGCTGACATGATATGGAAAAATGGTGCTCGCTTTTTTCCCCCAAGTTTTCAAAGCGCCATAGCCAATCTCAAGCTCAATGAGTAAAACCTCCAGTTCTAACAGAAGAGCAACCTGGAACACGACCGACCAGTGTTCTATAAGTTTATCAGTGATCACAAAAGGTAAAGTCTGAAGAACGGTAACAGTGAAGGTGTGCCTAGGGAGATATGATCACTAAATGTAATCTGATGTCATGAGATAAGATCCTAGAGCAGAGAAGGGACATGAAGTTAAAACCAAGAAAATTTGAGTGAGCAGTTGAGTTTACTTAATCATAGGGCTAACTCATCCATGTGATAAGAGCTCCATATCATGTGAGGTGTTCATGATTAGAGGAATTATGTGAGTGTGGAATGGAAGAATAAACTTAAATTCTTCATTTTTTTTTTCAGTACTGGGATTGAACCCAAAGGTCTTACTGAGCAACTTCCCCTACCCCATTTTTATTTTTTATTTTGGGACAGGGTCTTACTAAGTTTCTAAGTTGCTCTCCAAGCTGTGCTTGAACATTCTTCAGCCTTCCAGAGTGCCAGGATTGTTCTTTGTACTATCTATATTTTTTTCTATTGCACAACTAAAACTATTATTTAAAGCTCACTAACTAGGATGCACATTCTCTTGTTTTATCCAGTGTAACTTCAAATTGTGTGTATTTACCTATTCTGAGTAAATGTTTTGGGATGTTAGCAGCTGTCAGCTATGCATTTAGCATAAGCAGCACTCACTGATAAGCTAGCTTCCTTTCCTAACCTTCCTCCCTTACCCATTACATCTGCCAGTGGGCTGGAGCCTTGCATTTTATAAGGATACCCAATGATGAAAGAGATAAAAATGCCCTCAATTTCGCTATAACAACACTAGCTGCCTTTTGTGGGTTGTTGAACATTGGTGGGTTCAATCGTCATTAAGCTTGTGTCCTTTTCACCACCGTTATTGCTGAAATTATTACTGCTTCTCTCTCTTCTCTGTCTTCTAACTTGGTTTCATTTCCAGGCAGGGTATCGCCTTGTGGTGGTAAAGGTGGCTGCTGCCCAGGCCAAGGTTTGAGTTGTCTTTGCACATTTGAAAAGCTGCGCAGGGACCACTGGATTGAGAGAGAAGAGATAGATTTTCCAAAGAAAAACTGAGGATTCTCTTATGAAAAGAAGGAAGAAGAAATGCACAGTGGCTTAGGGGAAGAACTTCTGTTTTGTGTCCTTGAGACTTGGAACTAGGCTGCATCTTTTTGGCTTCAGATGGACTGGAGTCTGAAAGACTAGACCCAATAGGTGCCATCTGTTTATATGACAAATGGTCCCGCCCCTACCCTGGATAATCTTGGTGTTGAAGGTCAGATGAGTCTTTCTGGTTGACATCACTTTCTGTCTTTTGTCACAGATTGGTGCTGAGAGATTTAAGACTTTCCCATGCAACTCCAAGAGAAAGGACAACTGGAACCTTGGACATGGTGTCTTCTGAACTCTAGTCCCCCTGTGCCTTCTCCCTTCACTGGATTTAGTTTCTGTCCTTTTACTGTGATCACGACCTGAGTGTAACAGCTTCCATTAGTCCTGTATGTAAAGTCTAAGCATCATTGACCATAAGGGTGGTCTTGAGATCTTTGTTACATAAAAAATTAGGATATATTCTGTAGAAGCCTGGATCTCTGGCTTTTCTGAAGAAATAGGAAGATCTAGTAACCAATTCAAGTTCTTCAGATAACAACATCTGCCTGATATGCTTTGGGAAGACTTACTTTTTTTCCCACTGAGCACAAAATTTTAGCATTCTTTATCATTGTGGCCCCCCTTTGAAGTACCTGTGTAAAATAATTCTAAAATTACATCATTTTAAGCTATATTTGATTTTCTTCATTTTTGTTATTTTTGTCTTTTGAAGGAATAATATAATTCTAAGTTGTTAGAAGATGTAACACTTAGAAATTCTAAGAGATAAATAATGTGGGGGTATAAATTCTTAAAATAATATTTTATTCATTAGAATAAAGTAAATAATAGAAGCCATATTCTTAGAGAATATCACTTTAATATTGAGATGTATTTTCTAGAGATAAGAGGGAAGAGAAATGAAGCAATAATTAACCCTAACTATAATTAACCTCTTCTTTTATTTACTTTGTTGGACACTTATTTAAAGGAAAAAACGCTGAAACACTCGCATTCTCTTTTTTGGTTTTGAGACAGGGTCCTGCTCTGTAGTCCGGGCTGGTTCTGAACTCACTGTGTTGCTCAGGTTGGCCTTGGACTCATGGCAACCCTCTGCCTCAGCTTCCCAAGTGCTGAGATTACAGGTGTGAGCCATCATGCCGAGCAACACTCACATGCTTTGACCCATCTCATAATTCTAACCCTTTTTTTGTCCCTTCTCACATAGTTATTATTATAAGTTGGTCTATGGCTTTCCTTTTCAAGTTTTTAGATGTGTACTACCTATATGCATGCATAAGTATGATGTGGCTGTTACAGTTTTAGTTGTGCAGTTCATTTTATTCAGGCATTTGCTATAATTTTAAACATTGTTTCTAAGATTTACCCATATGGGTACTGGCAAATCCAGCACATGCATTTTCAACAGTGATGACTAATATCAGCACATGCATATGTGATGCTTTATTTATTCTCTTTGTGGTGGAACTTTCCCTGGGCTGGAATTTTCTTACCTTTCCTTTTTTTTTCTTTTAGAACCAATGGTGTCATAATAATGATATAGGCTAAAAACTGAGTTGTTACTATGTGCCAGACACTGCTATACAAATGTTTGATGCATTTTTATCTTCATAACAACCCAAAACAGGTATATAGTATTTATCTTTTTAAGACGAGGAAATCAAAATATAGAGCATTTACACAGTGGTGGTTAAGGTCACATAGTCGAACCCTGGAGCTGGGACTGGAGTCTTGCTTGAGAATACTTGCATTTCCCTGCCTCGGGAGAATCTGGGCCAACGTGCACAGTTTGCTTAATGAATTCTTAGGTATGAACATTTTGGTGTGCTCAGGTGGCTCTCTGGAAACATCGTACTGGCTTAGTTCTCATTGAAACTAAATGCTTTTCTTTGGCTCTGTCTCTGTCCTCCCACAGAGAGCTTTTAGTCATGGCACATTTAGACCTAATTTTCACGAGGTGGAGTGGAAAATATTTGCAAAACACAATTTAGTGACCCAGACCTTTAATTTTATCCATCTTTCATTTTGACTATCAAATGTTTTGTAAAACTTTTTTCTCTTATTCTCTTTACCCATAATTCAACAAGTATTTATTAATTGTGTTTTTGGTAGTGAGACACTGTGTTAGACACAAAGTATATAAAAACAAAGTAGAATTCTTTTGTCTGAGGAACTTAAGAAGTAATTAGCTACATAACCAGCTAATTATAGTGAAATGCCATAAGTACTGGTATAGAAGTATAATTATATACTACAAGAATATACATGACAAAGTATTTATTTTTCCTGTAGGTGGGACTCAGGGTAAAATGTTCTGCAAATTGGAAAATGAGTAAGATTTTCTTAAACTTTGAGGGAGAGTGAGGCTATTTCTTGGAAGGAGGAACATAAATAATCGCTTGAAGGCCTGAAAGTTCATAGAAGACTTTCAAGAACAAGCAAGTAGGGTAGTTTGGTTGGGATAGGGTGAATAATCAGAACCGTGGAAAGAAAAGACATTGTGTATTGTAAATCTCAGAATATAAAGTTGCCAAAGCTTTGGAAGTGGTTACCAGAGGAGAGAGAGCACAGGTGGAGCTCACTTCAGCCTCCCTATTTCTTTTTATTGGCTCATACACCATCCAAATCAACATACCATTTTTCCCCCTTAAATCTTTTAGTATAAGAGCTCTTGAAAAACTTAGATTGTTTTTTAGGCAATGACTCTTTTTTGTCTAAAATCCATTGAATCAACACACCATAGAAAGACCACATAGTTGAGGATACATGAGGTTGTCTCTGCATCCTCAGTTTTGCTCCTCCCTTGGTCAGCCTGTCCGGTTTCGTGCCAGTATCATGGTTTTCTTTTTCACTGTTGCTTTGTAATATAACTTGATGTCTGGATTCGTAATGCCATCTGTCTTTGTCTTGGTACTCAGGATTTCTTTGGCTGTTCTGGGTCTCTTTTGGTTCCATATGAATTTTAAATTGATTTTTCAAGTTCTATGAAAAACGTTATTGATGTTTTGATGTGAATTGCATTCAATCTGTATGCCAGTTTTGGTAAGTATAACTATTTTGATTGTACTAATTCTGCCTGCCCTAGAACAGAGGATGTCTTTCCATTTTCTAATGTTCTGTTCAATTTCTTCTTTCAGCCTAATATAATTTCTTTTGAACAGGTTCTTTACTTCCTTAGTTAGGTTTACTCCCAGGTGTTTAATTTTATTCTGGACTATTGAGAGCGGGTTTATTCTCCTCAGCTCTTTCTCAGAACTCACTGAGAAACTCATGTTGTTGCTATAGAGTGACACTGATGATTTTTTCTATTAATTTTATATTGTACAATTTGGTTGAATTTTAAATCTAACTGTTTCTTGGTGGAGTTTTGGGGGTCTTCTATGTAGACCATCATGTCATCTGCAAGTGAGAAGAGTTTGATTTTTTCCTTTCCAATCTCCATTCCCTTTATTCCATTCTTTTGCCTGATTTCTTTGGCTACTCTTAAAAATGTTTTCATTATTCAGTGGATGTAGTTCATATGTGAGAAAACTGTTGCATATCTTAGATTGCTATGAACATCTCCCCTCTTTCTATGTAATAACTTGTCCCAGTGGCTTTGTTTGAGGAATAAGATCAGGCAACCACAAAAGCAGAAAGTGCACTTCGGTTGCACACATGCCTTCATGTGAACGAGCATCACTGCTCTAAAAAATGAATGCTATTGTTCTATGATTCTAAGAAAATAGTCTGTACCTGTTCCGTACGGCGTTATTCATTTTCAAATAATTGTCACTTATGGTTGTCTGAGTCTCAAGGTGCACAACCAGCTGACACAGAGAACCAATTATCTTGTATTAGAAAAAATATATTGTGTTGGTTATTTCAGTGTAGAAAGTATCAAACAACTGGTCTATAAGGCAAAGACTAAAGGCTGCTGGAGAGCTTAATGGCTGAATGTCTAGACCACGTGTACAGTTTGAGCTGCCATTCCTGTCTGCCTTATTTTTCATCTCTGCACCATATTCAAACTTCCAGAATTGGTATCAGTTATGCATATCTTATATTCTTCCTACCCTTCAGTGATTCCTTTGAATGGAAGACAATAATTTCCCAAGACAAGAGTAGGACTTGCATAAACTACAAAAATGAGAAAGGTGTTCTTTATATGAAAAACAAAAAATGCCTACAAGATTCTATCAGTATTCTAGCAGCATGCCTGTGTATGCACACACACACACACACACACACACAACACATGCAACACACACAACACACACACCTTTTATTTTCCTTTCTCTACAAAATGTCAAAATACTCAATTGATAAGCATGATTATCTCAACACTCTAATGTAAACTAATTAATAACGTGAATTTAGTGTATTTGGCTTCAAGTTTGAAGTCTTTAGACAATATATTTCCCTTGTTTCTGTAGCTGGTTATAGAGCCTATGTCTCCCCTTCACAACCTTTTGTATGTGTTTGTGTTGCTACTTTTGTTGTGATTGTCATTTATCTAAACATCTTTTAAACAAGAGTGTCATCCTGGTGAACATTTGCTTAGAACACAAATATACAGTAACACATTGTACTAGGTACTGGATGAAACGGAAGCTGTGTCCTAGTCTGAGAGTTCCATTTAGGCAAAGCATTAGCTATTACTTACACATCAGAGTAGGAATGCTTTCAAGACTGTTTTCCTTTAAAGAAATCACAGATTTGGAAAGATGCAAAAAGTCTGCCCAGTGGAGAAATGTCTTCCCTTACCATCTTTTGGGGCCACATCTACTGTAACTGTACTATCTCTGGAAAAGGCCATTTGAGAAAAAGAACCCAATTTTTCATTCTCCATCATTCTGGTCATCCAGACAGGTTCAGCAAGTGCATCTTTTAAGTGTCTGACCAGACATAAACCTCACAAGTTCTCTTATTTACCAAAATCAGTATTGTTTTATGCTTCCTGAAGTTACTTGTAGGCTATACTCGCGGAATGCCTTTGGAAGTATGATTATTTAGGTTCTAACAAATACAGTGTAAGTAGAAACGATGGTTGCCATTTTCAGGCCACAACAACATAGAAGCATTTGCCTCATTTGTACTCTCTTCTCACAGCCAATGTGTGTGTAGAGAATGAGAGACTCAGGACTACCTTAGGGAATGGCGGAAACCTGAGAGGAAAAGCTCACAGATTTCTCAATCACTATGTGAATGAAAACTGTCATCAGGAAGAGCCATGGTAGACTGTCACGTGAGCAAGAAGACGACCTAAAAATCTTAAGAGTATGCATTATGTCTCTAGTATTAGGCTTTGAATTGAAGAACATTTTATCTTACAGATGATTGCTTCCTCCTTGGTAGCTTCTGCCTCACAGGTCGGTGAGCTCTCTGAGGAATGTTGACAATGCCAAGAATAGAGTGATAAACTGTAAACACAATTGGATGGACTTGTTATTCCACTGGTTTTAGACAAGTTCTCTATTTTGACGTATGATCCCATAAGTTCCAATCTGACATCAGACCATAGAGTTTTTATGTGTTGCTGAAATTAGTTAGTAGAGTTAGTATGACTCAGTCTCCAAGACTACCTAGGGTCTTGGCAATTGTTTTCTTGTTTTTTGCGGTATGAGGTAGGTACCTTACAGTCCTTTGAGGAAAGTAGGGAAGAAGGACTAGATATCTTTCATGTGGTATGACTGCATATTCTCAATATGTGTGGCTTTGTGTTCATTTAGGGACCTCTAAGAATGGGGAGTTAGCTTAGAGGGCACTCTTCTATACTGTGAATGGCTCAAATTAGTTGTCTATGGTATTGCTGGCTACACAGATCTAGCAAATCCTCACCACCCATTAATGGTATTTCTATACATCTATAATTAGCAATCATAAGTTAGAAGAATCTGTGTATCTGACATCCTTAAAACTTGTTTGATCTTGTTGATTCTATTGTTTAACATGAAACCATGACTGATGTTCTCCTAAAGCCCACTAGTACTTTGCAATGGCTAGTATCCATTTTGATTCATCAGTGTCTCTTTTGTACAGATAAATAGTTATATTGAATTTGTTTCTTAATACTACACATGGATATTACATCATGGCCACCATCTGAATTTGGAAATCCCAGAGTTCCTTTCATATGTACTGATATCAGATAGTCCAATTATGAGAACTGTTCACTTGATGGGATTATTTACTAAATTATATTTATAATTAACATGATATAGAAATGTGAGAAATTTATGTCTACTAAAATAATTTAACTTTTATTAAGTATTTAAAAATATTATTCAATAAATGTTACTAGTGAAATCTTTCTATAGTTCAGGCTTCCAGAAGAAAATAGAAGATTATCTGCCCTGGATAAGCCTCATTTTGCTTATGTTATTTCAACAAGCTTGTGCAGCTTTTCTTTTTTTCCCATTATTTTTATTAATATACAGATGTAATACATAGTATTTACAATGAATTTGGGTGTTTCCTACCTCTATGTATCACATCGACTACACAATCCCTTCCCATCTTCTACCCTCCCACCCCCTCCCAGTGCCTTCCCCTGGCTGCGGCTATCACTTCATATGGTTCCAAAGAATGTCTGTGTTCTGGGTTTTCCAAGTCCGAGAAACCATAGTGTTTAACATGTTAATCTTCCTCACCTAAGTCATTTCACTCAAGTCACCACTCTACCCCAGCTTCCTATTCCTCTAATGGGTTCACAGTAGTCAAATCTTGATATCTCCTCTCTGAATCCAACCAATCCTTTCATTGGGATATTCATTGTGCAGCTTTTCACAAGTAAACAATTTAAATTATATATTCTTTCTTTTTCTTTTCTTTTCATTTCTTTTTTTTCTTTTTTCTTTTTCTTTCTTTTTTTTTCGAGACAAGGTCTCATGCTGTAGTACTGAACTCACTGGTGTAGCCCAGGCTGGCCTTGGACTCAGAACAATCCACCAGCCTCAGCCTCCCGAGTGCTGGGATTGCAGGCATGTACCACCACTCCCAGCTTTATGGGGTCTGGGGAATCAAATTCAGGGCCTTGTGCTTGCTAGGCAAGCACTGTAACCACCATGCCATTCCTCTAGCCCCTAAATCTTATATTCTTGAAGTCTTTAACTAAAATATAATCTTCTGTCACTTACTTGTCTGTACATGTCTACTCTATTCATGAAAAGATAGAGAAAAGTTATAGGTACAATTAGAGATTCTGTAGAAAGAATTTGGGATTATTCCTAGTGTCTTAGTGTGGATCTGGAATGGCCCCCAAGAGCTTCATGTGTTTAGAAGGTGATTGGTCTGGGGGGGGGGTGGTTAATTGTATCAGTGAGTTAATCCATCAGTGATTTCATGTGCTATTAAAAGGCGGGGCCTAGCTGGCAGGGATGGATACCTGGGGCATGACCTGGAAAGATATAACTCCTTGCCTACTCAGCCCTTTGTACTCTCTTGGCTTCTTGGCTATGATGAGATGAATAGCTTTCCTCTGTACAGGCCTCCACCATACTGTTCCACCATTGCCAGCCATCCATGAGTGGACTGAGACTTCCTGAAATTCTGAGCTAAAATTAACTTTTCTCCCTTAAGTTGTGGGTGTAGAGTGTTGTGTCCCATACAAGACAAAGTGACTAAGATATCTAGTAACTTTGATTTTTTCAGTCAAATAAGGAAATTGCCATATGTTAAGAGTCCAAAGATGTGTGTGGAAGGGGTTGAGTATTGATGAGCATGAAGATAATGATAAATTATTAAAATAGTAGCTTTGAGGAATTAGAAATTTATTAGAAGGGTAAATCTGACTGCAAATTTACAAAACTTTCCTTTCTCACAAAGCTAAGACACAGTGGGCAAGAATTAAATCCAGACTACCATGAGGTCAGTGCCTTTCTGCTGCACCCCACTGCCTGCCATGGGTATCTTTTGTAGCTCTTTATATCAACACAGAGTCATTTACTAAATAAAATAATATTTGGTCCAGATATTAAGATGGTTCTGCAATATTGGGATTTAACTAAATGTTCTTTCTCATTGACAAATGGGAGAGAATGGAGAGGTAAAGGCAGGAAGAGGCAGCTAATATTTGGTGGTTGCAGTATGGAAAGTAAAATATCATGAAAACCTTGCACAGATATCAGGGTGACTAGAATATACCAATAAGGAGGAGTTATAGGTTCTGTATGCTTTTCTCTAGTGCTATGCAAGAATAGAAAATTCCATAATTTCATCAGATCCTCAAAGGAAAGGTGAAAGGAGTAATCTTCATGGTATTGAAAATATTCCTATGGTTAAGACATCAAATTTTCAGTGTTATAGAACAAACACTTGGCATCATCCTTGTAGTAAGATTCTGTTTTTTGCTCTAGGTAGCAATTAGAAACTGTCATATAATGTTGATCAATATAATTAATAATTCTCACTCCTTTCTTGAGATAATATCTGAAAGAGATAATCAACTACACTGTATTTTTCCCAATGAAGCTTACTGGAACAACAAAATCTGAACTGTTACAATATTATTATCTTTTCATGCAAAAAGCAGTTTATCTAATGACCTTCAAAATGTAAAAGTCATTGAATAGCCTATTTACATCTTAGTCTTTTTATACTTAACTCCAGGCAGCTCAAATTTTTATAAAAACTCCAGCATTCAACGAGTCCCCAAAGAGAGATGACTGTAAGATGTGTAATATGAAACTTCTGTGTGAACTGTTAACTCTCCCCACATGGGGGCAAACCACGGTGTCTTTTAATGCAATAATGGTATCAAAATGCATAAACATCAGATGTAACTGTGCTCTCTACTTGACACCAATCTGTTATTCTAATAAAGGAATTATAACGTGCTTCATGAGGGAAAGAGCAGTACACCCTCATATCCTGCTAGCTTTTGCTTGATGAGTTCATAGAAGCTTTTTCAATGCAACCTCCTGTCCTAGTTTTGAATAATAAGCTCATAACAGAGAGATAAGGCCAGAATGAGAATTTAAGTCTCCTCAATATTAATAACTAATGGATTTCCCATTTACCCGTTTGAAACACTGTATGTAACTGTTGCTCATTGGCTCATGGGGAATATTATTTTTCTTTTAGTCTCGAATGAAATGTAAATATTGAAAATAATTTAGGAAACTTATTTTCAGGATCTGCTCTTAACTCATGGTAATATTTCATGGAAAGTTATGCAACTTCTGAGCTTTGGAAAACAAATGGAGCTGTTAAACACTTTCCTTTTTTAATGAAAGCTCTAAGGTTGGACCATACACAGGCCTTCATAATATTGTGATTCAAGTGCTTTCATTAGTTTTCCCCTCACTTTCATCAATATTTTATATTAAATTGGAAAAATAACATCATATTATTTTCTAAGAATACATCTTTTGTAATGGTAAATTATTTTTGTAATGGTAAATATTGCTCATTGGTTAAAGCATATGGATACAGAACCTTCCTGGATACTCAAAGATCTTGCTTACTTACCCACAGTTCACAAAATGTAAAGGAAAGAAAAAAAAGTTGTTTAAAATATATGTACATTAGTAGAGTTTTTATTTCTACAATATTTCTATGACAATTCTAAGAGGGAAAGGCAAACACTTCCTTCAATAAAAATCAATTAGCCCAGAATTCTGAGCTTTATACTTTATAACTTTGTACTATCTTATAGTTTCTACCACATATATTTTATGTATGATGTTATTTAACACCACTAATATTCTTTACCATTCACATCTCTCAAGCATATTGAAACAATGAAAATTCTAAAATACATTTTCCCAAATTAGATATGTGGATGAATGTACTTAATCCTAAGAAATGTTATCAAGGTCATCAGTGAAAGTAACCATCGTGGAAAATGGAATTTGATGAAGTATTTAAAAAACATTTCGTGTTCTTCAGTTGTATAATAATTTTCCTACCCAGATTTCAAGAAAAACACTCAGCAGTCACAAAAATCTCTTGCTTGTACTTATGTTGTGGAAGATTATTTCAAGAAAAAGGAATTGGAGGTCTTCAATTTTAATTCAAAAGTACATATCTCTTTGAGATAGTATATCATCTCAACTCTGTACTTTAAACAGAAAATATAGGACTGGAATGCAACTTAAAATATCTGGCCAGATAGGGCTAACTAATGTGATTCTTTAAGATTAAAAAATAAAACAAGAGACAATGTTAGCTGCAAAAATTAGATTTAATGTGTGTGTTAAAGTCACTACAGGAGGCAGAGCAAGGAAGCAGAGGAAAATGGTGTGTGGGTAAGATCCCCAGTGACCGTCTCTCCACGGGTGCACATGGTCAACAGCTACTGGTGCACCAAACTACCATCAAATGAGGTAAGGAGTTCAAGGAAGAGACCACGTTGCTTGCTTTTAGCATTGTATTGAAGAAGGCAGGAAAGAAAGAGTTGCCCCCAATTCCAAGCAGCCACACATGAAAGGAAGTGTTTCCTGCTTGAGGGAAAGAGAGAAAAATTACAATGAAGTCCAGACCTTAGACCTGAATCTCATTGTCATGCCTGAATTGTTGGATCCTAGTGTTGGGAAAGCCCCAGGAAACCCAGGAGGACAAAACCTACAGACTAAGGTGCTGAAACGGCAAAAGCCAGGGTGACTACTGTCGCTATCTCTTCCCCCTTCCAGGAGCAGAGCAGGGAGCAAGCCTCTACTTGCTGGGAAGCAGGGCATGGAAGTTACCATCAAGCTTTGTCTAGACCCACTGCAGTGAGACCCTGCACCTCTGGAAACCCCGGCTCCATATGCAAGACAGAGCTCACAGAGGGAGCACAGGAAACAAAAGCAAAACCAGACAAATGGGATTACAGCAAACAGAAACCTTCTGCATGGAGAAAGAAGTAACTCACACAGTGCAGAAATGACTTACAGAATGGGAGAAAATAATTGCAAACTCTGCATGTGACAGAAGGTTGATATCATATATATATATATAACTGCAAAAGCTGTAATCAAAAAGTGAATAACCCACTTAAAAATTGTCTTTGGGTCTAAGTAAACATTTCTCCAGAGAAGGCACATAAATGTCCAAAAGATAAATAAAATGCTCAGCATCACTAGTCACCAAAGAAATGCAAATAAAACCACCAGGAAATTTCATGTGACTCCAGTAAGAATTAAAAAATAGCATGGAGTTTCCTCAGAAAATTAAAAATAAGACTGCCTTGTGATCCAGGAATCTCACGATAGCGCATACATCCAAAGGAAATAAAACTGGTATTTCAAAGAGACGTCCGCACTCCCATTTTCACTGCAGCAGTATTCAACAACTGAAATGCTCATCAACTGGTAACAGATAAAGAAAAGATGAGATTTAATACCTACAAACAATGGAATATTACTCAGCCATAATAATAATGAAATCTCATCATATGGCATTGGGGATAGAAGTGATAATCTATGTTAAGTGGAATACATAAGGAATGACAATTATCAAGTGCTCTCACTCATATGGGAAACTCAAGGAAGTGAGTCTCACGGAAGTGGAGAGTAGAATGATTTCCTGTGGGTCATGAAGAGTTGGGAGAGGGATGGGTGGGAGTGGGGAAAAACTGTTCCATGAGAACGAAGTTCCACTTAGAAGTTTGGATGTATCGTTACACAGCAGAGTGAGCATACATTATTACACTGTACTGTACATATCCAAAAGCTAAAAGGAAAGTCTTTGAAAGTTTTCATTGTAAACAAAAGGTAATGTTTCAGGAGATAAATACATTTCATATAATTTAGACATACACAATGTATGTGTGTATCTAAACATCACATGGTACTCCATTAGAAAATACTATATATATATATATATATATATATATCAGTTAAAAATAAATCACAAAGTTCATCATATGCAATCTCCGAGTAGCACATAAGATTGTCTTATTTACCAGAAAGTGTCAGTTTTTCCCAAAAATGATAGTTGATTACTTCTTGAGACCAGATGACAGAGTACAATATCAAAATATAGTTCGACCTTCCATGGTCTACAGCATTTTTTCCTTATGAGTTTCCTTATTCTGTATGTAAAAATATGTGAAGGCCTTGCCTTAGTACAGAAAGGAAACTTCCAAGTGGAAACCGTGGCACCATGAGCAAGGATCTGAAGCGAGAAGATGAAGGGTGCCTTACTGTTCCCTGCCGGAGGAGAAAGCTCTTGCAGAAAAGCGTTCGTGCTAGTAGTCCATTCATCCACTGGGTAGCTGCAGCTCCCAGAGCCCTAGGCTGACCCCGAAGCACACTCTGTTGACTGTGCTGGGGACAATGACGGGGAAAGCACAACATAGTGGTTGCCTTTGTGGCTCTGCTTACACGGCGCTAGAGAGACTTCCAAACAATATTCTCCTTGTGTTCCCTGGCAAAGGCTCATCCATAAGAAACCTTGATGCATTTGGGGTCACTCAAGTGTAGCTGAAGGAGACAATTGCCAAAAAAGTAGATTAGTGGCAGAGAAGGTTAAATTTTACATGGCTTTCCAGGTATGTTAACATGTTTGGTCTTCTTCCTAAGGCAGTGGGGAGCTATTAAGTAATTTTAAGCAGAATGGTTTATTTTAGAAAAATCATTTTGGTGTATTATGCAGAGTCTGTTGGGGGCAAAAAGAGAGGGGGTCAGGCTTCAAGACGGCTGGAGGGAATTTGATGCATTGCTACGTGATATGATCTGTCTTCCCAAAGGAATGGAGATTCACGAGCAGCTTTAAGCAGATGGGCAGTCACGTCACAGGCAGGATGCGAGTCAGCTCATATGTTTCACAGGGGGACCTGGATGGCTGTGTTGCTGTCACTGAGTGTGAGGAGTCTGGGAGGAAGGGGGTGGGTGGCGCTCAGCAAGGACTTTGACATAGAGGTTACATTCAGACATTGCTGCTCCCTTCGCCAGGGCGGTTTTGAATGAATTCAGTTGAACCTTGCTCAGAGTCAATAGCTGACTGGGAACAAAGCTTTATTTCTGGTGCTAGATTTAAATTAATAAGGGAAATCTGACTTATCAACCTTTATGCAAGCCAGTGATATAGAGGAAAAATTCTTTCAGTGATGTTGGGCACTGGTCTATTTGATGAAAATAAACTGGAAGAAGAAAAGACAAAAGCTTCATTTAAATATTGTAACATGGAAAGGGATATGTTAAAATTGAAATGAAAAGGAGTTCATATACTCTGTAGGAAAACTCCCCTTCAGCGTCATTATTCAATACTGAAGAAAAAATGTTTTATGTGGAAAGTTTGCATCGTTTTCGATTTGGAGATCTGGCTCACTAAATGCAACAGAGCGTTTTTTTTTTTTTTTTCTTTATTGTCTTGTTAAATGTAAGACTGGATTCTCTGCAGTTTTCCAAAATCAGTCTACAGCTGTAGATAAACTTAGTTGTGTCAACTTAATTGGCTCAGGAATCACGGAGAGGATTAGAGAATCACACCGCTGGTGTGGGGAGGCCTTGGCTGTTCTCTCTGGTCTCACTCCCTTTCCTCTGTCGCTGCTGCCCTATGACCCGCTTAGCTTGCTCCACCGCAGCCTTCTTTCTTCCGTGTTAGTTCTGTCTTGGAGACCACAGACCATGGACTGAACTGCATGAAACGTGAGCCAGACTAAGTTACTCCTTCTTCACCTTGTGGTGTTGGGTATCTTGTACTGGCAGTGGGAAACTGACTAATAGTCATTTCACTTGTGGGAAATGACTCAGACATTCCCTTGCTGGCTGCATCTTTGTACTTGGTAATTTTTGTTGAATGACTGTATTTGATTTTGAGCATCTGAAGCCAAGGAAGGTCTCTGGGGATTTACAATCTCCTGAAATTGCACACAAAGCTTATACATAGTAGTTAACTTTGTCAGAATGTACACTAGGGTCGATGCTTGGTGGGGCAGGGGTCAGGCTTTTCTAGGTCTGTCATAAATTCTGTGATGTCCCCCCCCACACACACACACCTTTTTCCTCACTTGTGGAAGAAAAGTTGGTAAAAGGGCCTCTTAACAAACTAATATATGTGTTTCTCTGCACTTTCAGATGGGCTATCCTATGCAAAGTATCTTTCTTCCAAAGTACTGCAGAAAATTTTTTGTCTTTTTTGGTTCTGCATTGAAAACAATGGAAAATAACTGTCTAATTAAGAAAAAGAATTTTATTGCAACAATATAAGGTAGGAAGTGTGAGGAGCCATGTAACATGAACATAAGCAAAGTGAACATCACAAATTGGATACTGTCGCTCAAAGTACCTGCACTGATGACAGCTGGGGCCAGATGAATACTACCATCTTTTAAACCCTTGGTTATTTAATGAAGCCCTGATCCCCATGTGGGCAACTCTTCTCTGCGTTTGTCATTTATAATTTATTGCCCTTTAAGTTCATTAGGCTCCTTCCCCACTCCCCACCCCCCACAATTGGGGATTGAATACAGGGTCTTTGCTCTGAGCTGCATCCCCAGCCCCCTTTTTATTGTTTGTTTGAGATAGGGTATCACTAAGTTGTGAAGTTGCCAAGGTTGAGCTCTAACTTACAAATCTTCTGCCTCGGCCTCCCGAAGTACTGGGATTACAGGCCTGCACCACCAGGTCCGGTTTAGCTCTTTCTTATCCAAGGAGTTCCTTGAGTGTTCTCAAATGACCCTTCTGTAGACATTGGTTGAGAGGCCAAGAATTTAAATTCTATTTTGTGGTATTCTTTACTAGATCCATGTTTTTCAAATATACGAGTAGGACTTTAGTTTCAAACCCCAAAACTCCATAGTTGCTGAACCACTTTTTAAAATGGCCAGGTTGGAACATTCTAATTACTATGGTAACTATACCTTTTCTTTCTTGTGGATTAAATTGTCATCATGAATATCTTATTGAAGCCAGGTAAACCAATTCTTGAGAGCTCCTTCTACTAGCATTCCCAAGAGAGCATCATTAAAATATCTTTCTAATATATATCACACATCTCAGGGGATGAAGTGAATTCTTAACCCTCCCAGGAAATTCAGAGAGCACCTTAGATAGTTTGCACATGAAGTCTTCCCATTGTCTGAAGTCTTTAAATTTCTCCTTTCTTGACATACCTGCGAACATCTGATTTTTCAATGGAGTGTGGAAAAATAAATCTTCAATCTACCTACAGTTTCATCAGATAGACAAAAATAAATCATATTTTTATGAAAGCAAGTTCATGTATCGTCTTTTAAGAACCACATACAACAACAAAGTTTCTCATAATGAAGAGCAGACTCCTGTATATACCACCTCAATTCTTTCCCTTAAGTTTTTAGCTTTTTTCTATGCTGTATTTCTCAATGATATGTTTTCTGTTCTTAATTTTTTCAGATTTAGACCATAAATATTTTCAACTGTGAATGATTTTTTTTTGCTTTCCCTTTATCGTCACTTACCACAATTACCCATCATTTCCATTTCTGGTTATTTGCAATATAATTATTAAATAATTTTTAGTTAAATCGGTATTGAGCATAAACATCTTTGAGTACAATAATAATGTCAGCAGCTGTGTTTCTATTCCCCCCCCATTTTTAGTATATATTTGTGATACTCAATCATTACTTGAGAATTTAGTGCATGTAAGTAAATATTGTATCAACCTCACATTCTTTTCTCCTCTCTATCACCCTACCACCAACTCCTTCATCCCCCCTCCCCACACCCACTAGGAACATCTCACCTGTTTGACTCATCATTTATTTATACACTGGGTTTTTCTTATTAAAGGGATCACATGATATTTAATCCTCTGAGTGTGACTCACTTCACTAAGCATAATGGCCTCAAATTGTATCCATTTACCTACAAGTGACTCAAACCTATGTATCTTTATGGCTGAATGGTACTCCACTGTGTACATATGTACCACATTTTCTTTATATGATGGACTACTGATGGATGGTTTGGCTTGTATGAATAATGGTGTACGTCTTATAAAACTTTTTTTAGAGTTATGAATTCTTTTTACGTTTGCTTTTTATATATACTTATTACTGATAATCACCAAATTCATATGCTGAATTGAGCAACTCTGCAATAATGTCATAAGTCACTCACACCAGAAATCCCATCTCTTTCTTTCCCCCAGAAACAACCTGTTGTGAACTCTGGCCTTCTGCCACGTTTGCTGTCTGTATCCATTTCCCGCCCGTCTCCCTGCTGTATCTTGTCACGGCAGAGTTGGAGATTCTTGTTACTCCTTCCTTGTTGAACCCCTTTCTCCCAGATGCCTGTCCTGTTTAATAGTCACCTTCCAAGGGGGTTAGTGAAGCACACTTCTGGGAGTGTATCTCTGGGGCACGCAGTTGAGACCTTTAGTGCCACATAAGTTCCCTGGCCCTTTCCTCTCAAGCGCTGTTTCTGTGCTCGCTGCTGGCTGCTGTAAGCTGAGCACCTTTGCCCTGCGGTGCCGTCTGCCATGATGTTTCTGCCACAGACCAACCGACCACTGCCTGAACTCTCTGAAACTGTGAGCCAAGTTAGCCATTTCCTCCTTTAAGTTGTGGGTGTCAGATATGTTTGTCACCGTGACAAAAAAGGTGACTAATACAATGGCATGTCTTCCGATTTCTCAGTTCAAAGTTTTTCTTTTAGAGCACATCTCCACTAACAATGATTATTATAGGTAAAACTTCTGAGACTATTGAATCTTTACTTTCATATTCTTGCTATATTTTGGACCTTGAGTGAGTCCTAAGGGCCCATGAATTAAAAAGGCCCATGGTCCTCAGGATGATGCCTTTGGGAGACTCTAGAGATTTTAATAGGTAGATATCAGTGGAACATGTTTAGGTCAGTTGAGGCAGGGCATTCTGTTGAAGGGGACTAAATCCACAATACTCAGTGATTTGTTACGAAACTTTATTACCATAAAGAAGTATTCAAGGAATTTTACAATAAACACACATATAATTTTCCCTTGGATTCTACCTTAAGGTTTACTACACTTTATTCTTATGTATTTTTTTACTTACTCATCTTTGCTGGTATCCATCAAATATATTGCTTTTTGATGAATTGCAAAGTGAGCTTTAGAGATTAGAATACTTTTCTCTAGATATTTTCGCAGGCATGTAACTAGAGTTTAATAGGTGCTCACAGCTCTTGTTTTCTGATGCAATTTTCATGTGATGAAAGCACAAATCTTTACTCTATTATTAGATGATTTTGTCTTTCAAGTCATAGACCCTTATCATCATCATAGATAGTTCTGACTTCCCAGGCATGCCTTGCTGTAAGCCTAGACACAGCACTGTTCTGATTTTTTTTTCTCATCATAAATCAGTTTGGCCCTATCTAAAATTTCATGTCAACTGAATTTTATTTATTATTTTGAGACTGAATTTTTTTAGCTGCATAACATTTTTCAGATTCACCCATGATACGTTTTCTTTTATCATTGTCTTAGTTCAAATCCTCTGGGAATTAGACAGAAAGACAAGATTAGATGTGTAAAAGATTTGTTGAGGGTAAGAGCCAGGAAGGAAAAGGGGAGGGAATGAGAAAGGAAGGGAGAGCCTCAGATTGCCATATTGAGCCCTGTGGGGAGAGGGAGTGAGGTGGATGACATGAGAATAGCCTAGGTCTCCAGAGCAGATCTGCGGAAATTCCAGGCAGGCTGCCAAGGAGTCTTCGTGGCAGAGGTGCCTGCTACAGGAGTCCCCACATCTCTATTATTACCCTACCATGTTCAGCTGTCTACCAGGATGAGCCACAGCGAGCAGAAAGGTGGACTGGAGAGGGCAGCCACTGGGCTGTCAGCTTGCCCTTCCGCCCTCAGCGGGAGCTCTGATGTTGTCTGTTTAGGACACCACAGGAGTATTCCACTTTATACATGTAGTGCAACTTGTTTATTCATGTGCTCTGTGATAGAAACCCAACCTGTTTATGATAGTTTTTGACTCTCATAAATAAAATGTCTGCCTATATTTGGCATGATTAGTTTATGGGCAAAATAAGTTGTAGTTACTCTTTTCAGACAAAAACAAGATTTTTATTTCAATACAGTATATACCAAAGAATGAACTTTCTGAACAGCGGGTTTGAGTTTATGTTTGATTTCATGGGAAAACTTTCAGATATTTCCCCACAGTAGTTGTGGATTTTTTTTTTTTTGCACTAACCAGTGGTGTAAAAGAATTCTAGTAGCTTTATACATTGATTAGCATTCAGTGTTTCTTTACCTTTCACGTTCTTCATGTGATTTTTGTTCATTTGTACATATTTCTGCCCAAAGACCTTTCATGTTTATCTACTAAATAGAACTTCCAAGAGCCATATATTATGCATCTCCTTAGTTCTTCTGCAAAATTTACCACAAAATTGTCAATAAAGAAGTTCTGACCTGTGAAATTCAAAAAGTTTTTGAATAATGTGATTTCTAAATCTTTTTCCAAAAATGATGGAAAATATTTTAATAGCTGAGTTTTCTTTTCATATTAGTTGAGAAATGTGTCAAACACCTGTATGTTCCTCACTTTCCATCTGTTTAATGTAGCACATGGAAATTAGGGAGTTGCCATTCTGAAAAAGCTGCTCATTTGGGGGCATAAGTTGGAGCATGTCTGCAGTAGTTTTTCTTCAGAGCTCTCAGATGAGATCCAGGCTGTTTCCTCAGCCCCAGGCAACAGATAAATACACATGTCTACCCCCTGATTCCTCTGAAAGAAGCCATATGAGCTTTTCTATTGAGACAAAGTGAATCTTCATTTCCTCTTTTATTTAAATATTAACAATGGCAATGTGAGGCAAGAACATGTGTTTTAAGTCACAGAAAACTTACTTTAAACTGACTCACAGTTTACCTACTGTGTGACCCTGTGGGAAATTATTTAAATTTTTGAAGTCTCTACCTTTTAGAAGGCATCTACTTCTTTGGGAAAAAAAAAATCCTAAACTGTAATGGCCTAATACAATACCAATTTGTCATTTCTTATAATTCTGCAACAATAAATAGTTCTTTTTTCTGCTTCTTTTTAGGTTCACCTGAGGTTCTGTGTAGGCTAGAAGGTCAAAATGGCCTCCCACCCTCGGGTGGCAGTTGTTGCTGGCTCTGGCTGGGAAGCCAGCTCGGCTTGTTGAGTAGTTGTCTCAGTTCATTGCGAATCAGTTTCTCCATGTGGCTTCTTGGGTAGTGCCAAGATTAGATTCCAGAAAGCCACATTCAACAAGGACACATCGTGAGGGGCAAGCCCAAGGATGTGCGTGTCCCACTGGCTAAGACTAGGCTCAGTCACAGTCAGCCTGGGCATCATAAAGAAAAATGAATGGGAGAAGGATTCAAAGCCATCACAAAATTTAAAGAATATTTCTTGATCTCAGATTTTGCTTGTATAGTTATGTCTTTTTCTCTTAATCCTTCTGTTCTATGATCCTTCTACAAGGCCAAGTTCATAATTTTTAAAATTTCCCTTCTTGTTTTTTTTTTTTTTTGGCCTGATCTAATGTTTTGAGAACAAATGAGAATGAAGACATTAATCTACTTTTCAACAAGTATAATATAAAAGCCAGAAAACTTTATGTGAATAGAAGTCAAATATAGGCGGCTGTAATTTTTCCTTTTTTACTTACATTAAGATTATAATTTCCCTTATGATTAAAGCCATTTTCTCTTTCTTTGTAACACTTTTTTCCCCTCCAGAATATTTAACATGCTTTTGAAACATTATTCTGCCATGCCAGTGATTTTCCTCTGTTCATTTGATTTCCACTATATTTAAAATTCTATGGTTGTTTAAGTTACTGTAACAGAGCACCATGCGCTGGGTGACTTATAAACAAAAGAAATGTATTTTTCACAAAGAACTCATGGGGACCTTTTCTTCTCCTAACGACATTCATGAAAGCTCCTCTTACTCTCGGTGCATAAGGTTTAATATACAAATCTTAGGGGGAAACAAATATTGATTCCATAGCGGGGGTGGTGGCAAAGTCTTGATCTGAAAATTTTTTACACTCTTGAAAGGCTATGCATTTCTATCTCACAGCCCCAAAGGACTTTAGTAGCTCTAAGGCTCGTGGTTTAAGCATATTGTGTTTGGTATAGTTGGCAGTACTTGATGGGAATAGTGGACATTAATACATTTACTGTATCAATAAGGAGCAGGTGACTCATATTTAAAATGCAAAGCCTATATAAGTTAGTGGAAAATTCTATCTCTTCATAGACAAAGAAAATTGATTCAAACATGAGTCAATACAGGCTTTGTCAAACTATACATAATTCATTGAAATTAACAGTAACATGGTTCAAAAATAAGGTTAGACACAGTTTGTTACTTTAACTCCAATCTATCAAAGATTTACATTAACATATCCTTGAAAACATGTGAGAATTTTAGTTAGTGCCTCACTCACTGCTAACCATGTAAGAAATACAGCTGATTCTACACGTTTCTTAGGAATGCAACCTAATTCTCAAGAACCTTGTTTTTCCATTCCTTTAGAAAAATGAGAAAAATATGGACAATTCTAGTATTATTATAATAATTTTTACTCTCCAACTTCTAGAAAAACTATTTGTTCCCATAAAATATATTAGAACTATATCAAATTCTGGGGCGGTCTCTTTTCCTTTGTTGCAAAAATACACACGTGTACACACACACCCTTAAAAGTGTAACCTTCAGTGTCAGGAAGGATAATATATTTTGAAAAGCTATTTCTAAAAATCCTCAAATGGGCTGGAGTTGAAAACTGTGGGATAAATTTTAATTTCACCAGTCAAAATGTGGCTTGCCATTGATATAATTGGAAATGTAGTAGTTCCACCACAATCTGATGTGCATTATTTCTGAATTCTACTATTTCTTTATTTCTGTAGGAATGCTTCCCTCTCAAATGGAGATTGAGGTGAAATAGGATAATTTGTAGTAGTTTTAATTTTGATTTTTACCTCTTCTTAATTAGTGGTGGTCATCTCCTACTCTTTTTGCCCCCCAAAACTGAATAATTTTTCTAAAGTTTTCTAAAGTCATAAGCAATCTGGTCTATGCAATTATCATTCATTGAAAGCTATACTATACTATATACTATACATACTACAAACACGACAGGGAATTTCTCTACTGATTTTGAACTGAAAGTTCTTTTTTGGGACTCTTAATTGAGGGAAAAACTAATTTTGGGATTAGCTTATAAAAACCCACAAAGTGAAACCTTAAAAGATCAATTAAAAAACTCACAAATTGACAATCATTACAGAACATGTGAAAATATGAATAAAAGAAAGGGGAAACATTTTGAAATCTTAGGAATTAATCATGATGCGAGTGATTAATATTTTGGCATATATCCATCATGACTATATATGCATAGTTACACACACACACACACACACACACACACACACACACACACACACACACACATATATCCATCTGTATGGATAATTTATTGAGATACTACTTTGCGTCTTCTTCCTATCCTCTTTTACATTCCAAAATAGTAGGCAAGTCATTCTTTTCCTTACTGAGGGAAATTAATAATGACTTTTGTATGGTACAGCCAGAAATAAAAGTTTTCATATGAAGAAGTGACAATATCTATTGAGAATTTCTGATTCAAGGACCAACAAAGTCCAATTATTTAAGGAGTAAAAGATCCTCAACTAAGTGAAACTCAGGCGGAGAAAAATGTGGAGAGCCCAGGACTTGATGTAAGGGAATTTCATCTGAGAGCTTTTCCAACTGTGTCTCCCAGGACTGTCAAGACTTCTGGGAATGAGTGATTTGTGGTCCTCTGAGTAAGAGTGCCAATCAGCTTGATGCTTCCTGTTCTTAACTCCTGGCCTCAAGCTCGGTATCAATGTAGCAGACCCTCTGACTCTCAAGGACCAGGTGGGACTGATGACGGGCACATCTCTCTCTGGTGATCTATTTGGAGTAAAGACCCAGTAGTCTTAGAGACCAAGAAGGCTCTCCCCACACATTCTGGCCTAGCTAATGCATCTGGCATTTTTTCATAAGGCCAGAGAACAATGAGGCCCTACAAACTTGGCTGAAAATTTCCCAGGCTTCAAGTAAGCGGATCCTTGGAGAAAACACTATGCTTTAGAGACACTAACATAATATTGTACAGTAAAATTCAGAGCCACTGCACATAGTAACTAACCTAGGATTAAATCCAGGTTGGTTCATTATCTGTGTAATTGCAAATATTTAATTTGTGTCCCAATAATGATTGAGATGGGCTCTCCTTCCCTTTGGGTACTCAAGGAGCAATTAAAATTTATTTAAAGAAAATGAAGAAATGTTGGTTTTTCTTAAATCCTAGCACAAACCCATTACAGTAAAGAGCAAATTCTCCAAGGGTAGACGGTGAATTACTGCACGGCTTCAAGTCACATTTCTGGCAAAAATTACCTATTAGTATATTGGACAAGTGACTTAGATCTTTTGTTACATAGTTGTTTTACATACATGACAATAGCAATAACATTACCTATGTGGTAGGGTTGCTGTGAGGAACAAGTGCATTAGAATAGTAGAAATATTGCCCAGCACTGTAATTTTTGGTATATATGCATTAACAAATTAAGGAATTTTTTCTTTATTTCTAGCTGGGCAAGTGATTTGTTTTTGAGTGGGGTTTCTGTATTTATCAAATATGCTTTGTGTATTCACTGAGATAACCATGTGGGTTTTCTTCTTTATTATAAGGATAAGCTATGGTAATAGATTTTATAATATTAAATCAGGTTTGTATTATCCTAATGAACTTTACCTAGTCATGGTACATCATCCCATGGTATATTTGGTTGGATTCAATTTGCAAAGATGACTTAAGTGATTTTTGTGTCTATATTCCTAATTAAGCTGGTTTATTTCTTTCTATTTATCTACTGTCCCTGTCAAGTTTGATATGGACATTATACTCATTCCATTACAATTTAGGGAACTTTCTTATTTTTAGTTTTCTGAAGCACTAGACATAAAAGAAGGTGTAGCTTTTTCCTCACTATAAGCTAGAATGTGCCAGCCCAAGTTGTCCTGGAGAGGCTTCTTTTGTTTTTGTTTTTAAAATATTTTAAATTCTCAATTCCATTTCTTTAATGGTTAAAGGTCAATTCAGGTAACTCCAAATTTTGAGTCAGTTTTTCAATGTAAAAATTTTGGAAAATATCGAAAGTTTCATTCAAGTTTTAAAATTTATATTTACTTAAAATGATTCGTAGTCTGCTCTTGTAGTTCATCCTCCCCATTTTATTGATATGTATAAGTGCAAAATTTAAGGTTTACAGTGAAGTTGAGCATTTTGTGCACATACATATCTTGTCAAGGTGACAAGGACTTTCCCACTCTCCTTTTGTCCTTCCCCCTACCCAACCCTCCATCCTTCCCCACCCTACCCCCCTGGTTCACTTTGATTTTCGTTTTAAGTTCCACGAGATAGTTGTGATCTGGGTCTCTCATATCAGAGAGACCATTTGATGTTTCACCTTCTGCTTTTGACTCACTTCACTAAGCATGATGTTCTCAAGTTTCCTCCACTTGCCTACAAAAGCTTCCACGCTGTTGGACTTTATAGATACATAGTATTCCATTGTGTATAAATACCACAGTTTGTGTATCCATTGTTCTGTTGATGGGTATTTTGGTGACTTCCATATATTAGCTATTGTTAGTTGTGCTGCTATGAACATGGGTATACATATATCTCTGTTATGTGTTGTTTTGACCTCTTTTGGAAATATTCCCAGGAGGGCTGTCACTGGATCAAAGGGGATATTTATTTCCAGTCTTTTCAGAGATCTCCATACTGCTTTCCAAAGTGGTTGTACGAATTTACATTTCCACCAGCAGTGCAGGAGGGTTCCTTTCTCCCCACCGCCTCACCAGCACTGATTACTATTTGACTTGTTGATGTAGGCCATTCTCTCTGGTGTGAGATGGTATCTTAGCATTGTTTTGATTTGCATTTCTCTTATGGCTAGAGATGTTGAACATCTTTTCATGTATCTATTGGCCTTTTGTACTTCTTCATGAGTGAACTGTCTCTTCATTTCATTTGCCCACTTTTCAATAGGATCCTTTATTTTGGTTGGCTTACTTTTGTTCAGCTCCCTGTATATTCTAGTTATGAGCTTTCTATCTGAGATGTTGGTGGTGAATATTTTTTCCCAATCTGTTGATTCTCTTTTTACA
This sequence comes from Ctenodactylus gundi, assembly GCA_004027205.1. Taxonomy (NCBI): domain Eukaryota; kingdom Metazoa; phylum Chordata; class Mammalia; order Rodentia; family Ctenodactylidae; genus Ctenodactylus; species Ctenodactylus gundi. Next base: position 191,416 of record PVKB01000057.1, on the reverse strand, counting down.
TTGTTGACAGTTTCCTTAGTTGTGCAGAAACTTTTTAATTTGACAAGATCTCATTTGTTAATAATGGGGATAATTTCTTTTGCTCTTGGTGTCTTGTCAAGAAGTCTTTGCCTACCCCTATGTCTTTTAGATATTTGCCTAATTTGTCTCTTAGGAGGTTCAGTGTTTCACTTTTAATGTCTAGGTCTTTGATCCACTTTGATTTGATTTTAGTGCATGGTGATAGGTGTGTGACTAGTTTCATTCTTCTGCATGTGAAAGACCAGTTTTCCAAGCACCATTTGTTGAACATGCTGTCCTTTTTCCAGTGTATGCATTTGGCCCCTTTGTCAAAGATTAAGTAATTGAGGGTATTTGGGTTTGGCTCTGCATCTTCAAATCTGTCCACTGGTCTATCTGTCTGTTTTTGTGCCGGTACCAAATTGTTTTTTTTTTTTTTAACAACTATTGCTTAATAGTACAGCCTGATGTCTGGAATGCCTCCTGCCTTGGTCTTGTTGCTCAGGATTGCTTTGGCTATTGTTGGTCTCTTTTGATTCCATATGAATTTAAGAAATGTTTCAAGTTCTTTGAAGAAATTTGTAGGTAATTTTTTAGGAATTGCATTGAATCTATATATCAGTTTGGGTAGTATAGTAATTTTGACTGTATTTATTTTGCCTATCCAAGAACAGGGGATGCCTTTCCATTTTCTAATGTCTCCTATAACTTCTTTCTTCAATGTAATATAGTTTTCTTTATATAGATCTTCCACATCCTTGGTTAGGTATACTCCTAGGTATTTGATTTTTTTTCTTAACTATTGAGAATGGAATCGTTTTTCTGAGTTCTTGCTCAGTAAATTCATTGTTAGTGTAGAGAAAGCTATTGATTATTTTAGTGTTAATTTGGTAGCCTGTTATTTGGCTAAAATTTTTTATTGTTTCCAAGAGTTTTGTAGTGGTGTTTTTAGGATCTTCTATGTATATAATCATATCATCTGCAAATAAGGATAGTTTGACCTCCTCCTTTCCAATGCAGATTCCCTTTATTTCATTTTCTTGTCTGATTGCTATGGCTAGTGTTTCAAGGACTATGTTGAATAGGAGTGGTGACAGTGGGCAGCCGTGTCTTGTTAGTGATTTGAGAGGGAACAATTTCAATTTTTCTCCATTTACTATGATATTTGCAGTAGGTTTAGCGTATATAGCTTCTGTGAGTTTTAGATAGGGCCCTTCTATACTTATTTTTTCTCAGTGTTTTTTATCATGAAAGAGTGCTGGATTTTGTCAAAGGCTTTTTCTGCACCAATAGAAATGATCATATGGTTTTTGTTTTCGCTTTTGTTGATATGGTGTATTACAATGATTGATTTATGTATGTTGAACCAGCTTTGCATGTCAGGGATGAAGCCCACTTGATCATGGTGTATGAGCTTGCTGGATTCTATTTGCCAGAATCTTGTTGAGGATTTTTGCATCTATATTCATTAAGGGTATTGGTCTATAATTTTCTTTCCTGGTTAAGTCTTTGTCTGGTTTTGGGACTAGTGTGATGCCAGCCTCAAGAAATAAGTTTGGTAGTATTCCTTTACTTTCTACTTTATGAAACATCTGCTATGTCCAAGTTTTCTTTAGTGTCTTTCAGCAGTTGTATATCTTTGTGGATTTTTTTGATCTATCTATTTGTGATAGTGGAGTATTAAAGTCCCCTACTATAATTGTATTGGGGCCTATGTGTATGTTCAGGTCTAATAATTTTTGATTTACATAATTGGGTGCTCTAGAGTTGGGAGCATATATATATATATATTGATAATTGTGATTTCTTCCTGTTCTAGTGTTCATTTAACCAGTATGCAGTGGCCATCTTTGTCTCTCTTCACCTGTTTTGTTTTGAAATCTCATGAGTCTGAGACTAATATAGCTACCCCTGCTTGTTTCCTGGGTCCTGTTGCATGAAATATTAAATTCCACCTTTTTATTTTCAGTCTATGAGTTTCCTTGTGGATGAAGTGTGTCTCTTGTAAGCAGCAAATTGAGGGTTTCTGTTTTTTGATCCAGTCAACTAGTCTATGTCTTTTAATAGGTGAGTCGAGGCCGTTCATGTTTAGGGTAATTATTGAGGTATGTTTGGTATGTACTGCTATTGTTGTAGTTTCAGCTCATTTCCCTCTAGTTGTTGTCTGTTCTTTCTGGTGTCACTAGTGAAGTTAGCTTCTTTCACTATCCAAGTTTCATTTAAGAATTCTCTGCAGTGGTGGTTTAATGGCTGCAAATTTCTTTAAGCTTTCTATGTCATGAAACATTTTAATTACTCCTTCTAGTCTAAAGATAATTTTGCGGGATATAGTAGTCTTGGTTGGCATTTGTGTCCTTTTAGTGTTTGAATGACATTGCTCCATGATCTCCTGGCTTTTAGAGTCTGGGTTGAGAAGTCTGAGGTTATCCTGATAGGCTTATCTTTGTAGCTTACCTTCTGTTTTTCTCTTACTGCTTTCAGTATTCTCTGTGTTGGGTTTCTAGTACTTTAATTATGATGTGTCAGGATGAGGTTCTCTTCTGACCCATATTGTTTGGAGTTCTATATGCCTGTAGTAGTTCAATGTTCATTTCTCTTTTTAGATTTGGGAGATTTTCTTCTATAATTTCATCGAACATGACTTTTGAGACTTTTATTTTGTCCTCAGTCTTCTCTTGGACTTCCATAATTCCAAGGTTATTTCTCTTTGAATCATCTCTCAGTCATTGTAGTGATTCACTTTCTTATATTTTTACTTTGCATTCTTTATGATCTTTCTGTTCCCACTCTGTCATTTTGTCTTCTAGGTCTGATATTCTATTTTGAAAGTGTTTGAAATGGTTGTTTATTATGCCCTGTGTGTTTTTCATTTCCTGGATACTTGCATTTTTTTATGTCTCTGTTGTGTTCTTCTCTCTTTTCTTGTATTTTTTTCATTATTTTCTGGTTTATTTCTTCTTTGATCTCCTCTACTTGCTTCTCAAGGCTTGCTTTTAGCTTAGCTATGTCTTGGTGTAGGTCTTGCTCTATCACTTTTATTTCCTGCTTTATTTCCTGCTTTAATTCTTGCTTCTGTGCCCACTGTGAATACATTTACACATTGGTTTATTTCAGTATTCCTAGGCAATAAAGATCAGGCTAAAGTTCTTTTTTTAACAATATATATTTTCCTCTTTTTTTCTAATTGTCCAAGTAGTAGAGAGTTGGTATTTTTTCATCTATCTTGGAAGAGGGATATTGTGACTCATCCTTGAGGAACTCACAAGTTTTCCATCCATGTTTTTGAGTAGAGATATTTTCTTTTTTTTTTTTTTTAGGTTCTCTCTGTTAACCCTAGATGTTGCATTTCACTTTCTAGATTTTACTTATATTTAACATAGTGAAGTATTAAAATGATAAGTGGATTTAAAGTTTACTTAAAAGTGCTACATAGCTAAAGCATAAATCATGAAGACAGAAAGCCCATGCCACTGTTTCAACAAATGCCAAGAGAAGGCTTGACCTTAGGTGAGAACAGATTCAGTGGCAAGTTTGGTGTATTAGACAAACTTTGCATAGAAAAATGTTGAAGAATGAGGGTAGAGCACTACAGCCCACATTGGTTTGGCACAACGTCTTGGAAAGGTAGATATAGAATCTTCTAGACACCCAAATAATCATCCAAACACACATGCCACTTCAGATGATAACATAAGCTAGTAAAATTCATACTGGAGCTCTGGAATTTCAGCCCCTCCAAGTTGATGTCAGATACATAAGGCTAAAGCCATTGTGAGTAGGGCAATTTGTCTGGGCTTGGGACTCCTTTCTCTGGCCAGGAGTACCTCATCAGTCTCAATATCACACAATGTGCAATCTGACCACAGAACACATTTTAACATAAAGTATTCAGGACAGGAACATAATCCCCCATTGTTACCATATTTAATAGGCTGGAGAGATATGGTCCAAAGACGTGTCTGAACTCAGTGTGATGGCATAAGAACAAGACCAGTTCCTCAGACATCCTTGGCATGGGCTTATATATACATGACTGAAGGCTTGGAAACATTGGTCTAGTAGAAAGAGTTTATGAAGTAGGGATTCAGAAGTAATGGTCATCACACTCAAGTTATGACAATTTAAGAAAAGCTTATTCACATAAGGAATTGGTTAAAAATATGTGTGGATTCCTTGCTGGCAAAATACAAGGGATTGTGTATAAGCCTACAGGTAACAGAATCAAATCTCGACAGCCCTCAAATGGATGGACAGTGGGAGGATGGCATTACTAGAACCCAGAAGAAAGGACCATCTTAGAAAGCAGCTCTCTGGACAGAAAAAGCAATACTAGAAAGGAAAATAAACCTATCTTAAGCTTCCAGACATAAGAGTCTATCTACTGAATGGATGCCAAGAATCCCAAGTTTGCTCAGTTTACACCCACTTCCTTCCCGCTGGCCAAGCACACTAGAAATCTGAGGACATGGCAGGCCATCGTGTCCCACGCTGATTAGCAAGTGAAAAAAATGTGGATAGTGGGTTAGGGAATAGGTTAGGGGAAGATGTCTAGCATATCAGAAGTGACATAGAATCCAAGATTAATTATGAACTAACAATTCAATCAATTTGTAAGTGAACTGAAACCTGTAATGTTTCCTATGTGTAATCATGAGTAAGAAAAAAAATTTCTATGTACAAATCATACTAATTTATGTGTCTCTAATCTCATCTACTTTTTTTAGATGTTATATGTCTTCAAAGCTTCTTGAAAATGTTCTAGTTTTTGGGGGGATCTCTGCCACTGGCCTATTTATTTCTCCTCAAAAAATTTTGAACTACCTTGGGTGAAACTCAAGGTATTTATTGGTAGTGGGTCATTCTAACTCATCGTCACTGCTGCCGAACTGACACAGAACTCAGTGTGTAGTATGCAGCCAGTCCAGAAGAATATTCTTTTCAGAAATCCTGTAAGTACTGCTTGTCCAGTGCCTTACATTGATGTGGATAGTATAATTTTGTATAGGAGTAAATAATACATAACTTTGCTGTCCTTCTGAAATTTCTGTAGTAAATGGATCATCAAAAGTTACAGCCCTTGGATGTTGAGCTGTGTTGGATTAGGGATGAAAATGTGGGAGTTTGTTAAACAGAGTGTCATCCATATGATGTCATGTGGTTAGTAGGCTCACATAAAGTGGAGGCCTTGAGCTGTTTTATTTTTCCATCACTTACAATGATCCAGTTATTTGAGGTATTTTAAGCTTGGTATTTCATGGAGACATAGAAATGTTTGATGCTGGACAATCCACAGTAAAAGAAATAGAGCTTCCAGAGAGCTTACAGCAAGATGTGATTTGATATCCTTTTTTAAAACCAAAGGAAATACGATGCAGAAATCTCTTCAGTCAGACAGAAGCTATGAAATTCTGTATTCTTTTTAAAAAATTCTAGCCACACTGTGTTTTTGTTCAGTGCTTTCAATACTCATAATAGCACTTAAAAGAAGTGTAGCGTCCTTGACGCATCCGCACAAGACCTGAGCAGCCCGACCTTGTCTGCTGCTCCAGCTCCAGCCGCGTTGTCGTCTCCACCTCCGCCACCACTGTGGGGGTTGTTCTTACTCGTGGTTAGACTTGCGAAGCTCTTTGCTTCTTTTAGCTGCAAGAGTCAATGCTGCTCCTTCTGCTTCAGTAAGATTCCCAGAACTCTAACGGCATGCTTCACTTTCCTTTTGATTCCTTACTGTACTCAGTGGCTACACATTTGTATCTATCACACCTGCATCGCTCATTCCACGAGTCTGTTTTGTCTACTCTGGTATCTCTACCACTGTGGCACAAGGCCGCCAAGAGTGTTATGATCTGAATGTGGATGTCCACTCCTCACCAGGTTCACACATTGAAATCTAACCTTCGGCATGAGGATACTTGGGTGAACACTCTGGGAGGGGATTGGGTACTGAGGGTACAATCCTCAGGAGCAGGATAAGTCCGCCTGTACAGGCGGCTGCAGAGAGCTGCCTTGCTTCTCCCGCTGTGTGATGACAGAGAAGAAGGGTTTGTGCAGGAACCGGCAGGTGGCCATTACTAGTTATCGAGCATGCGGGGCCTTGTTCTCGGTTTCTAGCCTCCAAAACTGTGAGATCTAAATTTCTATGGTTTATAAGCCACACAGTTTATTGTATTTTGTTACAGCAGCCTGGGTAATAGTGACAGTGAGTGCAAGGTGGTAACATGTGCAGAATGACAGAAAGAGTAGATGGAGTCACAGCCCTCCTTCTTCAGCATTTGGTGTTAGAGGTGGCACTGAGCCACAGTGATGTCACTGTGGGGCAGTGTGTGCCAAGAGAGTAACACACAGAAACATGGAGCAGAGCCAGAGGGTCCCACATACAGGTTCAAGCCACTGGTGCCTTGGAAGAAAGAAGTACATCTTTTTGTCTTTTTGTTGTTTTGTTTTGTGATACTGGGGATCGAGCCCAGGACCTTCACACCAACTACATGCCCAGCCTCCAATAAAGTTTTGGTTAGGGGTAGGGTCTCATCAGTTTCCGAGTTCCCCGGGTTGGGCTCAAAATTGTGACCTTCCAGATGCAGTCTTCCTGCCCACCAGAATTGACTACCTGTTTCAAAATGTATTTAAGTGAATATAATATTGAGATTCTGCTAATTCAGCTGGTAACAAAGTAGTGAATGGTGAAGAATAAATCCCAGCAGTTATTAGATAACTCAGTCTGTAGTTTAGAGAGAAACTTCCGGAATTGAGAGTTGAGACTTATGTTCTGCTGCCAGTTAGCCATGTTACACGAGGCAACTCAGTTGCTCTCTGGAAACTCAGATAAAACAAAAGGGTTGGATTACGTGGTCTCTTCATGCCCTTTGCAGCATTGCATGCGTATGACAGTTAGAGAACAGTACATGAAGAAGGAACACCTCAGTGAAAGTGAGAAAAACGTAATGCTTTGGTGACAATTAATTTGCTCTTATGTCAGAGTTCTTGTTCTCTCCCTGTCTGTTCCTTGATCTCCTACCGTTTCCTTTATGTAGTGTAGTAGGGGAGTTGAAGCAGAAGGACTTATATGCAGCTGAGCTCCCCGCTTTAACTTTTGTTCAGTGGAAATCTCAAGGTTTTTAGCTCATGCTAACTAAAAAGCAGTTTTGGGGGAAATGGTTTCATCTATTGCTGTGTGAATTTGTAGAGAATTTCTTTCTTCCATGAGCCCAGATGGAATAAATATGCTTTAGTGACTACTCACAAAAGACAGAAAATTCAGCACATTTATAAACAGTCTGTGCAAGCTTAGTAAATAAATGAGTTGATGTCTACATTCTATGCATACATTTCAATCCTGGGAAAGATTTCCATAATTAAATCCCCCATAACAAAAATACTCTGCTAAATATAGGCCAGGAGTATATATTAATGGACTTATGCTGAAATTATTACCCTGAAACTGATGCAACACCATATAACATTATAATTGTTGCCATCTTAAAAGTTAAAATCAGAGCATTCTCTTATGATTTCCCATCTGGAAGTGTTTTATGTGGTGCAGACCAAAATGAGGTAATAGCTGGACAATTCCTTAACTGTAAATAAAGAAATGTGTGGTGGTCCTTCGCTATTTGAAGGTACCTGTGCTCTTCAGACAAGATTCTTACACTCATGGCTTATGCTTACCTGTGGAGGGTCACACTTTCATCTAGGTCAAGTCTTGTCTGGAAGGTAAAGATAAAATTTTTATTTCTAAGCCTGGTCACGGTGACACAGGCCTAAATTCTCAGCACCCCATGAGCCCGAGGAAGGACAATATCAAGTTTGTACTCAATTTGGGTAACTTAAGACTTAGCAAGACCCCGTCTCACATAAATAAAAAATGTGGGGATGTAGCTTGGTGTGAAGGCTTGAGTTTTGTCTCCAATATTGCAATACTTCCTGCAAAAACTTCTCTCTAAGTGTGTGATAATCAATAAGCTCAATTATTAAATATATTCTTATTAACGAATGATATTAGGAATAAGTAAAAGTAAGAACATTATAGAAAAGTGGATTTGGGCCAGGTGAGAAGTAAGTGTTTTGTGCAGTGCCAACCATTTGAAGCTTTTGCACTTGACTATTGGTAACAAAGAAACAAACAGAAAAGTAGATTAGGGCTTTGGTATAACCAATGCTTTACTTAGCCTTGGGACAGTTAGAGTCAGCAAAATATCAGCTTTCTAATTTGTTAACTTAGCACTGTCATTTTCATGACACAGAACCTAAGCTCTCTTCCCTCTAAAATCATGTCTCATGGCATTCTTAGGGCTGTTCTTCAGGTTCTTCCCAGGTAGTCAAGAGAAGCCTTTACATGGTCTCACTGATTTGTCACTTTAGGATGAGTTTTATAAAGAATTCCAGGACTGGACCCTAGTATGTCTTATAGTTTTGCATATGAAAAATAATCTTGCATTTCAGTGGCTGCTGGGAATGTATTGAGAGTCAAAGGAGACTGAAAGGAAAAGATGAAGAGGAGGGAGGCAGCAGCGAATGTGTGCCCTTCAGTCCCATCCAGGGAGAACTTGAGAGCTCCTTGTGTGGGTGAAATTTCCACGAGGGCAAGGACTTGGCTTTGTTTGGTTTGCTGCTTTTCCCGTCACGTGAGGAGGATGCTTCAGCCACAGTAGGCTCTCCATAAATATTTGTGGAACAAACAAATAATGATGCTCAGTTTGGTTAAAATGAGACAAATTTCAAAGTATTCAACCCTGCCCACGTGTGTGGATCATCTCAATTTGTAGTTGAAGTCTAAAGAGAAGAACAAAGATATATTTTACTAAATGTCTTAGGTTAGAGGAAACCTTGGAAACTCAGAAATGCATCCTTAACTTGTTCAGACAAAAGATAGGCATAGTGATCTTTGCATTTGGATCATCTTGTTAACATTTTTAATGAGTTACCAGACCTCTTGTATTTAGGATAATATATATTTCTTTGTGAGAATTCCTAAAAGTGTGAAACTTGTCATCTAATCATTCTCTGATGACAGCTTTTGCTGCTCTGGTTTGTGTGAAAAGTACAAAGCTAACCTTAGTGTTTTTTTTTTTTTTTTTTGAAGCAATCAACATTAACACTGAAAATGTAGGGTATTAGTACCAAATGCTAAAGTTTTAGAGTAAAGGCTACATTCTTTGAGGGGCGAAACTTCAAAATGAATTCAAAGGAGAAAACTTGACATATTGTGTGGAAAATGAAATTTTGTTTATCAGAAAGTCTTAGTGCTCTGTATAACAGTGTACTGTAAATTATTTTATGGTAAAGAATCTGTTTTTGGAAAATTTCTCATTTATCACAGAAGAAGACTTTAAATATAATAGAACTGCATCTCTATTTCTATTCTCATTTACTTTTATCACAACAGTGCTGAACTTAAACATTTTCTAAGCAGCACTCTCAATTTCGCACTTAGCATGGCATGGCAACGAGAGCTTATGAGGTGACACAGGGTCCTTGAGTGGCATTGTTTTCCAGGGAAGGTCATCCTAGATAATACTGAAATGCAGAATTGAGAAGATACAGTCACAACTTTCAGACATCTGCCATCTTGTAGGTCCATGTATATAAGAAGGCAAAATGCAAAATGTCCTAAGTATCAATGCCATGACACTGTATTGGTCATAGAAAGGGAGCTGGCTACCACTTAGAGTAATTAGTGATGGAAAAGAGGAATAAAGTGGATTGTGAGTTACTGGTGAGAACTTAGTTAAGTGAAGTTGGGCCATATAATATAAAGAGAAAAAATTTTACACAGGGAAAAGGAAATAAGAAAAAATATAAAGACAAAGCACTGGGGATGGCTTTAGAGAATTTTTTCTATTTGGATAGGAATATGGGATTATCTTGCCTTCCTCACAAGATTTCATTCCTTATTCCCAGGAAGCTTTAGCGGTTGTGGCTGATCATGCCAATAGACTTCAATGCTGTAATTACATTTACCAATTGTCTAGTCTTACAATTGAGGGTTTGTGTTGAATTGTCCAGGTGTGTCTAACAAAAGAGCATGTGTCCTTGAAGATATTCTGAAGCTGAAGCGGAAGAGGAAGGGAGAAAGAGAAGTCAGAGATGTCTTAAGCGTAGGACAACTCAGTATATCATCGCTGTCTTTGGTGAAAGAGGATGACCAACTGAAGAATGTTGGAAGCTTCTAGAAACTGAGGTCAATCTTTGCATTCTGCACAGGAAAGAAAGAGCATCTCAGTCCCGCAGTTGCGTGAACTGGAATCTGCCAACAACCTGACTGCTTCTGCAACTGGGTTTCCCTTAAAATAAGAGATAAAGATAAGAGCTACATCAGATACGAGCTACATCAGGTAGCACCATGATTGTGGTTCTGTGAGAGCTAAATCAGGATCCTCATTTGAGTCTTATGGAATTCTGACCTGCAGAACTATGAGATCATAAACAGGTGACGATACGTTACACATCATTAGAGAACTAATAGAAGGGCATCCTGTTGTAGACATGCCAGTGTTAGTTGTGATCAATTAGTCAATTAGGGAAAGTATCCTTAGGGACTTGCTGCTTGGGTCCAGCTCCTGCCAAGAGATAAATTAATATAAGAAATCATCTGAATTTCTTTCCCTTCATCTCTTGCTTGGTAGTGACTATGGGGAAAAACTGTAGTTCAAGGCAGACAAGAAAATCTTTTTGGTTTTCTTAGAAACAAATTTTGTGAAAAAAAATCTACCTATGTCTGTATCTCTATGTGTATCATCTGTATCTGCGTCAATATCTATTATGTTTCTCTTTGAGGTGAAAGTTTTACATCTCTAAAGATCTGTTTGAAGTTAATGTCTGAACTTCATGTTTCTCCTGTGAAAGAATGTCTGAGAGCAATGAAAGTAAACATTAGTGCTGCAAAAACACTGCGTGAGTCATTGTTTTCCAGGTTTTAGAGAGCATCAACCTACCCTCCCAGAAAACGATGCAAATCCTGTACTCCTGTCGAGGCTTTGGAAGGTGAATCAGACCCAGCTGACTCTCAGACCTACACATCATCCTCCCCGTGATCTTCACCTGTAGCTACTACCAGTAAGTTGGATTTCCAGGTGTTCATTTCTCTTCTTTCCTCTGCTCAAATGTGAACAAAATCTTTTTCTATTCTTTTTGATTAGCAAAATTTAGACAGACTGGGTGGGAATCCAAAATGTCCAGGAAAAAATTAAATATATGTGACAATAGAAGTGGTTTGGCAGTCAAAGCACATGACGTGGGCCTCATTGTAGAGTGTCTTACTAGGAGCCTTTCTGAGACCCGTGCACACCTACAGTTGTTTTGTGAATTGCCATCTGAGCCCAGCTCCCTGTGGTTGCCACTGTGAGAGCGTTCCACTTGGACTTCTTATAAACGTTTTATTTTTAATAAAAAACTCAGTAGAAAAGCAGTATCGGATTGATATATAACATTAAAATACATTAAAATATAAGGAAGAACATTAAAATGTCTACAATCTGTGTGTCTTACATATGGACACATTTTTAAAAAATATGACATATTTCTGTTTAGTGATCAGCTCCACTCTATTAAATGCAGCTTAGATATTTTGACTTTTTATTTTTATGCAGACCTGGACAAGTAGAATACCCTCCACTTCACTTGAAATTTCAACTTTCACATGCCAAAGTGAAGAACCCACAATGTTGCTTTCATATGTGCTTCCTATTTCTTATCATGAAGTAGGGCCTTCTCTGCTTAAAGCAAAGAGCATAAGCATATGTAATCTGGCCAGGGTGAAATTTAAGGCAGATGAAGTTAGGTACTTATAAGTGGGAGTCTAATGAGATTCCCACATTTGTTTTATTTTATTTCATTTTATTTTTTGAGACAGGGTCTCACTCTGTAGCCCAGACTGGTCCCGAACTCATGATGTAGCCAAGGCTGGTCTTGGACTCATGGCAATATTCCTGCCTCAGCCTCCCAGGTGCTGGGATTATAAGCAGGTGCCACCACCCCCAAGCTATGTGGTGCTGGGGAACCGAACTTGGCCTTGTGTTTGCGAGGCAAGTATATATATATATATATATATATATATATATATATATATATATATATGTTTATGTATGTGTATAATATATAACATAGATTGCATAAATATCTAATAAGAGATTGTTCTTTTCCTAAAAACTCATGATCCCATTACACTTTAGGGGGGGAATAAAATAGTACTTCATAGAAGACAAAGGCTGCAAATCTAGTACAGATTCAGTTCCTATTTGAAGCTGTGGAATGATCATCTTAACCATGTGCCTTAAGAATTCTCAGTTGTTGCCAAGACAGAACTTGAAAGCTTTTTAAGTCTTACAGGTCTGCATTTAAATGCTATGGGTCTGTAGTAAGAATGGCACTTTAAGCAGCGGATGGGGCACTAACATTTTGCTGCAGGTGAACTGACTCTATTGCAACATGCCATCTAGGGTAGTGGGGGAGGTGCCGAAAGAAATAGTATCCAAGGAGAAAGAACAAAGAGAAAGAGAGGTCCAGATTCCAGGGAGGGCCCTGCCAAGGACGGTGTCCAAGCTGAGCCGCACAGTGAGGGACTTCAAGAGGGAAAATTAATGAGACCGAAATGATCAAGAATGTCGAACATAAATCTCACCTACTATACTATTTTACTTACACTCAGTTCTGCTTCCCAGACCTCTCCAATTTGTTCCTCAAACACTCTGGTCAAATAAATCATTATTCCACCAGTGATGATAGCTGCTCCAAAGAACCGACTAGCAGACACCGCCCATTCGATCCTCCAGCTCAGCAGTGTGCCAGAGCACATTCTTGGCCTGTGTTTAGATGAATAAATGGATGAAGAAAAGTAAGCACTGCTGACTGGAAAATGATTTGTAAAACGTGGCCAAAATGGGATCATTTTCTTTTTTCCCAGGAGGTCATTCAAAGAAGACAGAAAGACATACAGATTTATCTTTCTCCTAAACTTTAAGACCTCAAAAGACTGGGGAAAGGGTGTTTCATAAAGACAAAGCTATGTGATCTACAGTGTCTTAATCCTCGATATTAACTATAATTATTAAAAGTATTATAAATATGCAGCTGAGGTATTTTCTGTCATCGTTTAAAGTTTTCTGTCTTATTGTATAAGAACGCTATGCTCTGTTAGGACATCTAAGAAAGAATATTTTGGTTAAACATCTTAAATTAATTATTATGAATGGTTCCTCTGAATTGGATTTGCTTGTTTCAAATTATAAATTAAGAGAAATGTTTTTAGAGCTCTAATTTACGTAATTTTATCTTTTTTTCCCCTTTGGATAGAAGCCTCCACAACATATATTATCCAGATTTTCAATTATTTCTCTGTTATTTTCATAATCACATTTGGTTTTCATACAGTATTCTGGAGTACAAAATGAAAACAGAATTATTTTCTATAATTTGGTGTTATCTTTGTGCAATGAAATCTTTTTGTGTATTGTGAGTTTTTAAAAAATCAAGTGCATCAACCAACTTCTTCAATTGAAGATCAGTACTACATTTGCTTTAAAAATCATCTTTATTCTATGTATTTCTCTAAAATGTGAATTTCTGAGGAATTCTTTTCATTACTATGGGCTTACTGTAACACTAAATTCCAAAATTACACGTGCAGTGCTCTATAAGGCAATTTACAGTGCACATTATAGCTACATAGGTTGCTCATCGGTGGCAATAATTTAAAATATAATCATTTAAAAATATTCCACTTAGTTCTTGGTTCTTTATGTTAAGGATAGAAATAATAACTTGGAGAAGAGAAAATCTTCCTTCTAACACCTCATGTGTGATTTTCAATATCATTTTAGAGGCTCGGATTACACTATGATTCTGTGCTGCAGACACATGCAGAGGGAAAGGATTCCATGGAGAGGGTGCTGCGTGCTCTTTCACAATCCTGCTTCCTCCAGGACATGGTTACACTACACACCTCAGGGTTCCTTGCAGTTCGGCATTGCAGCTGAGAACTCGCCAATGCAATATGGACCACGTTAATGTATGCCTCCTTCAATTTTCTGTACCATTTCCGTTACTAATTCAGTATATCAGTTTGCTGGTTTAATGTAGAAGGTCCTACAGAAGACTCTGAGACCTTCACAAATAATTGAACCAATGATGGCAAATGCCTTGTTTCCTGAACGACCCTCATCAGGAAATGAGGTTAGATTTTGTGTGGGTGACAGGTGCACTTACCCCACTGAGATTAGATGGCTTGTATGAAAGCTAGTTAGTTTAACGATGAGCACAATGGAGAACCCATTGTTAGAATGTCCAACATAAACAGTGTTAAAATCTTGGATTTCTGTAGTAATATTACACAAAAGTCAAAGAAACCACGTTTCTGCAAAAGTATGGCCATACGCCAAGTGAAATTGTGAAAGCTGGTCAACTTAAACACATTCTTTTTCAATTTCAACAGTCAACAAAAAGTTAAAAGTATAGAAAGCTTATACTAAATCTAGATCAATGTCAAGAATCATTCAGGAATGGATGAAACTCAGCAAAATAATTTAAATCAATAGTGGTCAAAATAATCTTATTTTATAGGAAGTTGTATGCAGAGAAATATTAACCTAAAACCACCTGTCTGCTCTGGTTAACAGAAGATGAAGCAGTGCTTTGTAGACTGCCCCTTGATTCTCCAAGGCATCGGGACAAAGCAAAAGTGGTGACACTTGTCCCCTAGGACCCTACAGGTATCAGGATACCTCCTCTAGGATATAAGTTCCAAATCCGATTTCTTTAGGAAACAATAACTTTTTGGTAGCACTGGGAAATGAACACAGAATCTTCACACTGAGCTGTATCCCCAGCCCATTTCTTTTATTCATTTATTTATTTTGAGAAGGATATCACTAAGTGAAAGCACAGAAATTTGAGAGAGTTGTAAAGGAATCACCATGCAGTGAATCGCTCTACTTTTTTCTTCCAATCTTTTACAATTTTACCAACTACATGCTTAAATTAGCATCTTTTTATTGTAACTTATCTTACTTGAAAAATGAAATAGGTAGTTTTCAGAGAAGCAAAAATTTTGCACATATTTCTCATTATCTTCCATAATATTAAACAGAAATTTGTTTTTGTTGTAATAGACAATACTGTCATAGGTTTTGTAGCTGAATGACACACTTGATCACTCATTGGGTAGTGACTGCGTCTGGTGGCCATAGCCAGAGGCTGGCTTCTTCGCAGTGAGAGTTCAGAATTTCATAGGCATTATTCAGGCTATTTTACAGGATGATTTCTGAAAGTTAATCAATTAAGGGAGCTGCGTTGTGAGAAGGCAGTTGCGTGTGTAGATGGGTCTCATCCTACCTGCTGTATCTCAGCTCCCCCCCAAATTACCCTCTAGGAATCAAAGCTTATCTAGGAGATGCAGCGCTTGCTTGCTTGTGATGACCACGTGGATCTCCTGTTAGATATTTTGTTTCCTGACTTTTCAACTCGGTTTTACCAAACCATTCACAGTTGAGTCAGAAGGCACTGGTATGACATCTTTTAAGCTCTTCCACTCCTCCCAGGAGTAGCTGCTTCTTCTCTGGAGACCTCTCCAACCTGTCTGGTATTACTTCTGCCACATGTTGAAGCTCTGGGGGTATCAAAGCTTCGCTCTGAGTTCTTGACAGGCCATTCTCACTGGGGTGAGGTCGAACCTCAATGTTATTTTTATTTGCATTTCTCTGATGGCCAGTGGTGAAGAACATTTTTTCATGTGCTTGTTGGCCATTTGTGCTTCTTCTACGGATGAGCTTCTTTTCATTTCTGCTGTCCACTTCTTGATGGGGTCCTTTATTTTAGGGCATTTTAGGTTTTTGAGTTATTTGTGTATCCTGTATATTAATTTGTTGTATGACACGTTACTGGTGAATATCTTTTCCCACTCTGTGGGTTGTGTCTTCATCTCGTTGATTGTTTCATTTTCTGTGCGTGTGGTCCCATTTGTTGATCCTTGCTGGGATTTCTCATGGTGCATTACAAAAGGAGCTTTACTCCACAGCTGGTCGGAATACAAGCTGATATAATCATTATGGAACAGAGTCTGGAGATTCAGGTGAAAACTGAAAATAGAAATTCCGTTTGATCCAACTACTGCCCTACGGGGCACGTACCCAGAAGAAATAAAGTCAACATACCAAAAGACACATTCATATTTATATTTACAGCAGCACAATTCATCATACCAAATCCTGGAAAAATCTACCTGCTTATCAATAGAGAAATGGTTAAAGAAGATATGGTACCTATACATAATGGAATGCTATGCAGCTTTTGAACAAAAATTGGGCCACTTTGAATCAATAATGCTCAATGAATTGAACAAAATATAGAAGATCAACTATAAAAAGGCATCCCTCTTATGAAATCCACACAAATAATGGTTTATAAAGGCCTCAACATGAGTGACATATTAGAAAATAGGGCAACGGTCATCTGGAAAAGGGGTGAACCCCTGCAAAAAGGGTGAGCATAGATGCTCATTGGTTCCCCAAACCTCATGTCTCTACTGCGTCATAGAATTTTGAATTTATGCATGAACAAAAAAATTAGGCAAGAAAACAGTTAAAACTGCATACATAATGTAATGTTTAAATTTCGAATTATGTACCCTTTAATGTATTGAATTCAGAGATTCATTTGAATTTTTCTTGATTATTGTATACATTCTTGTAAGTCGTTGCTGCCTTCTTCATGTTCAACAGCATTCAAATTATGACTTTCAATTAATAAAATATAATATCAATAAAAATAAAAGACTGCAATAATATTAGAAATAAAAACTTTGCTCTGTAGTGAAGGGTACATGTAAGATGCACGTGTTCAGTAATCATAGAAAAATAACTGCAGTAACTCCTTTAGGCTCAGTTATAAACCTCTCCCTAAGCCACTACTCACCCCCAGCCTACAGCAAACTCATCTCTATTTCTGAAAGGATTAGGGCACTGACATCAGAGAGTCTGGTTACAAAGGGAAATAAAAGCATTTACAAATAAGCCTTGAGTACTCATATGTAAAGTTAAGTCATCGGTACTTGCAATACTTGGCTTTCTCTTTGGGCTTATTTATTTTCCAGGAGTTTCTTCAGTTTTTAATGCAAATGCACTTAGATTCGAACTTGCTGACTGTCAGAAAGGAACAACCTTTAAGCTTATGGTGACTCTTGGAAATCTAAATATAAGCTTAATTATATCATAGCTATCTCCTATGGAAAGTCAATTCTAAATGAACAGAGTATTCTGTTAACTCTCCTTATCAAAAGAATTGCCTCAAAACTTAATGGCTAAGGCATCACCATTGTTATGATGCCATCCTATCTGCGGCCCCGAGAGAAACCACCTGAGCTGATGTCCCCACATACACAAGGCTAAAGCCCAGAGATCTGCAGAGAGGACTGGGAAGATCCCGGGGTACTGAGCATTAAACTTGTGCAACTTACTGAGGTCTCATTTTTGAGATATGCTGTCTCATGACTGTTTAAGATAGACTAGACAGGGTTTTCTGGTCATTGCATCCCAAGCATGCAACTGCCAACCTTGCTGAGAAAATTTAGGTCCACAGATATTCAACTCGTTTTATTGTTGTATACAGCCAATGCATAGCTCGGACTAGGGCCTTATTTCTCTGACGTAATCATTGAAGGTCACTAAAAGAAAGAGCCAAGCTCCTTCCCTAATCCTGTTCCTTTCACGAATGAGGAGAAAGCATTTTGTGTGTGTGTGTGTGTGTGTGTGTGTGTGAGAGAGAGAGAGAGAGAGAGAGAGAGAGAGAGAGAGAGAGAGAGACTTACTTAAGAATCTTGGCAAAGGTTTGCCCCTAGCCCAAACACATAAATGTGTGTTACTTTCTGTTACTTAATATCGAGCTTTAATAGGTAAATGAATATTTCAGAAATTACTTAGAATTATGAGCTAAATATTTTCACCATGACCTGCATTTTGAAGCCTATTCTCTAATTGCAGCAAAATATTTTAAAGCCTGTGATGAAGTTAATTAAATACTTGTTAGTGTGTTAAATTTATGTTATTGTATATACTGCCTTAGCTGTGCTGTAGTTGGTTGAAAGAAGTTTTCATGTGTTTCTTCCAATCAATAAAATCTCTGGTATCCACTGTACATCCTGAGTTCTGACTTAACTTTTGCAGAAATGAGATCACTAAATCCTCTCAAGAGTCCTATGAGGCAAATATTAATATTGTTGTAATTTTAGAAATGGGAAAACTTAAAATCTTGAGAGTGACATTGTGCTGCCCATGGCCAGACAGATATTGTCAGGGAAAGCAGGTATGGCCATGGCAAGGCCTGCCTGCCAGCTCTGAGGCATTTTATGTGGGGCTGAGGGATAGTGGAGAAACCTGGAGTGAATGAAGTGAAAACAGGTGATTTGCGGAGCCTCTTCCATTGGCCTGGAGTTAACTTTTTAAGGGGCCTGCTGACGGGGCTGGAAAGCAACAGTGATCAAAATATTGACGTGAGGTGGTGAAAGATTCATTCTGCCACCTGTAGGCATTTCCAACTAGAGCAATGACATCCTCCAGATTTTATAATACCTATATGTAATGTATTTATATAAGGATATGAAAATATAAGGATATATTTATGATATATGGAGATGTAAATAATATGTTTATATTATATGTATGATAAAATATATGGCCAACATACCAAAGCTAGCTCTTCAGCAATGTTCCTTTTGGAGATGTTTATGATCTGAATATATTAACTACTTTAGTCATGCTGCTCATTGAACCAGACACATCAGCCATCACACATGCAATTGCCCTGAAACACTGACGAGTCTGACTGATGGTCTTGCTAATTTGTAGCTAAGCATCGTGGTTGTCCTGTACATAAATCCTAGAAGGTCCTCTGACTTCATCCTTGTCATGTGCAAGGAGCAACAGGGTCCAGACGAAGATTGTTTAGTGGGCCATCTAGCATCATCTATTTGTATGTGCTAAAGATCACAGCTGTTTGCTTTCTTGATGTCCTGGAAGACCTCATTTTGACAACAGATTGGTTGCAAAAACATCTAGTGGCAATATAAAAGTCAGGTCATTTCATTTATTAACATGACTCAAGTGATTACAAAATCAAAGAGTTGCATGCATTGCTTAAACCACTTACAAACTAGCAATACTCCGTATTTTATGCACTCCTAAATGCCTCTTCTACACATACGGGATGAAAACATCAGTACAGATGGAGTTCAGAGAAAATCTGGAGGGAATTTCTTTAGAGGAATCTGTTGGAAAGAATTAAAGAGTGTGTTTTTTTTAACATTAAACTTAGGAAAAATGTTCTCTGAAAGAGGACTCAAGGAGAATTTCTTAGGAGAGAGAACTGGGTACTACGAATAACAGTGTCTCCCTTAAGGTGGAGGGATAGGGCTACATCGCCTCTTTGACTATGTGCAGAAGAGAGTTCTACTGAAGCAACCCCAAAAGAGCAAGATCTACTTCCCAAAGGTGACATCTCTAGGATGAGAGATGGTTAGTTACATATTGGTAGTTAGCAAGAGGTGATTGGCCTCCCTGAGTGGCCTGTGCTTTCGTATTTTATTGGCACCAGGGGATGAATTCATGTTTTGCCTATGATTCAGATATGTAGATGAAAACATGGCAGACTGTCAAATGCATCCAAGACTGAGACATGAAAGGGCTTTAGAATCTGAGGCTGATGATGTAATATTTCTGTGAGAAAAGCATGCATGAGCTATATTGCAGGCTGGCAATGCCCAAAGTTTAAAGCAAATTTTGAATTGTAATTACATATTTCTTGGGCATTTTACTGTCTGTGTCAAGACTGTTAATTTCAAGGTTAGAAAAAGTACAGTCCAACCAAATAAAATTAACAGTGAGGGACAAAAGATTTTACAATTACACACCAAGAATAAGTCTTGCCAGTGTAAGTCTTTGTAGTGCAGTATTAAACTCTGGCTTTGTATACTCAAGTGCATAAACTGTTTAAAAAAGAGATGCATAATTTGATATCTTCAGCGGGGGAAAATCTCACAATATCTCTTTATAGTTTTAAATTTTACCTCTTATGATACTTTCTCAAAAGTTCAAATATTGAACTCACTGGTTTTTACACAAAGAAGACAAGATTTAAATGACTGGTCTAAATAAAATGATAAAATGGAATTAAATGCCAACCAATGATCTTTAAGAGAACTGATTTACTTTTCACTCTAATCCAGACTGTTTGTTCCGTGTCTTCCTACAACCAATCCTTTTTACTCCTGCCACGTCATACATTTTCTTATATTTGTATCCAATTTTATTATGAGTTTAAAATAAACATATTTGTTGTACGTGCATCCTGTGGGATATTTCAAACAGACATTGAAGTAGACCTTAGCTATTATGAATATCTCCTGATGATAACCTTTTTTCCATTAGTGTTTGGGGATAATAGTTACTGCGTAGACTTACTACTTTTAAATATACTCAGAATATCATTAAGACACTGTTTTATTTCACCAAAACATCTTTATCTTCTCATTCACAATGACTTGCTGGGTCTTTACTTATTAATCATTTTTAACTTGCCCTGGAAATATTTCTGGCAGTTTCTCCATATTTTTCTAGTGCTAAATCCAACTTTAGCAACTTCTTATTTGAACACATGAGCTGCATCTCTGATGAATAGATTTCTCGTTATAGTATATCTCAGGTGACTTCACACTATAGTATATTTCAATTGTATTTTTCTTAATTTAGGAAATTAGGAAACAAATTGCTAATTCTCTTTTTGTTACTATAATTCCCTGCCATTCTGTAATGGACTGTGCACCCATTACCTCGAAGTAGATTAGAATCTCAGGTTTTGCACAGAGGAAATGAGGTGTCTTAGTTTCCCAAAGAAAGTTAACATAAGGAATAGAAGCCGGGAGACTATCAGAGTGAGACTTCACCTGAAACAGAGTCCTCTGGGGAAGGGAGGGACCCAAAAGTGTAGAGAAAACATAGTCTACATCAGGAAAATATGTACAGCTTTTTAGGAAGAGAGAATGACAGGGAGAAAGAAAAAGATAAAAACTCTTTAATGATCTAGATATACAGATTACAGGTTTTAAAATTTAAGGAAATATTTCACCTAAACTTAAGAAAATATTGTGTGAGTTATGATTTTACAAATATTATCATTGTCATTGGTTCTAATGTTTATATCAGTTCTGCTTATAGTAGAAGATTTGTCATTTCAAAAAGACACAGAGTGTTCATGGAACAATATAGACTGCATGTGAGTTAGAGCTGCTTGAGCAAGACAGAAAAGCAGAACTTGGAGCAGGTGAGCTGTTCTCCACAGTCAGCTTTTCGGGACACAGTGTTGCAATGGAGAGTGTATGGAGCAGCTTTCTTGTGGCTGCTGTCCCACAAAGGATCCAAAGTATGATGTGGGCACATCATGTAACCTTTCTTGGCCTTAGCTGTCTCAGGTAGAAAATGAGAAATTTGGTTAAAATAATCTGTAAGGTTCTTTTCTATGGTTAAAATTTAAGAAACAATGTTTTTTGACATTTTTATAAGAAAAGAGTGCTTTCTTGTCATCAATGAAGCCATGCATTTCCAAGATATTCTTTAAGAATCTGAAAAAATAAGGAACTCATTTAAGGAACATGTGCATAGTGGCACTTTGTTAAGATCATGTAAATTGTTTATGACTTACTGCTCATGAATATTCAGATGGATTAACCTGGCAAGTCTGGAATAATCTAGCACTTCTATAGTCATGAAGGCAGAGCATCTTTCAGTAGTGAATTTCTGCACAAAGCGGTGAGATTCAAGCTTAGCACAAATTTCTCCAAGGAATAAGGGGTGTAAAATAAGCTGGATGGGCACATCCTCTTCTATTTCCAGTTCTTGTGTATGTGTTTTCAAAAGACAAGAGAGTCATTTCTAATCCATATATATGGGAAAGGCCAGCATGGAAAGCACTGGCCGTATCCAGTGCTGATAAATGTGGAGCACTAGGAGCTCTGTTCACTGCTAGTGAAAATTCAAACTGGTACAGCCACTTTGGAATTCAGTATGGCAGCTTCTTAAATAAATATTGACATTGAAGTTCTTAATTTACACCCTTTGATATTATCCAAATTAATTGAAAACTATATTCATCTAAAAACTCCGCACATGGATTTTTATACAAGTTTTATTCACAAATACCAAAACTTGCAAGCAACTATGATGTCCTTTAGTAGATGAATTGACAAAGCGTGATACATCCATGCAGTGAAATGTCATTCCATCCTAAAGAAAAATGTGTTTGCGGGATACAAGGTTAAGGCATAAACTCAACTCTATTTCTGTATACTAGAGCCAAATCATATTAAAATATCTTTAAGAAAAATTCCAGTTATAGTAGAGTTTACATAGATCAGATCATATTTCATTTTAAAAGCCTCCCATAATTTCTCTTCATACTTAGAGTAACATTCCTATGAGATCATTATACGGTTTATAAATCTCGATGCTCGTTCTCTCAGTTACCTTTCTGACCTTATCTCTTTCCATCGCTCCATTTATTTGCTTTGCATCAGGCTATGAGCATCTTTTTTTCTGTCTTTGAATATGTCAAATATGATGCTGGAAACCCTTGTCTCTCAGACAGTTTCATGGTCTACTCTGTCGCTTCTTTGAGCTATTACACGTGTGTTCAAATATCTATCTATCTATCTATCTATCTATCTATCTATCTATCTATCTGTCTGTCTGTAAAAGAGGATCCTTTTCATTGTCAGTATCAATTTCTCTCTCCCTTTTATTGCTCCTTGTCACCTCACATAGGTAACCACAACTTTTACCTTTATTTTTTATAACCTTTTCATTTTGAAAATGGTCAAATGAAAAGAAACAATAATAGTCAAGAAATACTCATCACATCCACGCACTTTGTCTGTTTCAGTGTGTATTTTCCAAAAACAACACCATTCCTTTGAATAATCACATTGAATTAGTCAGATCAGAAAAATTGCACTGATCCAATTTTATTATCAACTTGTATTTAAACTACTCAATTTTCCAATTATTTTATCCATAACATTTTTTTTTTCATCCTAGCATCATGGTGTTGAAGGTTCTTTGTATCCTTCACTCTTTCCATCCCAAATATCACAGGAACTTGGTAAATATTTATTGAGTGGAGGAGTGAATTCACAACCAGTCAAAAATGTCTGGAATAATATGAACCACAGACTGCACAGCTTGCCTCCGGGTACCAGATGCACTGACTCTGTGCTCCCTTCAGCGAGGGCTGAGAGGGCACCGAAGGAGGCTGCCTGAGGGTGTGATATCCAATTGGATGAGTACTGTTGACCGTGTGTCTACGGCTAAGCACACCTATTTATTTATGCCTTACATATGCTACTGTTCTATTATATTAAGTGCACTTTAAATGTGAACATACAATTTTTATTAAAACGTGTTTAATGGTAAATAGAGATAAAAATTGTAATACCATCTTTTCAGACCCGATTGGTTTATTTTTTTCTGGGTCTTGTGGGTCCATCAACTTCCTTTTTGGAGATCATTGTTTTTATCTGTCCTTAAGCAGAGATGTTTAAGTGTGCTAGGCGATCACACACAGGTACTTTTACTAATCACTATTTTAAAAGTGGTTCCAGATTCCTGACTACATTTTGAACAGTCATATCAATAGGTTGCTTTCTCATGATAACATCCAGTCAGATATTTTGTGGTATGGCTAAGAGGCCACTAGAAGTTACTCATGGTTGATAGCATTTAAGATACAGATGGTCCAGATTTCAAATTCTGGCTACTTCAAGGTCTGCCAGAAAACTTCAATAGTTCTTGGAAGATGGTAAGTTTTCAGAAGATAGCCCTTCCTGGTCTGGCTGTGAATGACGCAGCTCGACTGGAGCTTGGAATCCAAATCATCTAGTGTGCCTTTGAAACTCAGTCCCATAATCATCTGGAGGGCTCCTTTAATTAAATCCACGTCTCCAGGATGCATAATCCAAACTGAAACATTCCAGAAGTGTACTTACCGAAAATAATGTATTGTGACCATTTAAACCCCTGGTGCCTGAAGTCAGCTACACCATAGTGGGTCCTCCAGTGCCATGATCTTTGTTCCCCATTCAAAGTCTCATTTAAGAAGGATAATTTCCCTAAAGCGCAATCAACTACTGCCATTGTTTCTTTGTACTATTTTGCATAGAATGCCCATATAAATCCGGCTTCATGAATTTACTTGGCTTTGTTGTATTAAGTAATTTACATTTCCACATTTAAAATTTATATCCTCATAGTCCTGTGATTTAGGTCAAAATTAAATTAAAGAACCAACTTTGAAGGTGTAGTGGCGTAGCCTTCCTGAAAGTTCATGTGTCTTCCTTTGTAAAACAGATTTTCTGGGCAAGTCGGATCTGCTTCGTCACCTGAATCGTATGTCTTCAACTCCTCAACAGTATGTTAGTTGAGTGCATGGTGAGTGTATCGAGACTGCATAAATTAGGAAAATGGGCTTTCAATATTTTACTAGTTTTAGAATTTAGAAAAGGGAGCATAACATTTTGAAATTGCAGTAGGCACCAGTGATAAGCTATTTATTTCAATTTAGTGTAGCATTCTTTAGGGGAAGAAAGGTTCAGTCAGTATTGAAAATTATGTTTGGCAAATGTTACTGGACAACATTTAAGATATTTCAGAAATGAATCTTGATAATTTTTTAACTGAGAATACATTATTTTCCTTGAAGAATAGTATGTCCTTTCGGTCCACCTCATGAGACCGAAATTGTGAGCCCTATAAATAAGAAATTTTAGAAGGCAGGTATCTAGAGATTCATTACAAAAAAATAAAATAATGCAAATATACACACACGTACAGAGCCAACAGCTGTAGTCATTGACACTTTCTCTAGATGTGCAGCATTAAACTTTATGGTTTGCTAAGCACCTAAGGTACCATTTTATACATGTAGCTGTATCCAGCTTTCCATTGTTGTTGGCAGGACAAATCTCAGAATGTCTGCTCCACTCAGGAGGTGATCTGATGCCAGACTCATACAGAGAAACAGACAAAAATAATCTGTAATTTAAATAAAAAGTAGCAGTACAATAAAATTGGCAAGAAGGCAAAATGCTCTTAAAATCTCAATATCCTGAATAAAATTCAATTTCAGAAGGCAGAGTTTCCCCAAATGCATTCAGAGGTCTCTATGTCAGGAATCTGCAGAGAAAGACACCCTCTTATAGCATCAGTCAGAGTTACTTGGATTGCTAGCATCTAACTGTACACTTTTTAAATTAGAAATGAGCTTTGCTCAAAGTAAAGTGAGACAGAAAGGTTATTGGATAGATTTTCCATAGAAGCACCTGCTTGGGTGCAACTACACGAAAAAGAATTTTGGCACAGCAAACTGTCCACCCCATTCAATAGATGATATTTTGGATATTGTTCATGGCACCTGTTAAAGGCGATTCTTGGTGTTCTGTCTAGACTGTGTTCCAACATCAGCACACAGCCTTAGGATACTCTTCATTGGATGAAATAAGAGAAAAGACAAGAAAATTAAAAGTAAAACCTCACCCTCTTGACTGAGGCTGTGCCTAAGAGTACAGAACTTTTAACAAGAGCCAAGTATGTCACTACTAGCCAAATGAACAGCATTCAAGATTATTCCTGAACTCAAAGCCCTGTAGTAGATTTTAAGATCTAAAACTACATATGGGTTTTGGCCTATGTACACATATATGCCAAGGACCTAATCTTTGATGATTAAAGCAGTGGAAGCTGACTGAGTTCATTTGCACACATATATTTTCTAACAATGTGAACATTTTTTCAATCCAGCTATCTTTGATTCACCAATATTACAAACAATCTTTTAAAATGCACGCCCCTTTATGAGATATTAAATATACTGAACAGAATTTTACCAGCTGACCCTCAGTGTCCTGACCTTCCTGTCCTGTGTGATCCACGTCACAGTGCCTTCCACCACAGACATATTCTACCCAACCTACATGTACCCAACAGAGTAATATTTCCATCTGTCAGGCTCATCCAATGAAAGTTCAATCTCTGGATATACTTTGTGTAAAATTTTTATTCCAATCAATACAAGTCTGAATATAAAAAGCAAAATTGAAAAGAAAAATTTGCATACCTTTGAAAGCCTTCAATAGAAGGCATTTCCCTCAATTTAAAACAAACATTGGCTATCTCTATATATACTTCTTTTCTATCCATGTATCTAATTTAATCATTAATCCAACTCCATTTTTATATAAGCATACTTAAGCTAAAAGTTTTCAGATCACAGTCAGCAGCATCCAGCTACTAAATCCTGGGTAAGACCAAATCTAAAACACTCAGTTTTTTAAACCATGACATAATGAAACTATATATATATATATATATATATATATATATATATATATATATATGGATTATATATCTCCAAAAAGTATGAGAAAACATCTACCCATCTTTAGAGATATGTGTGTTTCTTCCAGGAACAGAGAGCATCACTTTTTAAAGCTTATCTGTGATCAAAAATGGTTAAGAACCCAACTGAACAGTATTTTAATAACTTCCAAAGAATGCCTTCATATAATAGGCAGATAATATTTAGGACCATTGAAAGAATATATAATATAGATGATAACTACACACTGATATGTGCGTTAGAAAAATGATTTATCATTGCTTATATTTATGTCTATAACATTTGATAAATTGTTGCAAATGTGGTCTTCATATTTATTTCGCATAAAAAACAAGAAACTCTGTGATCCATATTATAAATTATGGAAAGTCATCACATTCTACATTCAGATAGACACTAGGAAAGCACATTTAATTCATTTTGTATGCATTAACATAAGAGGAAAGCAACCTTCTTGTGTGGTGAGACATAGCAGTGCATGAAGAGGAAACTGATTAAACTGAAGAGAGTAACTGGTAAATCACGAAGGCTGCTGTGATGAGCCAGATGTGTCAAAAGTAATATTTCTTCAACAAAAGAAAATTGGAGAGGAAAGGCATGTAGAAATGATACTATTTTATGTTTGTTATCAGTAATATAATGTTTTTTGAATGATGCCTTATCAAAAACTGGCATTATACTACATTTATTCAACTAACCCCTTTACCTCTTCCTCTTTCTCTCTCTCCTCCGCTTTCTTTTCGTCCATCTCCTTCTCTTCCACCTGTTTTTCTTCTTCTGTACTTTCAAGTTGTTTTTTTGCATCTATACGTATATATGGTCAGCTCTTTCCTATCCCAACTTACCCCTCAAAACTTTGGGACATTGACCTCCTTGTCTTTCATGGTCATTGTGACTTTAATTTATTTTTATTTTCCCCATTTTTATTAGTCTGTATATGCAATACACAATGGATACATGGCGCTTGAGAATTATGTGCACATATATCTTGTCAACTCCATGATCTTTTCCCCTACCCCCCCCCCTTTTTTCCCTTTCATCCCCTTCCTCGTCACTCCTGACGATATTTTTTTATTTGTACTCTCAGAGAAAGAAAGCAATCTTCTGAGTTTTATTTAATTCATAACCCCTGTATTCTTGTTAAGGTATTGTCTTAGTTACTTATTTGTTGCTGTGACAGAATATTCAACATCCACAACTTAAGGGAGGGGAGATTTATTTTAACTCACAGTTTCAGCAGGTCTCACACAACCCATGCATGGGCAGCTGGCAGGGGTGAAAGCACATGCTAGAGGCTGGAGAGCTGCTAAAGCATTGCAGACAGAAGCCAAGTTAGTGACGAACAAGTCAAATGTGCAACCCTGTTGGAATAGCTTGGCGGTTTTCACATCATTTAAAAGTAAATATTTACCAAAGAACTCAGAAATATAGTTTTTATGTATTTACCACAAGGAAAGGAAGTCATATGCTCAAAAATGCTGACAGAACTTGGGTCTCATCCAGCCATATTGGGTGATGTATTTTGAATTTTCACTTTGATATCCTTCGCTGGCCAAGAGTTTGAATTTGATTAATCATCCCATTATTATCTTAAAGGACACGCCCAAGGGAAGACATGATTGTGGCTCACTTTTGCACCTGCTTTTCTGTGCATTTGATCCTGATCCAGCAGATATGTAGGATGATATGACAATGGGTCAATATCTTGAAACCTATTGGATGTGGTAGTGATGTGGGCCACATAAAGCAAGCATGTAGTGAATGCTGGAGCCATGCCCAGGGATTTTCACTGACAAGAAAGCTTCTCATTGGCTTTGCCTGTTAACTTAGCAAGTCAGTGCCTTATACTGCTCAGAACACCAAGTCCTCGCTGTTGGCAGAGATGGAGTTTTTAAATACCTTCTGTCTAGGAACTGTAAATTAGGTAACATTATCTCTCTCATTAACATCCGCTCTTCCTTTCTTAGTGGCCCTGCTTTAGAGGCTACAGAAAGATACGATGTGTATAAGATTAAGTATAAATGACAATAAAGTACCAAGTGTATTACCTTTCTGGAATATTTATCTTTTAATCAACCCAGATGATCACTATTTCTTTTTAATGTCAGTAATTCAATGTAATTTAAATATATGATTTCTAGATATTTAAAATAGTAAATCATTTATGTAAAGGGACTTCCATGAAGTACCAATTTATATTGCATATGTAATGTTTTATATTTATGAGGATATATGTAAGTATGTAAAGTTATGTATTTATCTGTAAATTATTTTTTCCAGAATATAAAAATATTTATAAATAACTGTTTTAATTTTACTTTCTCAAATGTAGATGAAATATTCTCTTCATAATCAATTTACAAAGAATTGTAAAGAGAGAAGGAATTTGTTTTCTCCAGAGAATGTCTATATATTAATAAAAATTTATATGCATTCTCAATAAATGACATGGAATAGTTTCTATCCCTTAAGACACCCAACTCTCTTGAGTATATTTTTCCTCTGTGATCCCAATTTAAGGAGTAACTTAAATAGCTCATGGACTAGAATTTTTACCCACTTATACAGGCTGAGTAAAAAAATTCAAATTAATTCCAAATGTTTTTTGCTTTACTTAGAGTTTATCTCACATTTTTACTCATTAGTAAGGAGAAGTGGCTGTGCACACAGAAAGAATAGATTCTCATGGGTCTAGATTGTAAAATATCTTACGTATATTGTAATTACTGACAGGAGTTTCTAAAGACATTTTGAATTATGATTTTATCGCACACTATTGGCAAAGAAAACTCGAGTTAACTTTTCATCAGGACGCAGGTGGGCATTTTATGTCCCCCGTTGTAAATGTGTAACAATGTTGTGGAGATAAGCGGAAGCTCTTCCATCAAGAGGAAAGTGATTAATGACTCTTTCCAGGAAAGCGGAAATGAAGAGAAAATGGGACATTTCACCTGATTGTAGAAATTCTGGAGAAAAGAAACAGTAACATTCAGGTAAGAATTTTTAAAGTACAACAATTTGTGTTTTGGTATTCTTGATCCAAAATATGCACTCGTACATATGCCATAAATGTAAAGTTTGTTCCTATCTCTTCCTCTTTGCTGCCTGTCACGTTTGTTACTTTCATCTCGGAAATCAGTCTTGAATTTAATTGACTCCTCTTCATCAATCTCCCCTTCTTTTCTCCAGAATTATAATAGTTTTAAAAATATTCCCAGGCTGTAGTTTTCTCAGTTGTTGGATGTTTTTACTGACCTTGAATGTTCTTTCTTTTTGCTAAATTCCCCGTAAAATACTTTAATCTTTGTATTCTTTTTTATTTACATATTGCTTGTGACTGACTGGAGCTTATCCCATTAGTTATCACGTGATAATCAGAAATTCAAGGGAAGCACAGGTTCATAAAGTCTGGATTAAGGCAAAAGAATGTGCATTTTTAACAGATTCCCAAGTGATGTAATGATTACTTTCAATCTCAGAGCAGAAAGAAGAGAGAACAGCCACATACAGTAGGAAGAGTACACGTTCAGTCACGTTTCCACTTCTTTTACCGTGCGTCCTCCATGACAGCTTTCCCTCTCTCATCGTTGCTGCTAGGCCTAAGAACCCAGCGCTCCAGACACTCTGAGTACAACATCGTTTTTTTTCATTGCATCAAGAGGAATTTTAAATCTTTCTTAATACTGTTTCTTTTTCTTGGGATGTTTCCTTCACAATGCCCCTGTTGTGATGTCTGTACGTTAAGACTCAAATATCATACTCTCTAGAAACTCTTCCTTATTTCCCCAAACAGGAGAAAGCATGCAAGCTTGCGTATAACTTCATTTTAACACATCATAATTTGAAAATTCACAATGTCCACAAGGCCAGGCTGCTGGCATACATAACTGAGAAAATGAAAACTATGGCCAATGGAGTAGTTTAAGCCGTAAGTAAAAACAGCAGTTACAGATGAGCCTCACCGTCGGCATGAAGGACTATGGGCAAACATTTCCCAATTTACTGTGTTCTAAGAACCTTCTCTTACACACACACTGTCAGAAAGGTCGCGAGTTCTAAGTTGGCAGCTGTGTTCTTGAGAAGACGTTGTTCATTCTTTGTAGTGTCCTGAAGATCACAAATGTGATCTTCATGCGCAACATCTTCCAGATCCCCTTTGTATGGCCGATGGGATGCCTAAGTTGGCAAATAGATCAAAGGGAAGAAAGCCAGGCCAAGTACAGCTCCCGCCCCAAGAGTAAGTCCGCTCCTGTGCTCCTGTCAAGTCCTCCTGTAGATGCTCTCTCCACATGGCTATCCAAGCTCAGCCACAGCTTTCTGTGGCTGCTCTGAAAGTTTTTGCCTGTCTCGTAACTGAGAGTCAGATGGCCAGTTCTGCTATAGTCAGAAAGATTTTCTAATTAGGGTTTGTTGGAATATGTGTAGCTGCTCTCTTGAAATTCTTTAATAATGTAAAGTAATAATGAAGGTAGAACACGAAACAAACATTACTTGGATAACCTATTTAGAGGCAAGAAACAGTTGAATAGTGGCAATTGTGTTTCAACTTATAGACAATAGAGACAACTAGCAAAGTCTGAAGTAGATCTTCAGAAAATGTAAATAAAATAGAAAGAGAATGAAGTGAAATAAACCTCAAAAATATGTCCTTGTCACTTTCTATTTGTGTAGATATTGAGTAATTTAATTAAGCTTTCAGGTGGTCGATTTTTCCCCAAAAATAAGTGAACAAAAACAGTTATCTCTAGTATATAAGAGTTAAATGATCTATATGATATGTTTATAAGATGCCACACATAGTTTGAGATCATATATATATATATATATATATATATATACATATATATATGTATATTACATGAATGTATGTTTTGTGTACCTGTGTGTATGTGTGTGTGTGTGTGTGTGTGTGTGTAGTTTCCTTTTTTCTT
Organism: Ctenodactylus gundi; assembly: GCA_004027205.1. NCBI lineage: Eukaryota > Metazoa > Chordata > Mammalia > Rodentia > Ctenodactylidae > Ctenodactylus > Ctenodactylus gundi. The sequence continues at coordinate 160,064 of PVKB01000057.1, read as the reverse complement.
AAAATACAAAATAATACTTATTAATTCATTCATCTAATCTTTCAATATATAGAAAGACCCGCTGGGTTTTATTCCTCATACTAATTTTAATAATAATATTTTAAACTCCTTCTGTAGTAGATCCTCAGAGAAAAGAAAATGCAAACTGAGATAATTAACTCATCGCAGATTACATTGTGATCAATGCCATTACGTTCCACTAAATTAAGCTTCTAAGAAGCTGCAGTGGCCAACGTTGTGGTGAGATACCCGCTTTCAGCACTTCATTGTGAAGAAAATATCAAAGGGGGAATACATTGCAGAAAGACCCTGGTATGGAGGTTACAGCAGGAATCGTACTGAGGTTCAGGGCTGGTTGGATAGGCTTCCTCGTGTCGGCTGGGCAGGGCTGCGCAGTGATCATAGGACATTTTTTAGAGTCATCTTTAAATTCTTAAGCTTTTTCTTTTGTTTCTTCACTGTGGGAGAATTGCCAAACTATTTTTGACTTTATTGCATATTATATTTAAAAACATAAGCAAGGTGCTTTTTTTTTTTAAAGGAATTGGGTTTTTACTTTTATTTTCATCTAAAATGAGAGCAGATTTGGGAGTCTCACTTTAGTGCCAAAAACCATTAGAAGAAATCTCATATTGAGCCTATATTCTCTAAAAAAGATATTTAATGAATATGAAACCTATGTTGAATGAGAAAGAATAAAGACAGATGTTTGTCACAATCCCAGTCATGAAATAAATATCGTTACGTAAACTGAGGGCTGTGGGCAAGTTAGGACAGAAGATGTATGTGCTATTATTTTCTTTGTGAAAACAGAAGTGCTTGGGGTGGGGTGGTAAAATCTTCTAGTTAGAAACAAGCATTCATGACATGTTGAGTCACGGTGAATTAGATTTGATTGAGAGGAGCGAGGCGATGACTGATCTATTTTACATATAGAATCAGTAAGGGTAACTAATCTGTTGTGGTTAGGATCTGGAGTGTCCCCCAAAAGTCTCATGTATTTTAATGAAACCATGTGATGTTGGTGGGTTGGGGTCTGGTCTGGAGGGGTGGATTGCAGTTAAGTTAGGATTAACGGTGTGTAGTGGCCACACCTGGATGCAGGAGGGACTGGTTACTGGGCGGAGACCTGAAAGGATACATAAGCTGCACCTGCCTTCCGGGAGGACGGGGATTAGTCTCAACTAGCCTCAGCTTGTCTTCCTGTTTGTCGGGGAAGCTGCCTCCACCTCTCTCTCTGCCATGTACTTCGGTTGTTGCTGGCCACCCCTGAATGGACTGTGACCTTCGAGACTGTGAGCTAAAATAAATCTTTCCTTTCCTAAGTTTGTGGGTGTCGGGTGTTGAGTCACAGCAACAAAAAGTAACTAAGACATAATCCTTATGCAAGCAGGTGAATAAAATGTAGAATTGATGGGACTAATTCTGCAGAAAGTTCTGGGTGGTCATTAGAGGAAAAATAAAGTAGAAAAATACTTTAAAATTTTATTTCTTTTGCTGGACATGTTGACCCATGCCCATAATCCTAGTATCATGGAGGCTGAGGCAGAAGGAGGCAGAGGCAGAAGGATCACAAGTTGGAGCCCAACCTGGGCAACTTAATAACTTAGTGAGGCCCTGACTCAAAGAAAATATACATAAAAGGAAAGAATGCAGCTTAGAGCTGGGTTCAGTCTTTATTACTGAAAAAAGGCTCATATTTTTCTAATTATTTAACAAATATTTTTGCAGTAAGTAGAAAATATGTATAAAAAGGAAGTAACCCACTTTTTGAAAACCAGAACATATTGATCCCATTACGAGGTGTTTACCTGCTGTGCTGTGGTAGCTTATGATGGAGATGAGCTCTGAATTACTGTTCAGCTCATCCTCAGGGTACAGCAATGAGCAGAGGATTTTGGTTTTCACGGAAGAAAGAGATTTTGGAAGGAATGGGAAATTGTTCAGCTCATCCTCGGGGTACACCAAGGAGCAGAGGATTTTGGTTTTCAAGGAAGAAAGAGATTTTGGAAGGAATGGAAAATTCTCTCTAATTCTTTATTCTCAAGGTTTTCTTATTAGTAGGAGTGAATTTCATGTTCTTTTTAGTAGGCTTAATAACTGAGCAGAATTTCCGGTTCTTCATCCTCAACAAAAAGCTGTTTTTTCATTGATTTGTATGAATCCATTTGGATTCAGAAAGGGCAAGGTCGTAGCATGTACAAAAATAGAGTACCCATTTTCAGACTAGGTCAACTCGCCCTGGAAATGATTGTCAACACCATTTTCATTTCACTCTTCCAAACCTCAAGGTTTGGCTTTCTTGCTTGGAAATATATAATTGTGGGAGCCATGATCCCCAGAGCTTTTGGTTTGTACCTCAAAAACCGAAGTTAGGCCCAGTAACATGAACCAAAGAGCACAGATGGACTCAAAGGGTCTCCCGCCAAAGGAGGTAGGGAAATTAGGCGACAGAATGTGGAAGTAGCATATTTGAACAAATATTTCCCTCTGTCTCTCTCTCTCTGCTCACCCACCACCCTTACCCCGCCCCCCCGCCTCATTCTTTCTTTTTTATGCTGATTGATTGACTTACCAGAAAGCAGAATTGAAGAATGTTGTGGTTTTACTTGGGAGGTGGATTCAAAAGCTTTTGTTGCTAAGTGGTATGGATAATTTTTATTTTATTTTATGATGATGGAAAAATAGACTTAGCCTGAGTCAATTCCATCCAACTTTTTAAATAGATACTATTGAATCAAATGCTTTAAGCTGATCTTCAGTTTTCTAGCTTGAGAAAAAATATCATGTCCATTCTAAAATGGAACAAGGTTTATACATAGCTTTCTGGGTGGTTTGACAGAGTTCTAAAGGAAAGAGGAGTGCCCTCACAGCATGACCAAGATTACCTCCTCCCTCCTGCTGGTTCTTTATGGTGGGCCTTGATTGCAAGCCTGCTATTATAGTCTTCTGGGATCCTTAACCCTTTCAAAGTAGGTTTTTTTTTTTTCCTGATTATCTTAGCTTGCTCCATGTTTCATGGATGGGTCTTGGTGGATCATCTTAGAACTGTCATTTGAAGACCTGTCAGTTCACCCTAATAGTCACAGGCTTTCATGTGCAATGGTGAAATGCTTTAATTATTAAATTATGATCTTATTAGAGCCTTCCTCAGATTTCATGAGCAAAAAGAGTTGATTCAGACTCTGGAAGCTGGCAATACTGTATTGAAATCCAAGAATATCTTATTAGCTATATAATTTTTGGAATGTTCTTTCACAGTTTGTTTTATCATCTGAGAAAAGGCTGAAATTCAAAGCTGCCTTGAAAAGCCACGAGGATTAAATGAGTCAATGAATGTGAAGTGTCTAAAATTGTGCTTGGCATATGTGAGCTCTGAATGGTACTCTTCAGCTGTGGGAAAGAGCAAACTCTTTAAACCTTAAGTGATTTCCAGAATCCTATAAATTATCAGTATGAACTATCTAACCATATTACTAGATATCATTAAAGACTGAATGCAAAGTTTCAAAGTTCTTTTTATATGTGCAGTAGGAACAGAAAAAAAGAATTTATATAGATTTGAACGTCAGCAAACAGCAAATTAATATGTAGAACATACAAAGAACTCAAAACCATGAAATCCTCTAAAATAAAATTTTATGCCAGCAATGATGATATGGATTTTTAAATCTATTATTATTATTAGTTGACAATGCATTAGATCGCTCAATTCTAAGGCCATGAAACCCAGTGGTACTTTTGAGGAATGTGGGGAAATAAGTTGCTGCCCCACAGTGGCAGCTTTGGTCACTGCAGTTTCCTCCCTGCGGGTGGCCTGTAGGACTCCTGGCAGTAGAATCAGGACTTTGCTGGAAAAGTAAACACAACCCATTCTATTCTTTCTGGTAAAGACCAGTGGGAATAGGAAGTGAGAGGAAATGAGGCAAGATACGACTCACATGGCAGAAGAAACAGGAGTGTCTGGAAGAACCATCCTGGTGGTATATTGCCTTGGGAAAAATGACTTTAATGAAAATGGTTTGAAGACAGTGGCCTAAATTGCTTCTAAGTCTGCATGCATGGCTTTGCAAATTGACTTTGCAAACCTCCTCTCTTATTCTATCATCTATCTATCCGTCTACCTACCTATCTATCATCTAATTTTTCAACTAGCATTACTTTTACAGTGGTACTACAACATACATGTACTTGGACAGTGAATACTATGACAGTACTTTAAGCAATTATATGTTAAAATATTTTTCTTTTTAATTAGAAGGGAGGTCATTTTCCCTATACCTGATATATAGTGCTGAAAATTACAGTTACATCAGTCTCTTTTTGGTCTTCCTGAGCAATTCAGCTCTGCCTCAAAACTTGCATTATCTATTTATTGAGCAAAGCAAAAGTACCATGGCTAATTTAACCTCATTCTTAGAAAGTTATTAGTGAGAATCTATTGTTTCTAGCAAATGCCCTTATTCTATATCCCAAACATCTTATTGAAATATTTACTGTACATACGCAGATCTCCCTGTAGCAGAAGTCTTGGGATGTAGATTTTTTTCCTTCCCATGGTAATTATATTTTTTAGCAAATAGTGATTTCTTAAATATTGTATGACTCCATTTTTTTCCCAGGCTTTAGAACTTGGATCACTACCATCTACCTTTTTCCTGTATCTACTATTTTGTCAGATTTGGCTTATTCCAGCAGACCCAGTGGTGTTTGCGGTGTCAGTGGCAGACAGGGATGCTGTTTGGAGCCTCTGGCAGGCTCCAATAGGTGAATCACAGTGGAGACCCTTGAGATTTTGGAGCAAGGCCCTGCTAACATCTGCAGATAACTACTCTCCCTTTGAGAAACAGCTTCTGGCCTGCTACTGGTCCTTAGTGGAAACTGAACGTTTGACCATGGGACACCTGAGCTGACCATAATAAACTGGGTGCTGTTTGACCCTTCAGAGGTTGGACATGCGCAACAATGGTTCATTATTAAATGGAAGTGTTATATACATGACTGCTATTAAGGTCAATGAGAAACTGACACAATCCAATCTAGACAAGATGACAAATGGCCCAGAACCTTCAGAAATGAAGGTAGGGGTCACCTCTCCAGGGAAAGAACCAAGACCTGCTGAGGTACTTGCTGAGGGTTGAGGAAATACAGAACAGGTAGTAGAAGACTAGAGTTGTAAATACCAGCTATGACCACAAGACCAGTTGCTGAAATGAGAACTATAATTAGATTTTATTTCATTATGCTTGTACGTGTGTGTGTGTGTGTGTGTGTGTGTGTGTGTGTGTGTGTGTGTGTAGCCTTATTATTGGAATTCAATGTATTTCTGTTTTTATGCAGTGCAGTTGTGCTATGTTAGGCATAATTACTGCCTTGGCTATTGTACTTGGGCGTTAAGTATGGTTTAAGGAGATGTGTCTGATTTTCAAGCTGACAAGGGATGGATTGTGACCACTGAAGAGATTATGTCAACTTGAGGGAATGAGGAACCATGTCTGGATTAGAGTTTGGGAACCATGTATAGATTCGGAATTGAGAACCAGCCTGGGTTAGAGTGAGTGACTTGTGGGCTGGCCAATGAGGGAAGAGCACCCACCAGATGTGGGAGGGCCACCTGGAACTCCAAGGGTATAAAAGGAAGAAGGGAGCTTGTTATAGCTTCTTCCTCTAGGAAAGCTCTAGCCTTTACAATTTTCTATGGACACCGACTTGCTACACGCCACAGATCTTTAGCACAGACTCGCTCCAGTCTCGACTGTGCCTGTCTGCCCGTCTGCTCTTCTATTGCTGTTCTGGAGGCTCCGGTCTTAGCCACTGTTCTTGGAATAACCAAGATCTACAGCAGACTCTCACCTCACCGGCTGTCCTGCAGTTCCAGACAGATCTCCTTCACGGCTGAGCAGCCATCTTGGACTATCTTTGTCCTCGGATTTGTAAGCCTTCCTAATCCTTTCTGTTACAAATTCTGCCTTTGAAAGAAGCTGAACTAATACAATATATTTAATTGTATTCAGTTTTTAATATTTTAAAATGAATTTTTGAAAAAAGAAAAATCATTTATGTGCATAGTATTTGGTCATAGCAATGAATCATAGCATACAGTTTGTGTTTGGAGCCTCATTTCTGCAAAGTTATCAAAATAGACATTTTTAAACAAATTCTTGATCAATAGCAAATACGGTCAATTTTTATTGTATGTATGTTGCATATTGTATAGCATAGTTTCTATACTACTTTGTTTTTACGTTACAATATAGAAAAATCATTATGCCCTTTTCTGCTCATTATTATTTTGTTCACTCAGTGACTATTATTAAAAATAATATTGAAAGGTGGAAATATTTGTCAAAATGTAATTTACAGTCATATGTTGTACCAAGCCTTTTTATATTTATATTTTTAGTATTTTTATTAGTGTGTAATTACCTTCAACTTGAGAAATTATTGCATATATTTTTTCATCATGCTCATTTTTTCTTTCCCACCCTTGAAACTCCGCATTCCCTTTCCTTTGCCAATGAAAATCAATCTTCCCATTTCCTATCATCAGTCTTTTATTTTCCTCTCTTACTTATTTATACTCTGGTTTTCTTATATCAGGCAAACCATGTGATATTTAACCTTCTGTCTCTGACTCATTTGCTAAGACTAATGGTCTCAAAATGCATTCATTTTCCTACAAATAACTCAAAAAATTTACCTTAATAGCAGAGTAGTAGTACATTGTGTATGTGTACTACATTTTCTTTATCTAGACATCTGTTGATGGGCACATTGGCTACTTCCAAGACTTAGCTATTATGAGTTGTGGTCCCAACCCAAGTTCTCTCTCTCCAATTCTATTTGTGCATTGATACTAGTTGTATTTCTTAAAACACAAATCTGGTCACACCAGTCAAACATTTTGAGGGCTTATTGCTTCACATAAACTAAAGTCACTTTAAGCTTCTTAAGTATCTGTCACTCATGCCACATTCCTCTCCTGCCCTCTGCTACCGCTGCTTGGTCTCTCGCACACGGGTCCTCACAGGTCTCCTGCCTCCTGTGCTGTTGTCTGCTCTGGCCAGCTTTCCGCAGCCCCGCCCTCCACATTTCCAAATTTTGCCTTTGGCCAGAGTCAACTCTATCCCTTCCTTCCATAAGGCTTGATGCTCCTGAGTGAAAAATAATGCTTACCTCCTCTGAATCCTCACTAGGAGGAGAGCAGAAAGAATTCCTCTTTCCTCTGAGTCTCTCATGTCTCTTAGGGCATTTTATAATATTTATAATATAACATAATCCAGTATAATGTAAAATATGATATCATTATTCTTTTTGTGTTTCTTCTGCTTCCAACTTTTCCCTTCTTCCTCTGTCTCCTCTTCTTCCTTCTTTTCTTTCATTCTTCCCCCTTCTTCTCTTCCTTCCTGGAATAAAAATTCCTAGATGTCAGACTTCGTACCTTTCATACCTGATTCAGAGAATCAAAAACCTTGTTTAGAAAAACATGTTGCCGCTTCCAGGATTCCTGACATCTTTTAGCTTAGGGATTCTCTCTTCTCCTGGAATCTGAGAAAAACTGAAGTTACATATTTGAATCTGCACTTAAGTGTTTAACTGTTACAGTAAATGAGCTGTAATCAAAGAGATTTGACGTGGCATTATCCTTTCCGATGTGCCAAGATTCTGTAGTTTTTCTTGCCCTTGGATAACATTTTAGCCATTTGCCTAGATTTTTTTTTCATCCTTTTAAATCATGACTCTGTTGAGTTTTAACTGAGCCTTGTGCTATTGGGAAAAAATGATGAAGCTACTTCCTCTACTCTTTTAGGTTTCTATAATCATTTATTGCAAATTTCCTTCGCCATATGATTTAGGTAAGAGTCAGGAACACCTCTTTCATTGTCTATGTAAGGCCACAGATTCCTTGACTCACAAATGATGAATTAAGCTGCCAGCTTAAACACAATAATCAAATTTTTGTTAAGTTTATCTTTCTTATGTCTGTTTTTTGGTCCATTCTTACCTCATGCTAGGAGCAACTTCTCCTGAGCACATGCAGACGTTGAATGAAACATTTTCTGTTCAACTTTCTGGTCATAACACCCTTTCAACCCACTTGCCAGTTCCGGTTCTTTCTAACCTAATGTTTATTCTTGCTTATAGAAATGCTCTTTGCCTAACCCTTGAGATGCTTGCAGATCTCACAGTCAGAGTATTCTCTCTTCTACAACTATCTCTCTTCCCCATTTCAATACATCCTTTCTCACTTCGCAACAATTCTTTCAAATAAAGTCTCTCCTTACAAAGCTCGGCTTTGTTAACTGAAGGTCTAGTTCAGTGTACAATAAACCTGAAAACTCTTTCCTTATTCAGACATTTTTCCTGCTGTGGCTATGTACTGCCCTAAATGTACAGTGCTCATGAGCTCCTTCTGTCCTTTTATGCTCATCGCCACGTCCCAGCTCAGGTTCTGGCCTGTTCACAGCTGGATGGAGGGCAGAAAATTCATGGAAGAAACTTCTGCTGACATCTTCTGAGAATTGACACTGGTACTCCCTGGGCTTTTGCTTGTTGGCTTATGTTCTTCCTTTTCTAGAGATGTTCTACCACTGTGGACATCTGATACCATATTCCCTCTTCTAGGCAGTCATGGCAGCTCCAAGGCCATGGAAGTCTACCTTGTTTATGGGTCACTTTGTATCAACTTTGTCCCTCATAGGTGGTGCTTTTGGGTGGGTTCTCTCTCAGAAAACTTCGGCCAATTCCTTACTGCAGTGCCATTTGGCTAGAGAACGCATTTGCCTATCTTTGCAAAAATGCAATTCACTCCAAGTTTATCCCTATTTTTGACTGCTTTGATGATCCCACCCATTCGATGCTTTTATATATAAGATGGAGCCTGGTCCCAGAGCCATTCAAGTACACTTGAATGAATCCCTTAGATCCCTCCCAGTTGACTGTAATCCTCGATTCCCCACACATGCAGTGAGGAAGATACTTCGGTTCTCTTGCCTTGTCATAACACCCTGTATTTTCCTTAAAAACCTTGTAAAGCTTCTTGATATATAGTGAATGAAGAAAGTAAGAATCAGTGTATTTAAATCCTGTATAAGTTATGTATTTTCTTAATTTAGAATGAGAGTTCTGGGGATTTACTTTTAGAACTGTGCCAAAACTATGCAGAAAAGATTCTGCTACCTATCAATATGGTTGTGGCTAAGCTAGATTGTGTCAACTTGGTTGGCTTTGGAGCCATGCAGGGGATTAGTAAAACACACTTCTGGGTATGTCAGGGCGATCCTTAAGGGTGTGACCTTGGGTACTGCATTTGGTCTCCTGCCTCTGTGCTTCTATTGTCCTGCCCTGCTCCTTGGATGCCATGAATTGAGCAGATTTGCTTTGCCATTCTCTTTTCTCCACTTTTTAAGCATACATTTGCAATACACAATGGTTATATCTAGCTTGAGTATTTTGTGCACATATGTATGACATCAACATTATGATGCTTTTCCTTCGCCCTTTGTGACCCTCCCTCCCTATGACACCCATTGGGTTTCTCATACTAGAGAACCATGTGAAATTTAACCTTCTGAGTCTGACTCACATTACTAAGCATGATGGTCTCAAGTTGCCTCCATTGACTTACAAAAGCCTCAACTCATCTATCTTTATGGAACAGCAGTATTCCATCGTGTATATATACCACATTTTTCCTAACAATTGGTCTGTTGATGGATATTTTGGCATTTTTCACAATTTAGCTATTGTTAATTAGTCCTCTAGCCAAATCTCTCATCCTTCAAGTTGTGACTGTCAGAGAATGTGCCCCAGCAAAAAGAAACTGATATAGTTAATTTTTTTTCTATAGCTTTGTGGTCAAACTTATGGTCAGATTCTCAAAATACTCTCCAAGCCCAAGCACAATACCACTGATGGATCGAACAAAATTGCCTACTATATGCTTTCTTTTCTGTTTGTTACCCATGTGGATTAACAGCAATTATCCTTTCTTAATCTAACAATATCTTTTCCTCTATATTTGCCATTTTTATTAGTATGTATTTGCTATACATAATGGTTATATTAAATTTTGAAGTTTTATTATGCACATGGGTAGCAATTACCTTCACATTGTTTTTCCTTTGCCCTCTCTCTCCCTCCCACCTCGCCTTGTCCTCTGATTTCCAATATCTCATCCATTTAACTCTATTATTTATTCATATTCTGAGTTTCTCAGACCAGATACCATGTGAAATTAAATCTTCTGAGTCTTACTTAATTAAGCATAATGATCTCAAATTGTTTCCATTCACCTACAAATGACTTGAATCTATCTGTTTTTATAGAAAAATGGTACTTCATGGTGTATGTATACCATATTTTTTTACCTGTTGGTTTATTGATGGATATTTCAGCATCTTCCATAATTTAGCTATTATTAAATCTGCTGCTGTAAACATGGGTATGCATGTATCTCTATAACTAGGTGCTTTTAACTCTTTTGGAAAGATAAACAGTAGAGGTATCACTGAGTCAAAAGGAATATCTATTTCCAGTTTTTCAAGAAATCTCCATACTGCTTTTGAGGATGGTTGCACCAGTTTACAGTCCCACCAGCAATCTAACAGTGTGCCTTTATTCCTGCATCCTCGCTACCATGTATTGCTTTTGAGTTCCCAATAGAAGCCATTCTCACTGGCATAAAAGAGCATCTTAGTGTTGTTTTGATTTGCATTATTCTAATGACTAATGATGTTAAACATTTTCTCACGTATTTTCTGGCCATTTGTCATTTTTCTTCTCAGAACTGTCGATTAATATAAATTGCCCTTTATAAAATTTGTTCTTGGATTTTGAGGAGTCTATTTCTCTTCAATCTTTTCACTTTCTAGTTCTTTGTCCCTATAAGAGGTACAGCTGGGAAAAAGTTTTCCCCCTTTCTGTTGGTTCTGTTTGCTTTGCCATGCAGAAGCTTTTCAGTTTGATGAAATCCCATTTGTTACTTCTGGGAATTATTTCCTTTACATCAGGTGTTCTATTGATAATGGCTTTGCCCACATGTATATCTTCAGGAACTTTACTTGCTTTGTGTTCCAGGAGGTTCAGTATTTCTGTTTTAATATTTACGCCTTTGATCCACCTAGATTTGGTTTAATTTCATAGTGATAGGTATGTCTATCTTCATTCTTCAGCACGTAAATAGTCAGTTTTCTAGCACCAATTATTAAAGAGGCTATCCTTTCTCTAGTGTATGATTTCTGCCACTTTGCCAAAGGTCAGGTGACTGAAGGTGCCTGATGTTGTCTGAATCCTCACTTCTGTTCTCTTGGTTGATCTGGTTGCTTTTGTGCCAACAACATATGGTAATTTTTAAAATCACAGTTGCTTTGTAATATAACTTGATGTTTAGAACTGTGATGCCACATGTTTTTGTCTTGTTGCTTAGGATTACTTGAGTTTTTCTTGGTCTATTTTCATTTTATATAAATTTAAGAATTGATTTTTCAAGTTCTGTGAATAATGTTGTTGGGTTTTGATAGGAATTACATTAAATCGGTATCTTAATGTTGGCAGTATGGCTATTTTGATAATATTAGCTCTGCCTCTCCAGGAAAAAGGAATATCTTTCTATTTTCTAAAGTCCTGTTCAAGTTCTTTTTCAGCATAATATAGTTTTCATTGTAGAGGTCCTCTAATTCATTGGTTAGATTTATTCCTAGACATTTGATTTTCTGAGGGGCTATTGAGAATGGAAATATTGTTCACTGCTCTTTCTCAGTCAGTTCATTGTTAGTACAAAGGGATGCTAGAGTTTTTTTATTATTAATTTTACATCCTGCAACTTGCCTGAACTTGTTAATTAAAGAATCATAAGGTGAAGTTTTTGGTTTTTTTTCTATGTAGGAAATCACGTTATCTGCAAATAGAGATAATTTAACTTCTTCCTTTCCAACACATATTTTCTTTATTTAATTCTCTTGCCTGACTGCTCTTCCTAGGGTTTTGAGTACTATGTTGACTAGGAGTGGTAAGAGTGGACAGCCTTGTCTTGTTAGGAAATGCTTCCAATTTTTCCCTATTTAGTAAAATACTAGAAGTAGGTTTGGTGTAAGTTGTAAGCCTATTTTCCTCATGATATATTTTTAAACAGAGTGAAATTGGGGTGTAGGGTGGGGAAGAAGGGAGGTAGGGGAGGGTGGGGGGAGGGACAGAAAGAGAGTGGGAAAGCCCTTGTGTCCTTGGTGGGATACGTATGTGCACAAAATGCTCAACTCAGTTGTAAACCTTAAATTTTGCACGTATGCATATCAATAAAATGGGGAAAAAAAGAACTCATGTTGAATTTTGTCAGAACTTTTTTCCACATCTATTGAAATGATCATATGATTCTTATCCTTGCTTTTATTTATGTGGTGCATTATATTAATTCTTTTATGTAAGAATTGAATCATCCTTACATTCCTTGTATTCCTGGATGGAGCCCAGTTTATCACCGTATAGAATCATTTCAGTGATAGGATCATTTCAGTTTATAATCTGAAATTATAAGAAATAATTTCAATTTCTTTAAACATTCCTTATGATCTATAAAATGGTTTGTTTTAGAAAAAGTTCCATGTGATGTGGAGAAAGGTGTATGCTGTCAATATTTAATGGAATACTCTGTAGACATCAGTTAAGTCCAATTGTTCTACAATGTGGCTTAACTCTAATACGTCTTTGTTAATTTTTTTTTTGTCTGGTTGACCTACTTGTGATTATGAGGTGTCAAGGTCCTGTACTATAATTGTCTTAGGACCTATTTGTTATTTCATGTCTAGTAGATTTAATTTTAGAGAAAGAAGTGCCCCACATTTGGATGCATATGTTATACTGATAGTTGTAACTTCTGGTTGGATTGTTCCCTTAACCAGTATAGAATGTCCAATTTTATCTCTTCATATCTGTTTTGGCATGAAATCTCTTGTGTCTGAGAATCATATAGCTATGGCTGCTTATCTTCTATGTCCATTTCCATGAAGTACCAATTTCCATCCCTTTATTTTCAATCCATGTGGTTTTTTATGGGTGAGTACATCTCTTGAAGGCCAAGATGCTGTTTTTTTTTTTTTTTCATTGAATCAGGCAATCTGTGTCTTCTGATAGGATAATTGAGACCAATAACATTGAGCATTACTACGCCCTTTCACTATGGGGACCGTGAACCACAAAACTGAATCCCTTGAAATTATGAGCCAAATAGATATTTCTTTCTTTCAGTTGTGGAGTCAGATAGTTTGTCACAGCTAAAGAAAAAAAATTCATAAGCATTGAATTAATTAGTCGCTTTTTTGTTTGAAATGGAAATTGGTTTATAGTTGAACCATTTGAAAACAAATTATGGTGATTGTATGTAAATGTAAATTATATAAAGTTTCCAAAAACTTACAGAGCCCCTCCTACTCACTAGCCACATATATAGGCACTTTGGACCTGAAGCAAATTTATGATGCTTTGCTTCTAGTAGGTGGGAACAAACAGGGAAACAAATAAATAGATTATCTGAGTTTTGTGATGATAAATTTGAGGAAGAATAAACAGTTGAAAGTCATATTTAAGAATTGTCACTGTTTTTCCCAGCTAGTAGTTCCAAGACCAAAGTTTAAAAGGGGGAAGGAATTGAGAATATTAGAGAGTGAACATATTTATGTACCTGGAATCCATTGTGAATATGAGTAAAAGTAGATGTGTTTCCCTGGAAAGGAAACCTTAAGTCAAGGACATAAGCATAGACAGAGAATTTGAAAACCAATTCTGTGGAGAACAAAGTCGAGAGTGAGGAAATGAAGAATTAGAGAAGAAAGACAAGGAAACTTATAAATTTAGTGAGGTCAGACACCCATGACCAGGCTAGTTGGTGATGGTAATGCCTCAGAATTGTGCTGCTAGAAGACAGGGAGGCTGGAGCATTGATTCACTGCCTCCATGTTCACTGATGGAGGATTTTCCACAAAAATGTTACATGTGTAAGTCATTTCCCCTTAATCTATGGACTGTGCTCCTCTGCAGTAGAGCAAAATCTTATGACAAGGTAAACCACTCGCATAAAAGGAAAGAAACAGGAAGAAGAAGGAAGACACCAGTGACCGATTGGGAAACTTCCATTATGCAAAGAATTGCTTAACTGCGCATGAACACAGTGTGTCAAGGGAGTCAAGGTGAAGCAGAAGCTGTCTTTGCTTCAGAATATGGTAGAAAAAATAAAGGGTAAAGATGAAGATGATGACAGGTGAACACTGCAAAATCATATTTTGGCTTTTGGAAAGATAGCTGTTGCTATTAATAATAATCTAAGGGTATGATGATAGAATAAAAACCAACCTACAGAACATAGCTAAGATATGGTAGGTGTCAATGAAGAAAGAGATGAGGAAAAATACAGTGCAGTGTTTTGAAAGGATCAATTAGCAGAATATTTAATTACCAAAAATTAAGTGGTATGGTAAAAAGTTAAGAACTCAAAATCTTTGAAAACTGTAAGGAATAACCAAGGGAAATCTAGACAAAGGGAATGGTAATAGAAAGTGTCAAGGACAGTTTGATGACATGATAAACAAAGAGATACATAGAAACAAATTTGCAAAAATGATCATGATGAATTTAGAAGAATAAAAGAGGTCCATTTATGACAGTTCTGGATATATCTAGGTGGGTCTGAAGGCGTGGCCTTAGGTACTATTATAGCTGCGTACTCCTTTCTCTTGGCACTGATTGCTGGCTCTGCTTCCCCCCATGACAAACTAAGCATCTTTGCCCAGTCACACATTCTGCGCCATGATGTTGGAGTCAGCTGACCATGGACTGAATCTCCAGAACCAAAGCAAGAACCAAAATAATCGTCTCCTTTTATTAACTGTAAGTGTTGGGTATTGCCTCAATGACAGGAATTTAGATGAGTGCATTCAATGACTTTCAGTTAGTGACCAAAGCCAAGATTTCTCATGCTAAGTTAAATGCCATTAAGCAAAACATGAATCTTGCTTGCTCTCTGCTTCTTTTAATATCTGCTCTCTGTGAATTTTAGTCTTCTTGATTACCAAGGTCATCTAAGTACTCTCCATCCCAAGATCTTAAACCTTTATTCTCATCTTTTTTCTCTTCCTCCATTCTGATCCCTGTCCAGCTATACAATGCTTTCCTTTTGAAGCAAACACAGTTTTCTCCAACCCTCGCCCACTTCTTTTTCTTTCCTAGCATATTCTTTCCTCTTTGTTCACCTACATACTTTTTGTTTTACTTGTGTGTGTCACTGGTACTTATATCCCCACCAGATCTTTCCAAATTTGTACTTCTATCCACATACTGGCCTTTCCCTAGATGTAAATCCTGAATGTGTATTAACAGAAAGCCATTGTGATGATTACATGTTTCTCAATACTAAAGGGCTTGGACACTAATACATGAGTTATGTGTATCAGCCAGGGCACACTTAGGAGACAGAAACAATGTCATTATTTTAGAAAAAAGATAAAATATACCTATTAACCAGACTAAAGTGTAGAAGGGTAACAATGGGATATTAGGCTATTATGTTAAGGAGCCCATTATTACCTGAATGCTTAGGAAACAAAGAGAAAGAACTAGATTATTAAAACTTAGAGGGGTGAGTTGTGCATCTCAGTGGTTAGAGAGTTTGCTTAGCATGCACAGGTCAAAGGTTTGATTCCTAAAAATTAGCTCTTTGTGGTGGTACACACCTGTATTCCCAACACTCCGGAGACTGAAGCAGGTAGATTGCCGTGAGTTCAAAGACAGCCTTGGCTGCATAGTGAATTCAGAACCAGCCTGGACTGGGCTAGACCCTGGCTCAAAAACAAAACAAAACACACACGTACAGAAAGATCCCACGGTGCTTGGCCCCAGCTATCTTCAAAGTAGGTTTGGCAGCCAGCTCTAGTATTTCTAAGAGTATAATGAAGTTGGTTCCAGTAACATGACAAAACAACAAACTGAAATCATTTTGCCATTGCCTTAGCAATAAACTATTGCAACCATCCTGAAAAAACATTATTGAGGTTATGCTGAAGTGAAAAGAAACACATGGGAAGGAAAATAAATCCCTTCTTTCCTATATCCTTATGGTCTTCTAGTGCAGAGGTTAAAAAGATATAAAAGCTTGCCAATCTCAATTTCATCCTTAGGTGTTTTAAAACATCATTCCTTGGTTTACTCCATATACACATTCTTTCCATACCCTTAAAATCCTCTCCATCCTTCATCCAGCTCATGACCTACGATGGCCGTCTCTTCCACTGTGATCTTTTCTGATTTGCATGTTCCTTTTAAAATATTTTTGACTCTATCTATAATAAGTAGTGTGTGTGTGTGCGTGTGTGTGTGTGTGTGTGTGTGTGTGTGTGTGTGTGTGTGTGTGGGCTCATATATGAAATCATGGACTTGGAGTCACCTAGAACAAGGTTTAAGTCCCAGGTTCATTACTTGGCCACTCTGTTTGCTTGGAAGAAGTTACATAAACACTCTGAGTCTCAACATTCTCATGTATTATTGTAGAGGGACAAGTTCTTGCATGATTTCAGATTAAAAAACGTCTAATAAGTAGAATCTTAAAGGTCTCGGTAAATTTTGATTATCTTTCAGAACATATTATGATATACCTAAGTGTTCGTTTTACTAATGTACTTATTTATTAGTAATCAAGGTCTTGTTGCTGGAATTTCGGGTCAGCGTAGGCTGGGTGATGATCTGCATTGTGTTGGTGTCTTGGGTCTTAGGTCCTGCCCAGAAGATTTGAAAAGTCCACACAAGGAACTCAGAATCAGAAAGTAGAAGTAGGGCTTTTATTTCCCCACAAGTTCTTTATTGTAGGACAAGCAAAGTACAGTCTCATGCAAGACAAGGCTGACTTTTATTGGAAAAGATTATTCACTTGGGAGAGACTCAAGCCTGCAGAGCCAGAGATGGTAACTGCTTTTCAACTTCACTGGGACAAGCATGGCAGCCAAAGTCCAGGATATGAGGAGGGTTGTATCTGCAGCACAAGCGCATGTTAATGAGGCCAATTAGGTCAGGGGAAGTCAGCACAGGGGAGCTTGGAGCACAGCCTCCCTGCGTAGGACTCTGTGAGCCCTGGAATCTCGAAGGAGCTGGAGAGAACTTCAAAAGGGCTTGATGTGTTCGTCTTGGAAATTGAGAGACCTCAAACTCAGGACGTTAGACCACTCAGTTTTTGCAGAATTTTTCTGTCTAACCTCAGTGTGCCTGTTCCAGCTCATTTCTAGCTACCTATGTACTCCATTGGTATTATAATTGAAAGGGTTCTTTGTAAATTTGATGAAACAAAATGAAAATATATAGGCTATATTGTTTTCTTTCTTAAGTAGTGTTTTCCTAACTTTTTGTTTTGATTATTTAAAGCAAAATGAAAGGCTAAAATAAGTGATGCTTTATAAGCATGGTAGACTATTAAGGTTATAGCCATTGTAAGTCTTTCTCAATAGTTGGGCATGTTTATGAATAAAAGTCAAAGTCCTATCATCTATAGATTTGTAAATTATAAATAATTGATGAGATTTAACCTAGGTTAAAAGAAACTATAATTTACTGTTATGCTTTATTCATAACACACACGCCTAGGAGACTATTAAAAGAAAACATAGAGTTCCGATATTGTTGAATTTGGGGGATCCAAATAAATCCCAGGGATTTGTTGGTTAATCTTCTGTCCTTTCAGAAATTTGCTATTAATCATTAGGAATAGAATTTTCCTTATATTTCTACAGCTGTTTCGTATTGGAAGTGGTGCTGACCCGCCAAACAAGGCTCTCTGGGAGCCTACTGCACTCCACAAGGAGGAGCAAAGGAAAACGTAACCAACTGGCTGCGAGCCAAACTGAACAGGACTTAAATTCCTGCTGTCTTATTTTTGTTATGGAGAGACAATGGTTGAGGCAAAAATGAGAGTTTTGCATAGTCTGAAGAGAATTGAATTTTCCTAAAGAGCTTGGGCTATTTCTAAAAGTTAGTGAGATGAGGTGAGAGGTTGATAGAAAGAAGAGTTTTGGGGATAGGTTGGAAAGAGAAGAATATCAAAAACTGAAACATAAATTATATATGCATAGCTTAATAGGTGTCTGTGAGCTGAACTTAAGTTTCTCTACAATGTTTTGACATGTTTCGAAAGTGAATTATATCTTTTATAAAACCAGGTTTAACCTCTAGCATCGAGGATATAATATAATCTCCTGTGAGAATTATATTAGAAAAATAAAAGTAATGTTATCCCAATGGTTTGAAAGTGAATGGAAATTCTATCCCTAGTTCCATCACAATTGCTTTAGCCATCAACATTAGCCGCTCTTACTTGATTATTGATGTCATATGCTAACTCTTTCTGAAGTAAAATCAGGCTATCTGGTCAGTTTTGTAGCAAATAAAACCTGTGCCTCAACTCTATCACAAGTTTGCTCATCTTAGGGAAGTTGCTAAAATCCCTTGTCCTTATTTTTCCATTTTTAAATGCATAATAATGCACACAGAGTTATGAGAGTCCTGCATAGCACCAACTTAATTCCTAGAACACAGAGGAGACATTCAGTAAGCAGTAACTAGTATTATTAGACTTTCTCAATGTTAACATTTGAATTACATATTCTAAGGCCATTGTAATAAAAAGGTAAAAACGTGTTGCTATGAAACCAAAATGACAGAAGCTTAATATACTCGAGCGTCCAGATGTTCACACACTTCCACTCCAAATCCGCACTAGTTGTGCTGCCTTCACTGACATTACAACTATTTACTTTTGTTTGTTGTCAGAAGCATACAAAACACAGTAGATCTTCCTTAGCTCTCAGACATTTGCTATATTGCTATGAAGAAAATCACAAGAAAAAGACTACTTCTTTTGGTAATTATAGGAGGGAAAGCTATTAGATAAAAAGATTTTCTGTACGTGATTTTTGTTTTGAAACTGTGCTGCGAATTACGGAGTTTGCTCTTCTATCCCGTTTGCCCTCTGAAGCTAACTGAAGCTAAGCAACGCATTGCCAATTGAGACCCGAGATTCCTAGGCAGTGTTTGTCACTCCCTCTCTATAGTGTATTACCCTACACGCCAACTTTGGGAATTGCAGAACTGAATAAATGTCATAAAAATGATAATATAAGGGGTGACTCACTCGGGACCCCCTCTCGGAAGGTGGGAAATTCAACCCCTCAATCCTTTGTTTCAAAATAAAGACCTGTAAGTCTAAAAATTGATATGATATAATGCATTCTCTACACTATTAAAAGACCCTCTTTGATTTGAGTTCCTGTAGTCTCACTTCCAACAAGGAATAGTTAGCAGTAGACAGGGGTGTGAGTTACGTGGGAGAAGGGAATCTTGATTCTTTATAAATCAGTGACTCTCTATATCCCATCCTGATTCATGTATGTGCCCAAAGAAAAAGAGGCCAAGAGGCCACTTCGTTGGGTGATAGAACAAATAAAGCTAGTTAACTGTTCCTTTGTGGCATGCGACGATGTTACTTCCTTGTTCTCTTTTGGTTTTTATTTGATCACATTATATTCATTTTTATTGGCAGGAAATTTTAGTCATATCAAAGTCACTTTTCTCACCCTTTTTCACCTCCCTTTTTTAAATCTCATGGTTGACTCAAAAAAATGAATAAATAAATTCCTAAAGGGCCAAACCCCAGGCCTTTTGATGACACAGAAGGAATCCAGATGTTCACCCTGCCCCCCAACTTCCTATAAAAGTTTTTGTGGAATTTGTTACTGGTCATAATATGCCTGCTAAAAGAGAGTTTCCTCTTAACGTTTTACAGGTAGTATTAAGTTTTCACCATTTGTTTTGAATAGCAGCTATAAAGCTCATTGTTTAGTTCTGGCTTCTTACCTCTGATTAGATTCATGCTGACTAGTTTCTGCACATCCTCACACACCCACCACATCTCAATGTGATGGATACTAAGGAAAGACATAGCTGAGATCCAGTATTTCTTCTCAAGTCTAGACGGTTGTGCCGCTGGCTGGCTAGCTGGGTACATTGCTTTTTCTGTCTTTATACGGAAAGGTAGACACCAGAACTGTCAACAGCATAAAGCACCGGATTATCAGATGCAACTTCTTTTTGATAGGACTTCACTCTGATAAAAACATTTGTTTTTGCTAATTTTAGACAACATGATCTCAGCGTTGAAATAAGACACTTTCTGGTGACCCATGTTTCAACTTTGAAACATGAACTTTCAAATTCTGTTTATGAAACGTATTTGTGGAATTGAATACAGCACTCAGAAAACCCATTGATGCTTAATAACTTGTTAGAACCATGAACTGTTTTCTCCTACAGTCCTACCTCATGGAGAAATAACTACAGTAACAAAAGGATTTTAATGTATTTCTACAAAGTTAAAAAAAGCAAGGCTTTTTGTTAACAAAAATTAAACTCTTCTTGTAGGCTTCTGGTGGAAGGCACCCATAATATTACCTATAGAAACTCAAGACCAATAGATAAAAAAAGGAGTAGCCCCTAAGGAGTCCCAGAAAATAAGGAGAGCAACGTAGAGAGATAATCCCTACAGCAGAACCTTCTCTACTGAAGATGTATCTGAATAGGGAAGTCGATAAAATATATTGGCTCAATAACTGATTTCAAGATGCAAGCTATTTTGCATCCCCGTTTTAAGGATGAATGAACTTCTGAAATTTGAGATAGGCCTTCATGAATTTCAGGGCATCAACTAGTGAATAAAAGCACAGCTGGGACCCTTGCCTTAAAAAGGGCTAATTTTTTTTAAGTAGATGAGTTATGGTAGCAATTTTAAAAGTTCAAATCTTCTAGAAATATAAGATTGGTTTGAATTTTGTATGTTTGTCTGACCATGGAAATTTAATACGTAGTATTCCACTTAGAGAAGAAAAAAGAGAAATATTAAAGGAATGTATAAACTATCTAAGGTAAAACAAAATCTCGTCCAAGTTTTTCTGAAAATATGGGTTATGGTTGAAAAATAAAAGGTTTCAAGTATCCCATTCTGGCTTTGGCAGGAGAGCTACACAGGCAGGCAGCTGAATTTATGAGATTGTCAGTGTCGCTTTGTCTAAAGAGAACTTCCTTCCGTGTCTGCTCTCATCCTCTGAGATAAGGGATCAAACTGCTATTCTCCCATTCTGGGATAAGGAATTAATAGCTCTCCACTATTATTCCTCATTCTTTATAACTCTATTGCAGTGCTCCGTCGAGAATATAATATTACAAGTAAAGCCAAAAGAGAAACTGCATCAAAGAATTAATGAGAAAAAAACATAAGAAAAGACGATTTATGAACCACAGAATATATTTAAAAAGTCTCTGTGCTAAGAGATTGATATGATTAGAAATAATACAAGGAAGGGAGCTAGTAGAAAGTGATATTTGTACGAGATTTGTCACTCACAAGAAAGGTCTTGCCCATAATACCAACTTCAACCATGACCAGCTGTGTGCTGTACCATGATACTTTTTCCAGATGCCCACTACAGATTGGACAAAGAATGCATGACTCACTCACAGACTGCCAACCCGCAGAGGGGGCCGAGCTCAGCCAATACCTTGCCAGGTATAAAAATCCCTGTCCAAACTGAGAAAATAGCAAGCATAAAACCAATCAGAAGCTCTTTTTTTCTGCAGAAAGTGCAAACTAGAATATGAAAGAAAAATTAAATAGATGAGCAAAATCAAAGGAGATTGATAGAGAGTCAGGCAAGCATACTGAGACCAGCTTCCAAATGGGAATGTTATGGAGACAACCGGAGCATCCCAAGGTCCCAGCAGCATTGCAGATCTAGGTGAAATTAAGACCAGGCTGAAATTCCTGTCAAAATTCTCTCTTACCGTCATACATATCATTACAATAAACCCCCATGACAAGAATTAGCTTTGGTGACTCATGGATTCCTTAAGTCAAAATAATCTAAATCAAGCAGAAGGTAAGTTAACTGTCAACACGCCTAACTTTCCTAATGATGGCGGTGATGCCGAACTCTGCTATGCACGGGGGATTCCAGAGGAGCTTATTACATCTAGTCTCTCTCTAGAGAAAGAAATACAATACAGAAACAAAGCAATAAATAGTAAGGAGTACATTAAGTGCCAAATGCTTGATAATTACCCAAAACTCAGTCTAGATAGCATTTGAGTGGTAGGGTACAGAGAATGACAGCTTCCGATTTTCATTTATCTGAGTATAAACCTTATGCTTTTTACTAGCTCAGTAAATCTGGACAATTTACTTAATTCCAGTTGCTCTTACAAAGTGTGGTCCTCAGAGGGGGAGCCCCAGTGTCAGTTACTTGTTATAAATTTAAACTGTTATTCTTTGTTCTGAAACTCCTGAGTCGGGGTATTATGTTTGAAGGTAGGGATAGCAGTTTTCATCTTAACATCCCCTTTGGGCGACAGTGATACACACCTAGGTTAAGAGCCACAACTTAACTCAAGTCTCAGGATCCTTGTTATATGGTGCTCCAAAGACTCAATGTCCAAAATGTATAATAGTGGACTTAGAAAAAGTAGCTAATTTATAATGCTTATTGGAGGACAGAAGAGAAGCCTGGGTGTGGATAGAATCAAGTAAATATGAAAGAAGAAGCCATTCTAAGAAGTAGCAATGTGCAGTATTCTCAAAGGTCAATGATCAGAAGTTTTATCTGAAATTGGAGTCCATGGATTCTTGGAATGTTTGGAAGTAAGCAGATTTGTTTTCCAATTCCAGAATCACTGCTTTGTGATCTTGGGTGATTTATCTAACTGGAATAAATTTGCTTAACATGTGTCTTAGTTACTATTTCGGTTGCTGTGACAATACACCCGACACGCACATATTAGGTGAGCAAAAGTTTCTTTTAGCTCAGTTTGAGGAGGTCCCACACAGTCCATTCATGGGCAGCTGGCAGAGTTGGAGACAGCTCCTCACTTCATTGAAAACAGGAAGCCAAGTCCAGGAGGAAGGGAGGAAGTAGCATAAACCCTTTCAATTTCTGTCCCAGTGATCCACCCCTTCCAAGTCAGCGTTCTGCCCTTTCTGGGTTTAAACCCCTTCCAGGTCACGTGCAGAGTAATGTACCACACAAGTGCAACATACAACAGGCCCCTAATCCACCACACAACTGTACTCTATAATCTTCCAGGCGCTTGTCTTCTACTGACACCTATAATCTATTACTGACCCATAAACCACCCTTTCAGGCCAGGCACCCTTCTCCTAACAGCACATGGTTCCATAGATAAATCATAACACTCAAATACCTGAGGCTTTTGGGGGACATTCCAGATCCAAATCACAATATTATAGGACGATATGTCTTGAAATTTATTGGAAGGATTAAATGGGTTAATATATGTCATTCTTATAGCAGAGTACTTCCTATTTACTAAATTTAGCTAATATTATCTTTATGAACATTGTCTATTCATTGCTTAGCTCTTTGTTAATTCTATTTTCTGCTTAATTTGTTTTTAAGTAGTTTACTCCTCGTCTTCTTTCAGGTTTTTTCCTAAATATCTTCTCCCTATTGTGACTTCCATCAGTAAGTAAGACAAGTAATGATTCCCACCCCTCCCCTCTACCTTGGAATCTTGCCAGTTTACCTCTTCCTGAATTGCTCTAAAATGCATCTCCCTAATTAGCATGTGAGGACCTTGGTTGTGGTATTTGGTTTTTGAACAGCACCAGGCACGTTATTATTAACAAAAGATACTTGTTTAATAGATGAATGAATGACGACGGACACAAATGTCACGGGAGTTACAGGAACAAATGGGACCTTTGAGAAAGCTTTCAACTCACCCCAAACCACAGCCACTCTCTAAAAAAGTCCCGTGTTTCAACTGCACCTGTGTCCAGTCCAGAGGCAGATGGTGGGGTAGAGGGACCATCTGGAAGGAAGAATAATGCCCTTTATATTGTGAGGTCTTCTGGGAGTGGCCACGGTGAGTAAAGTCGTCCAGATACATGTTTACTAAATAGGACAACCTGCATGTTCAATTTTTATTTATCTTTCTGGCTCTTATTCCTTATTTGGTGAGTTCCTTGAACATATGAATTTCCTTGCAAAGGAGATCTTTTCTTTAGGCAAGTACTCTTAGCATCCCTTTTGTTAGTTATTACTAAAATTCCTGAAGTATGACGTCAGATCTCTAGCATCATTGAAAAGTACATATTCAGAGAGATACTTACATCGCACTTCGGCTGAAAATCTATATCTCGCTCTTACGTTTCTCTTTCTTAGAAAACTTTTCAACATTATGCTAGCATACCCCCGTAAGTTAATGTTGATGGGTCGTGGATTTACGGTTAATATAAAACTAAATGTTTAATCTCACCAAAGATTAGCATACAAGAGAATATTCAATTATTCCTTTATTCTTAAGAATAGAATCGGTACATACACTTTTATAAAGTTTAAATAAATTATGAGAAAAGCGCAAAGGGGAAATCTTTTTCTGTCTTTCTTTCGGAAGCGCTTGTGGAAACCTCACTCCAGTGCCTAAGCCAGAATGGAGCTTCCTGTGACTCTCCTTGTCTCCCACAGGAAGGACACGGCTGATGTTGCCGGCACAGTGGACGTGCTTTGGAGCTCATGCTAAGAAAGGAAAGGCCTGAGGCAGCCCAAGGAGAAGCAACCTGAGCCCTGGTGCGGGAGCTCCCCTTTAGCAGGACAGACATTGGGAGCCAGGGTGTTGCTGAACCTTCTCTGGTGAAGCAGTGTGTGGCCATCTCCATGACAGCTCAGGGGAGCAGTGGACCCTGGTGTCGCAGTCATGTGGGTAAAGTGGTCAGGAGAGCTGTCTCGCTGTCCTAAGCGTTGGCCATCATTCTCTTGGGACAACAGACCTTGTTTTTCAAGTCTTCAGAAATACCTGGTGAAAGCTGGGGTAGTTAATCCACACGCCTGTAGAGTTCATGTGAATGCAAAAATAAGGCGGGAAGAGCGGACATACCCAACAGGAAGTGGCGAGGCCGGCGGCAAAGCCCTGACCAGTGGGAACTACTGCTGTGTGGTTGGAACTCGCCATTACCATCTGTGAAAGCGCACTGAGCACTGCCGGATTCTCCAGTTTTTTTCTTTTCCCAAAAATGCTGAAAATTTTATATGAAATCATCAATCTGTCTTGTTAAAAAAAGTTTATTAAAAAACATGAGATGGTTTTGACTTTTAGAAGACTTGGAAAAGTAATTCAAAGTGACTCTCTATGCTCTTTATTGGTATGTAAGATTGCTAGGCCTGCTCTAAAAATTTGCTACAAATATTGTGGCTTAAAACAACCAAAATTTATTCTATTGTAGTTCTGGAGCCAGAAGTCTGAAAATATGATGCTGGCTGAATTATTTCCTCCTGGAAGCTCTGAGGGAAAATTCATTCCATGGCTTTTCTCTAGCTCTGGTGGCTGTCAGCAACCCTTGAATTCCTTGGTTTGTGGGTACATGACTTTGGTTTATAGGTTTTGTCTTCGGGTGGCCTTCCCTCTATAAAGACACCATTCTTTGGATTTAGAATCATCTCAAATCTTGAATTATTTTATCTTAGAACATTGCTTATATCTGTAAGGACGCGGTTTCCAAAAAAGGTCACATTTACAAGTGCTGAATGTTATGACTAGGGCATATCTTTGAGAGGGTACAAATTGTACCTATGATTCCCTAATTTTAACATCTTACATAATTATTATAATTGGCAACTAAAAAAATAGCATTGGTACAATACACTATAGATTTACTTGGATATAACCAGTTTTTTTTTTTATTGTGTTTGAAGGTATTAACACAGCAGACCTGCACAAGTAAAACCTTGCATGCTTCAGGACTGATACTTGATTAACTTCTAAAAGGTAACCATTGAGCATTGCTGTATTCTGATAAGAAAACTTTTGTTTATTTGAGGTGTGGCCTTGGGCCACACGGATTTTTGCTTACCACGTGGTGTATGGTTAGTACCTGTCTTCATATGCCTGAACTTGGGCCAACCTGTATTGGTTGGCCCCAGGAAGGTGCTGGAGATAGAATAGCTAAGTTTAGTCCCCAAGGTCACTACATTTTAGAGAGGAAGACATCCCTGACCCCACACCCCGCCTGCACAAAGTCTAGAGACCAAATTTTCACAGTGCACATTGGTGGACAACGGTATTGTTGCACACCGTTGTTCGGAGAATCAAGCATATTTTTGTGGTTCTACTCTGAGACATCTCCTGGAAGCCTGTGCCTTATTTCTCTTGGCCCCTGCCTCATTTTTCTTTTTCCTTTGCTCATCTTGATTTACGTCCTTACACGGTAATAAACTTAGCATGATTAGAACAATGTTTTTGAGTCATGTGAGTCATTTTTGTAGGTCATCGAATCTGATGATGGTCTATTGTGCCTCCCCTACAATCTCTAGGACCACTTCAATCTGTTCTAGTATCTAATTTCTGAATGCCACATCACATCTAATTGTTACATCTTCTTTGTTTTTCTAATCAGCGACATTTCTAGAGTTTCTTTTTTGAAGAACACTGGCTATTTATACTAGCAATGCCCCATAATTTGGGTTTTCTGATGTATTATCATGTTTAGTTTAAAGTTACCCACTTTGATGAAAGCGTACCACGAAAGTGAGATGCTTCCATTAGCAAATTATGGGGGATACACTATGTTAATGTCTTCTTACTAGTCATGTTCACCCTGTTTACTTAAAATAATATTTTCTGGGTTTCTCCACAGCAAAATTATTCTACCCATTGTAACTAATAAATGTACTTTGGAGGGGGAGTACTTTAAAATTGTGCAAAATCATCTGATTTCAAACACTGGGGACATTCTTAAGAAACACAGAATGAACTTCCTAGAAAGTTATCATAGAGCTACCGACTTGTAATATCTTTGGAAAAAGTTAGGATGGAAAGAGAGAAGGTTAATTAACAGACAGAATTAGAATGAGGAATTTTCAAGTAGGCTTTAGGTGGTAGTGAAAGGAGTATAGGAAAGAACACATAGCATTCAGCACTAGGTCACCCAAATGCTGTCCAGGAAAGATGCTGAGAGAGCTTTCCTGTGTCAGATTTGGGGAAAAGAAAGCTGGTGCGTCTTTCAGCTGATAAAGATAGGTTTTCTGTCTTGGTAAGATCTGGTGTAAAAACAGCTATGGCACAGGACTGTGTCAGCAGTGCTGCTGAGAAGAATTAGCAACGCTGCTGCATTAAGACAAAACAAAATGAAGCAAAACAGTTGTGCACTCGTTGAACCTGGAACCACCCTTTGGGCTGTCATTCTTCTTTAGTGATGTAAGCCTTTGATTTCATGAATCATATGACCCAGCTGCTCACTCCTAGCACCATCATAGCTTGACTAGGCACACTGTGCCTTCTAGGAATGGGTAGTGGGAGGGAAGGAGGAGGACAGCAGAAGAATTTTAGGCCTTGGCATAATTATAAGGGAAATTGAAGAGTCAAATGAACGAATCAAGATACCTCTTTCTTTTTTGGAGGGAAGGGGTCCTATTCCCTACTATTAAAAGTAATGAAATTTAATCCTCAAATAAATACCTTTATGTCACTGTAATAGACATTTGGTGACTATAGCTCATAAAAAGTGCATCTTAAGTCATTCAAGAGTCAAATGATAGGCTTCGCAGTGAATTGTTCAGGTTCATTTCTTTGTAATTATTTTTAACAACTTGGGGGATATTTATACAGTAATCAGCTAATCACAGTTCAAACCCTCAATTTCTATTTTCAATCATGAATTATATGCTTTAAAACTTATTATTTTTAAGTATTAAAGACAACAGCTTTCTAAAAAAGAAATCCATGTGGGGTAGACGAAGGAGCGAAGGAAAATTAAAACAGTTGCCATCTGGATTTTTCTTTCAGGTGTCCTGATAAAGAAGGGGTCCAGTGATGGAGGACAAACTTCCGTCTTGGCTTTGGGGGATGGGACCCACAACATCAATTCTTAGTGTTTTGCTCTTCTTACATTGAAAAAAATGATTATAAAATGAATACTGTTAATCTCACTTCAATTTTCCGAGTGATATCTTGACAAATAAGAATTATCATCTCCTTGGATGTAATTCAGCTATCTGATGAATGCTAAATCAAAATTTGTTTGATCTAACTTCTCTTGTTGGCGGAGCTGGTAAATAAATTCCCAGTGGCCGCTGTGATGGCAAATATCACCCGTCTCATCTTATCATCAGAAGGCATGTTCTTGGCAAGTAGAAGAGCCCACATCTGTGAAGTCCATAAGTGCGTCCTCATTTTCTCTCTTTCTGGGATTTTTAACCCTATTTTATTGCATTTAATCAAATATCCATTTGGAATTTAATCTCTATACCCTTAAATAACTCATGTTTGGATTGGAAGGTGATTAGTCATGAGTTTAAAGCTTTGTCTATGTTGTTGTTATTGTTGTTGGCACAACATTCTTTCAATCAATTTAGGTTCGCAAACCCAGTACTCACTCAAGGGCATGTTTCAGTGTTAAAACAAAACCCCTGACCAAGAAGGTAATGTTTCATTTTCTTATAGGGTGGACCAATACAGTATCTTTAATCTTCACCACTTCCTCACCCGAGTTTAGCCCAGTATATCTGGTGCATTGTATTAACACACACAAACCCCTTATCAACATGCAATTTTTTGCTCCAACATTTCAGTTCAGTCTCTGAAAAGTTATTTAATAAAGTTATCTTAATTTATAAGGTAAACAGAACTAATTTCTTCTTTCCATTGACATTTCCTCTATTATTTGAAAGTTGTAACTTGAAGAATATTGAGCAGGGAGAAGTCAGCAATGACTTAAAAGCATACAAATCAAAAATTATAAATTATACGATCAAAATTTTTAAATGAATCTCAGAGTTCAACACATTGAGAGGTACATGATTCAGGAATTTAAAATTGTATTAAGTATGCAATTTTAGGTTTCTCTTGCTTTATTTTATATATATATATATATATATATATATATATATATATATATATATATTTTTTTTTTTTTTCCTAAGATGACCTCCAGTTCTGAGAACTTTTAAATTGAGATCTTTTAAAATAGTGTATTTTAAGAATTTACCCTGATTCTATTATCGTTTTTATTCTAGACTGTTTTGTTCAGTATGAGTCTATTGTGCGCTATGCTTTCTCTTATTGAGTATTATGCACTCAATGTAAATGATTTTTTCAAGTAAAAATTTCATTGTAACTAAAGGGTTACGTGAAACTCATGTCTTACTTATCCAGACTTGATTTTATTATTTTAATATTATTACGAATCATGTTATCAAAAAGTAAATATTGTTCTTAAAATTGGGACTATATAGACATAAATTACAAACTATGGGACTTTTGGGCCATAATAACCTGCTCTCTGAATCTGTACTGTTATATGATTCACATTATTCAATATCTTAAATTATATTCTGCATACTGTACCTCTCCCATTTCATGGTCTTTTTATATCTTAAGTATAACATTTTTCAAAATTATACACCAGGATTCATAGAGGTTATCTAATCAATCATTTCAGTCTACTGATATTTATGCAATTTGCCATCTGCATGTGGTTGTAGTTATGTTGAAATTTATTTAGTGTGCAGGTGTTTATACCAAAGACATAGACAGTCATTTAAGGCCAGACAAATTATGTATGAATGATATAAAACTCACTTCACTTACTACAGTTTGGTTTAATTACTTTATTTAAGCACTTTTAGATGTACTATAAGATCCACGAAAGCAGAACACTGCTTTTTGTTTTGGTTTAATTTGCTTTATTTTTCTATAGTCTAGTGCCTACCAAAATGCCTAGTGTCTAACAAGGACTCATGGAATTCTTATTGTTGTTGAATATTAGTGATGATGATAATCAAGTGATAGATGAACAGTCATTGGAGATTCAATGTATGACACAAATGATATTGTAGTGGCCTTTCAATAAAATATCTTTTATGTAGCTCAACTAAAATGTACGAGAATTTATAAGGCTATTTTTCTTCAGATTATATTATACCTTTTAAGACCAAGAGCTCAAGAAAAAATGCAAGAATTAGTCAAAAGATAATGACTACAGGTTAAATAAGAAATTCCCCTCCCAAAACTAGGTCCTTCAAAATGTAGATCTTTACCATTGATCTATCTCTTTCTCTCAAAGCAACAACAACAATAACAACAAGAGGTAGAAAGCAACAGTTTGCACTGAAGAGCAACGTGAACATCTCTCCTGAACCTGTATAATCTCAACTTCTACACTCAATGGATTGGGAGTTAGAATTTCTATGGCCTATGTGAACCTGAAAAGAAAGGAAGCTCAGAGTTGGAAGCATGATTTAAAGTGGCCCTGGATGTACTGTCCTCCAGTGGTCTGCTTTGTTGTTCTCTTTGGGAGCAGCCTTTCCTGGAGCTGCTACTCTTTGGCCATCTGGGGGTGGGGGTGGGGGAGCAGGGGGGTGGCATAGAGCAAGGGTAAGAAGCAAGGAAAAAGAGACCAAAAATGGTACAGATGGTCAATGACTTCCGAAGTCATATGTTGCTAAAGTGTTATGGAATTTGAAATTCATGTATATAAAAAGGAAAAGAAGAAGTGGCCCTAGGTATACAGGGCTCCCAGGTGACTGCTAGAAGCAAATGGTGAGTCTCTCGAGAGTTGTCTAAGTTACAGTTCTGTTGCTATTACTCAATACCCAGCATTCGTAATTTAGGTATCAAAGATTTATTTTGGCTCACAGTTTCAGAAGGTGACAGTTTACTAACAATGAGCAGCTGAGAAATGGTGGAATCACATGGCCAGGGCCAGAGCTACAGCTGGTGATAGAGGTCTCCACCACGTGGCCAAAGGGAGACAAGTCTCAGGGGAAAAGCAGATCTCCCCTTCAAGGTTAAACCCCGACCAAGCACCTGCTCCTTCCAGCCAGGCCCCACCTCCCAACATTGCACAGTATTCATATCTACGTGAGGCTTTTGGGGGACACACCAGATCCAAACTACATCAGCAGTAATAGATTTTAAACTCAGGTTTCAAAGAGCTCTCTCAGACTATTGGTCAGAAGTACATGATCTTACCATTAAAAAAATCACTAAGTCACAGGGGAAAATAAACTCCTAAGAATGAGAATTATAGGAATAATAAGGCATAGATTAAAATGTATAGATATTAGAGGTTAAAAAATACAGAACATAAAGTGTGCTTACTATGTTTGAATGAGTAAAAATTGAAAGTCCAATTTGTAAATAGAAGATTATAAAATTTGAGTACTTGTACTTGAAATAAACTAGGTAAACTTAAAAATGAAAAAGCAAATAATTTATGCATTTAGTGGAATAGCTAGACACAAATTTGGCACAGGTAAAGATAATTAAGTTAAAGAATTGTCTGAAGAAAGTAGCCACAATAGAATACAAAAACAAAAAAGGTTGAAGAATTATTAAGAGACATGGTCAGAGTAAATTGATTCAACTCACATTTGATTCATATTCTTAAAAGACCAATTAAAAAATGAGACAGCTTTCTTTAAAAAGTGCTAAACATATTTCCAGAATTGAAAGGGGATACTAGCCCTCAGATTCTGAAAACCAAAAAACAATTTTTAAAAAGAAAGTGATCAAAAAAGAAAGAAATGGCTCTTCCTTCTGTATTCATCAAGTATAAACATGGTTTCTGAGACCTGGACCCTGGAGACGCATGCATAGCTTTTACACATTCAAACTTTCACCAACCTACATATACACACAACACCTGCATGCACACGCACACACACATACACACACTTCTCCATACACACTACAACAGCAGTCTTGGACAAGACAACTAGATTCAGATTTCCACTTTGAAGAAGGAAATTCATGGTAGTGATGAAAGCTCTTGGTGCAAGCATCTTGGAAGACTTCTACTTGGGTGAATGGAATCCTTTGGTATATCTGGTGCTGTTGATGGCAGGGACTCTTTTTCTTAGTCTTTGTTTTCCGTGAGTGTAATTCCTAGAAAGTTTGTTCTTGCTTCATACCTTTTCCCTCTTCATCTCTGAAGTCAATAGGAAGAAATATAATTTGGGGGATTGTGAAGCTATACAGCCTACTCCATTCTGGCAAAGATTTGGGACTCCAAGGATGGTTTCCTGGCCAAAACATTCAAAGCCTGGCGTCTTTGACATTATCATTCTTTTCAAAGTCTAAAGGGCTATGGATTGATTTGCTTTCCTTAGCTTTATGTGTGTCTGTAAGCATTCTCACATTGCTTCCTAAACACAGAGCCCCTGCCTCTATTTGCTTTCTTGGTTCTTCGGTTTCTACTCAACAGAACAGCAGCTTATATTCAGGGAGACCACCATGGCTTTACCATGGGCATTGCCAGGAAGCGAAATCTTATTAGGACTTTGTTATTCAAAGTTTTTTTATTCTTATTTTCTACGTTTGGCATGGGTAGCAAGGGGCTCTCCAAGCATAGGCCTCAGATTTCTCAATTTTCTTAATTCTTTGTTTATTCCTGTTTCTAAATAGTCAATACTTGCCTGAGCTTATCTCTTTCTTCTGAAATCTTTTCTAAATGCAGTCAATAAAAATCAGCACACATTTGAATTTCCTGATGTCGTCCCCTAAAGCTAGTTTCAAAGGTTGCCAGTTTGCTTTCCAAGCAATAGCAGATGTAATTTTTCAAATTTTTTTGTCAGCTCAGGACAGAATCCCCTGTCTCTAGCATCCAGTGTACAATATTATTTGACCAATGCTACCAATTTGTCTGTGGTCTGGAATCCGTTGGTGTTCCTCTCAGGGACACTCCGGGTGCACTGGCTGCCTTGTAATTGCCACCCAGGCACATCTCACTTGAGAGCTTTTGGGTTTCTTATCATCTCTCAGGGTTTAAAAAGATCCTCTCCCTGATATTCACATGCTAGATCTCACTCGCCGGTTTCTACCGTAGTTAACACTTTTGGGTCAGCATTCCTATAGTTACTCTATTACAATCTACTCGGTTGTTTATCTTGCCCATTTAATCTATAACTTGGGTTAGATGACACCTTCAGTCTGGCTTCTCTGTGCTTTTGATATGACCCCATTGGTTCTGTGAAGCTTCTGTGTGACTAACACAAAACTTGTGGCCCAGACTTACATGGTATTTTCTTCACCCAAGTTCTGAAGCTAGTGGTTCTCCGCTGAGCCTAGTCATTCAGAAATAGAAAACGGAGATAGAAATGTTGGTAACTTTGGTTATTTATTGCTACTAAGGTGATACCACATTAACGCTACCTGTAGACAATTTTAGTTTTAGGAGATTGTTTCCTAATTAGTTTAAAATGTTTTGAATAGCGATGAATGGCCATGATTTCAAAAATCCAAATTTTATCCAAATATATCACAAGTGCTCTTCAGTTTATGAGGTAACATTCTGATGAATCCTTTGTTAGTTGGAAATATTGCAAGTCAAAAAAGTATTTACTGGTACCTAATCAGATGAACATTGACTTAGCAACCCACACAGAGGAGTGTGGTTGTCTACCGCCATGGTCATGTGCGTGACTGGCAGCTGCTTGAGAGCATCGTGCTGGGTATGCTCAGCCAGGGAAAGGATCAAAAGTCAAAATCCGAAGTACTGCTTTACTAATGAGTATTAGTTTCACATCACCATAAAGTTGAATATAAAAGTCAAATAGTTTTAAGTTGGAGGTTGTCTGAACGCACCGTGTCTCGCTTCCATTTTTCCCTGCATTCCATTCCCTTCCTTACCAGTTTGTTTATATCATACTTACCTCTCTTCACCTTATTCTGTAACCCCATCTCTGTACACAAAAATTTATTATTGCTCATTGGTGTTTAGCATCCCATTGCTTAATTTTACAAACAAATGCATATCGACATTCTTATTATATCTTCTGCAAATTGCAGGCATTTCTTTGCACAAAAGCTGCTTTAAAATGTAGGCAGTTTCTCCCTTTTAACACACGGAGGTTTTCCTGCTTGAAAACTATGTGTGGAGGCTTTTGCAGGCAAATGGAAGAAACTTGAGAACATCATGCTTAGTGAAGTGAGTCAGAAGCAGAAGGTGAAACATCGAATGGTCTCTCTGATATGAGAGACCCAGAGAACAACTCTTATGGAACTTAAAGCAAAAAAATTAAAAATAAAGTGAACCAGGGGGGTAGGGCAGGGAGGGAAGGAGGGGTGGGTAGCAGGAGGGACAAAAGGAGAGCAGGTGCTCAACTTCATTGTAAACCTAAAATTTTGCACTTATACATATCAATAAAATGGGGGAAAAAATCCTATGTGTGATTGCCCTGAATGGCTGTATAGTTCCTCCAACTGCTTACTGGAGGATACTGGGGCTGTTTCTGTTTTACTCTTACCAGCAACACTGCAGTGCAGACCCCTTGCCCATATAATTTTATCCTTATTCGCAAACAAGAGGCTGGGTCCATGAAGTAGCAGAATTTTTGTTAGAAATTTCCAGAATTTCCCGAGTTGGCATATTACACTTCGTTTTCTGCCAACAAAACAAATTTGTAGATTTTTGTCAAGTTGACAAGTTAAGAAAAAAAAAAAATCTAGCAACTGTGTGATTTTACTTTGCATTTCACCTAGTGTGGATGAAATTGAGGATCTTGTTTGTGTGTAGGGCCTTTTTTTTTTCCTGGGAATTTCCTGTTCATATCTTTTTTTTCTTTTTGCAGTTCTCTCAAGGGTTTTGACATAATTTTAAATTCTATTAAGCTATTTACATATAAGAAAAATTGCCATTGTCAATAAAAATATTCTGGTTCATAAGGTAATGTCTTTCAGTTTTCTTATCGTCTTTTCCCCTTTCCTCCATTCATATTTTAAAAAATCTTGCATAATCTTTTTTATCAGTCTTTTCTCAGATAGCATTCAAAATTTATAACATATTTAGAAAGGCCTTTCTTGGTTGAAAGTAATAAAAAATGTGACTATGTTTTTGTGTGATACTTGTACAGTTTTCCTCAAATAGGTATTCCTTTATTCTTTATGAAGCTTTTGTTGCTTCTTTCCTGAAGAACGTAGTGAGGTATCAGTTCAGGTTTACCTTTTCCTAGATGGCTGCCTCGTTGTCTCAATCCCAGCTAATTCAATGCACGTCTGTAGCCTATTGATATGAAAAGTCCAATTCACCATAGTCTTATTTCTCAGATCTATTTCGCTTTATTTCTGAAATTTCTATTCTGTTCTTTTGGTCTACCTTAATTCACACTTAATACTGCTTTAATCATTGATATGTATCTATATACGAGTATGTATGATATATTGATATAGGTATACACGAAGTCTCAATATCTGGCTAGGCTAGTCCCTTGCACTACTATTTTTCTGCATTTTCCTGGATATCATTGTTTTTCCAATTAAACTTTATTTGAAACATTTAGGTTTCAAGTAAAAATTCTTTTAGTATTTATGACGGGGTCTTGAGTGAAGTTTTAATTATAGCATATATTTAAAGTTAAGTGGTTCATGTGAATGTACACATCTTAGTTCTTAAACTTCATAATAGAACTTTTCTTAAAATAGAACTTTATGATATAATCTAAAAATAATAATTATATAAAGTTGATCTTTGCTAAAGGTACTGTATATTTTCTGGTATCTATAATTCCAGCAACACTGCAGTGCAGTGCAGTGCAGTGTTTTTTTGCCCCATTTTATTGATATGTACAAGTGCAGAATTTAAGGTTTACAATGGAGTTGAGCATTTTGTGCACAAACATTTCTTGTCAAAGTGACAAGGGCTTTCCCGCAGTGTTTTTTAAGTATATAGGCTCAAAAGCTTTGCCTTTGCGATCTCTCACAAGCAAAGAGTTCTCTTTGCAACGTCGCTTTGTTCAACATGTTTCGCTCAACACTCTATATGATTCCAAGTTTTATACTTCTTAAAGTGAAACTATTTTCTCCTAAAATGATTAAAAGTGCTCTGGGGAAAACCCACTGATTTGGAGGTCTGTGTACAATTGTGTCATTTCGGGCTCAGGTGATTCCTAGTTTGCCTGGAATTTTAACAATAGTCCTGAGGTTTTATACATTGAACAGACTTTGAGGACTTCAGCTAGGAGTCTTTGGTGACTGATTCGACTATTCCTGAGAGACCTAGACCCATGAATACTGATGCAAAAACATATGTGTCTGTGTAGAAAAAATTCTATCCTGAAATTTAAATTGTACTTACAGAAATCAGATAGAATACTGATTTTTTGATATTAAATACTCTCCAAGAAAAAAGTAAGTACAGCTGTGCACATGGGAGAATTTTCTAAATAACTATTCTTTCCCTGGGCTACGCAACATGGGTAAATTTTGTGACTACTGGCTGTAGTATGAAGTAGGTCTCCTTAATCCCAGCGACGCGTGGGATGTGGGTGAACTGGAGCTTACGGCAGCAATTCTACCTTGTGCGTTTCCTCCCATCTGTGGTGCTCTCTCGCGGTGCTCCAGTGATGGCTGATCTACTTTGATATTTTTAAATGAAGTAAAAATGAAGAAACCGTAAAAAGTGACATACGTATGTGTAAACAGGCTCATGTGGAAGTTTTAGTACTGACTTATAGTGTGTTCTGATTTCACATTCTTGTTAGTTCATTTATTCAGAATCTTTGTTGCGGGCGTCCTCTGAGTCAGACAATGAGGCAAACACCAGGGATGCAGTGGTTAAAATTATGCCCATGCTTGGTAAGTTGGAAAGCTGAGATGGGACTTGGGCAGAGAAGAATACCAGACGACATGTGAGAACATCCCAAGTGTTCTCATTCCATACTTCTAAGCACCTAGTGACTTAGACACTGTTGTGACCTCCTTGTTACACATAAAGATCATGTAAAACTGGAAAGTCAGGGGTGATCTGGTGTATTAGTCAAACACAAAATGTGCCTGCAGAAGAAGTGGTCTGTGGTAGTGAGATCAGACTCAGTGGGAGAAAGACTTTGTTAAAGTGCTGGGAATAAATTTTAGGGGTTTTGTGCCAGGGACTGAGATTGAGCAAAAATAGTTTGTAAAAAGTATGTGGAGTATAAACTAAACATCTCCCCCACATTTATTGATATGTATAAGTGCAGTACATAAAGTTTACATTGAACTTGAATATTTTGTGCATATACATATTGTGGCAAAGTTACAAATTTTTCTCCTCTCCCTTTTTGACCCTCCCACTTTCTTCAGTTCCCATTATTCCTCACAATAAATTCTATGAAATAGTTGTGATCTTGGTTTCTCATATCAGAGAAATCATCCCATATTGCATCTTCTGCTTCTGACTCACTTCACTAAGCATGATGGTCTCAAGTTATGTCCACTTACCTAAGAAAGTCTCCAACCTACCTGACTTTATATATGAGTAGCATTCCATTGTGTATAAATACAATTTAGGCATCCATTGGTCCATTGATGGGTATTTTGGTGTCTTCCACATTTTAGCTATTATTAGTTGTGCTGCTATGAACATGGATATACATGTGTATCTGTTATATGTTGTTTTACCTCTTTTGGGAAAATTTCCAGAAGAGGTATTGCTAGATCAAAGGAAATATTTGTTTCCATTCTTTTGAGAAACTTCCAAATTGCTTTTCATAGTGATTTTACCAGTTTACTTTCCCACCAGCTGTACAGAATGGTTCCTTTTCCCCCGCTGCCTCGCCAGCACTGATTGCTGTTTGAGTTCTTGATAGATGCCATTCTTTCTGGAGTTGATGGTATATTAGTGATGATTTGATTTGCATTTTTCTAATGATTGAGAATGTTGAACATCTTTTCATGTATTTATTGGCCATTTGAACTTCTTCATCTGGGAACTGCCTATTTTCTTTTGCCCAATTTTCAATTGTACTTTGGATTTTGAGGGGATTACTTTTCTTTAGTTCCTTTTATATTCTGATTATGAGTCTCCTATCTGATGTATTGGTGGTGAATATTTTTTCCCAATCTGTTGGATCTCTTTTTACACTGTTAATAGTTTCCTTTGCCAAGCAGAAACCTTTTATTTCGACACAACTCCAATACCCTCAGCTACCTAATCTTCAATAAAGGAACCAAAAGCACACACTGGAAAAAGGATAGTCTCTTTAACAAATGGTTCTGGGAAAACTGGACATCCACATCCAGTGGTGTTTATCTTAGCTCTACTGCTGTGGTTTTCTATGCAGAGATTCATATTCCCTGGTGGAAAGAGAAGGTGAGTACCGCAGTGATTTTTGACTGATTTGGAAGCTGAAACAGCTAAGCTTGATGCAGACTTGCTGAAATGGTGGCATACAATTGAATTTCCACTCATGGCACCTCCATATCATCATGGCTACCATTTTTAAAGAAAATAAATTTAAAGTAGATGCCAACATGATTTTTATTGCACGAAGTGAATATATATCTCAGTGGATATTTAATAAAAGTTAGGAGCCTCAGGCTTCGATTGGCAAATACTTAAGTTTCCTGAATGCTACTCCATTCGCCCTTTGTTATTCAGCTAGTTTACATTTCCAGCATTCTTCCCGGTCATTGTGTATAGCCTTGTTACAGTTCTCACCCATAGAAGTGAAAGAAGAGATGGTTCTCCTCATTTGCCTTTTCCGGCCAAGTGCATTTTGCATAACAAGGATCATTCAGTTCAAGGAGATGGCAGATACTCAAGATAGAAGGAAACTTGTTTCTGAATCAGTGTGTAGGACCCTCCTGCCCACAGCAGAAGAGTACCCAGCTGAGAGCTCAAGAAAGATTCTTTTAAAAAATGACATTTAAATAAAGTCCTTGCATGGAGACAGAATTAACCACTGTAGGCTGTGTGTAGTCTGATTAATTTTTTAGTTAGGTTTGTGTTTGCACAACATTAAACAAAATCATGAAGACTATTAGGCTGCTACCGGAAGAGAGGTGATTTATAATCAGTAAAGTGGACCAAAAATATCAGTGTGAATATTATTATTTTCTGCTTTCTATTTCTGGATGATGTACCAACAATAACTCATTGATATGTCATTTTAAATACTATGGAATAGAAAGTGAACCTTTTAAAATGTATGCATGAGTCATATCTAGTAGCCAGTGATGTTCCTTCTGTTAGATTCATTTATTCAGCATTGTCTGTCAAATATCTACTAGATCATGGGGATATTATTGTCAGTACGACAAAGCATCTGCTTCCTGAAATCTACAATTTATCCAAAAATGGAGAGATAATACCAGTAGTGACGTCATGGAAAGAGAGGAGCACAGCAGATGTGTACGGAGGAAGAGGGTGTGAAAGGGAGAGCTACTGCAAAGCTTCTAACCCAGTCCAGGAGGCGGGACGCCTTCCCTGAG
Organism: Ctenodactylus gundi; assembly: GCA_004027205.1. Taxonomy (NCBI): domain Eukaryota; kingdom Metazoa; phylum Chordata; class Mammalia; order Rodentia; family Ctenodactylidae; genus Ctenodactylus; species Ctenodactylus gundi. The sequence goes on along the minus strand of PVKB01000057.1, from coordinate 120,788 downwards.
GGAAAGTGCTACTGTAATTGAGATCTGACACAGCAAGAGTTAACTAGAGGTATCCAAAGTTCTTGTCAGAGTGTTAGAAAGGTCTGAGCAAGAAGAAAGAGACAGCCAGACCCCAGAGCTGTGAGGGAGTACACCTGAGGGAAGGTGAGGTGCAGGTGAGACCAGAATGAAATCCTATGAAACCAGGCATAGAATTTACTCTTTAAGGTTAGTGGGACGTTATTGAATTACTGAAAACAGAATGGGATAATCTTGCTCAAGGGATATTTGTTGGTGGTGTTCTGAAAAGTTTATTCTGGTTAAGAGCGTGGACAAGGATTCAGAGGCATTTGAGTGGACCATGGGGATAGCAGAGGTCATTCCAGTCCTTCAAAAAAAAAAAAAAGTAAAAATAATGGCCCATTCCTGTGTAGTCAATGGGCCATGATGGGAAGAGACATGAATTATGGTAATTTTAGAGACTGAATTGACAAAGCAACCAGTGGTGATATGGAAATAATATTTTAGAGAGCTCATTTAAAAAATTCTGATTTATTGCTAAAATCCATGAAATAACAGTAATAGAACTGAAAATGTCTTCCATAATCTTGGCACTCCATTCAATCAATTTGCTCCCTTTCTCCTCATCATTCATACATTATTTCTGCGTGTGTGTATCTTAGATTATGTTCTGGACCTTCTAATTGTCTGTCTTCAATAAAAAAATGACTTCCCCATGTAATATAAAACTACAGTACTTTAAAATTAATTGAAAACTTTACAGTAGTTTGCTTAGTATAAAACAGATATAGTTTAAAGCTCAGAAAGGGGACTCTGGATTTAGTAGGGAAGGATCTTACAGTAATGTATTCCAGATGAAAGTACAGCAAGAATGGAAAACCCAAGTCCCTGAGGACTCTTACTTTTCAGTCTCTTTTTGTGTTCCTTCCCCCAACTTAATCTCTTCACTGCATACTGGAGAATTCCTCCAAAAATCCAGAATTTGCAATGCTTTCCCTGTAATTCCTCATAATTCCCAAGTAAGAAAATATGTACCATCGTGGCACTCCTCTTTCCTACACCAAAGCTGCACATAGGCCTCTTCAATGTCCATCCTTTAAACATTTACTGGCCAGAACCCCGAGTTTGTATCCTGTGCCTCACATGGTCATTTTTCTTAACACTAATGAAAAGTTTTTTGTGATTATTTGTATTTAAACAATTCTATTGACTTTCTCCTTTTGGAAGATTATTTGTTTCTGTATTTGAAAATCTCAAAACTAGATCATACTTGGAAAAATGCTTTAAAATTTATAGGAAAAGGGTCTTAGAGAATAACAACAAGGTTGGAATGAAGTAGATTCAGCTACACACAGTGAGTCACACTTTTACCAGGAATTTCTGGAGGTGGACACAGATCTGAGGAAATCATGGTTAGAAAGTTGGATATAAATAATGTCATTTTTCTGTTTTTGCCTTTATGGTATTAACTAGATCAGAGTTCTACTGCACAGAAAACCAAAGAGATTCCTACTTGGTTTACTTCTAGAAACTTAAAAAGTTTAACAATTTTTTCCCATTTTCTTGACAGCAAAGAATTAAAAATAGGTAGCTATTTTTTCATCCAGGTGAAACTGCATAGTCTCACCTCTAAACGGTTTAAAAATGCATTTCTTGAATGCAACATGTTTCACTTCGGAAGGAGACTCAATTAGATGGAACAGTGGAATATGGATAAATGCTATACCTGTAGCTCCCCTGACACGTGTGTCCTAAAGGTGATATGCATTTTGGGAGGCAGGGGAAGCAATTGACCTTGGTATGCTCCATAAGGAAGATGTGTTCTTGGCTGCAGCTGTGCTGTTGAGGAAGAACAGACTATAGGAGACCACAGCTGTCATCTCACTTAGTTAAAATTAGATCACAAACGATTCAATACCAGTGCTTTGTTGGATGAAGCAAAGTATTTCCCTGGATATTATTTTGACTTATTTTCTTAAAGTTCCATTGTGAATTATTTATTCGTTATTCAGAACAAAATTCCAGGAATCATATTTTAATATATACAAGCATAGTTTCACAAGTTGACTTCTTTTTTTATTAAAAAAAGTTACAGCTGACCGTTTCAGCACATATAACATTCTTTTCATAGCAATTTTTTTTTCTTTTGATGCTGGGGACATTGCAAGGTGTTCTGATTTGGAAGAAGGGGAAAACCTACCTTGCTACAGTCTGAGTGTTTTCACGAAAATCTTGTTGAAGTTTAGTCCTCCGTGTGAGTTGTTAAAAGTAGGACCAGATGGAGCCTGTGGGAGGTCATTAAGACTAAATGAGGTCGTGGAGTCTCCTTTATAAAAAAGAAGGAAGGACCCAAGCAAGCAATTCAGTTCTACGTCACAACCTAATGATCTGCACTAACTTGGGGACTCTACAGAGTCCCACCAGAAGAAGGCTCACCACATTTATGACATTCAGCCCCTCAACTTTGGACATCTCTGCATGCAGAACTGTAAGGCATTAATTTCTATTTTTAAATACGTTAGCCTGTTGTGGTATTTAGTTTCAACAACAGAAAACAAACTGAGACATACTTCTTTCTGTTAGATTTCTCGCAAGCTAGAGTTGCAGTGACTGGCATGGAGAAAGTGGGCAGATAGTTTTGTTCTAGAAGTCACCCAGGTGTCATGTCCTTCTTCTACCCAGTTTTCGGGGTATTCACCCTGGAGCTCATGCTTGGGGGTTAACAGTTGACCTAACTGCACTAGGATGAAGTTGAGAATCCAGAGTTGGTTAGATATCCGGACACCACTAATTGTTAACTTGCTGGATGGAAAAGATCTTTTAATTTTTACAACAGAACATTTTACCATGTTTACATAAAAGTAAAACAAATTCCTGTTTAAATAATGGCAAGCTAAAAACTGTAAAATAGAGAATATTGTGTGGCTGAAAATCAGCATGTAGTATGGACTCCTTTCCCCCGAGGCTGTGGTTTTTTCTGAGATTTACAGAAGATCCTTTAGCAATTTTTAGAAACACTTTTCTCCTTACAATTTTGTGCAACCGAGAGTTTGTATTAACTCCATATTATTTTCCACTTGACAAATTTATTTGACAGATGGCTATGAGCTTTTACAAAGCAATTTTTAGCTTTGTATGTAACTAAACCATTAAAATCATCTACATATAGGTCAACAATATGTCTTTTTGATCTATCTAGAACAAAATATAACCAACCAGACCTGTAATTGACTTTCATAATTTCGCTTCAAATACAGCTGGTATTCATTAGCTCTTGTATAAGCCAGATCATGGTAAATTTCTATGTAGTAATAATTAAGAAAAATAATTATTTTTTTTCTTCTCTGACAATTCTAAGAAACTGTTGGTCAGACTGTTGTAAAGCTGAGGAACTCTCATCAATTTCCATATCCAAACTTGAACTGAAAATATTTGAGGCTTTGCTTTGTTATCAGTGACAACAATTTAGGTGGCATCTATATTTCAGACACCGTGTTAGAATGCACAGGGATGACCTTATAACACATGTGTAGGATAAGCACTAAATAGAAGGCATGCTATGATAAGTAGATTTTCTAGAACTTTGTTATTTCAATCTCTGGAAAGAATAGGTGGAATTTCTCATTACAAAGCTTTGCATAAGATCAACAAAATGGTAAGGATCTAGAATATGTTGTTATTTATTTTCATTTGGTGTAATAGAGGAAAGTACATTTTGAAATGTCTATCAAAAGAAGAGACGATAAAATTAAAAAAATTAGAATAGAAATCTGAAAAAAAGAAGTAAAAGACTGTTATTGTGTCAACTATAGCTATCAAGGTCTCCTCACTATGCTCTTGCTAATGACCACACTTTGCATTAAATTAAGAATTTCAGCTATAACTTTTTCTAGAATTAATACAGAAGGCGCTTGCTACTTGAAACTCTAGAGTTCAGAAACTAGAAACCAAGAAGAATAAACATAAGCCATGTTTGAATATATATGCAAAATATAGTTGCAGGATCCAGGTGTATATTAATTATGTGATACATGAAGTAGGTCTGAGCTATTATTATAGAATAAGGGAAAGGACTACTGTGAACACAATTCTGTGTTGGGATGAAGCGAAGGTATTGCAGCACAAAGCCAGTATTTTTTTTTCCCATATAGGGATTAATTACATGGTCAAGAGCTGGAATTTACAAGGAGACATATTAAATAAAATAGCAGGCAAGGTTGAACTGCATTCCCACAAAAGCCATAAAATGGGAAGACCAAGAGAACTGGCAAATGTAGCCCTTCGCCTCTTAGGCACTGCTGTCCAGACATAGGCTGGCAAGATGAAAGATTGTGGCAGAGTAAGTTACGTGTCATATTTGGAAATATTCAATATAAATAATTTTTGTAACTGTTCAAAAATTTTCTGTGGCAGAGTAGAAGTTTCTCAAGTGTTCTGGAACTTGAGTGGGAGCAATAGATGTTTTTCTAATTCTATCTTTACCTATATGAGCTGTTCCTAAAGCCGTGGAGAGCCAATGAGCTCTTCTGGAAATTGACACATTACTTTCTGAAAACGAGTATGCAATCTTCAACAATGGTGGTCAAGTATTTATAATAACTAATAGTATAATCTGATTCAGGATAATTTAAATCTCTCTGAGACTACTCACTATGTTTGGATTTACATCCAAACTCATTACAGTTGCCTACCAACCCTTGCATATTGCAGTGTGCTTCTTTTCCCCACGTCCCCACCATCCCGTAACACCCTCCCCTCTCAAATCTGGCCAGGGACATGCACTGGCCTGCTGCCAGTCCTTCTTTCCCAGCTGGTGGAATATGCTGTTGTCCCTTTGCTATCTCTCTCTTCTTCATCCTTTGAGTTTCAACTTAATTTTTTTCTCAGTGAGGTCTTCTCAGACCACCCTGTCTAAGCTAGGTCTCCATTTTACCAACATTCCGCTTTGATTTTCTTAATAGAATATGTTATACATTATGATTATTTACTTTATTCTACAATAGCTCTCACATTGGGTTGGAACGCTGTGAAGGGTGAAAGTAGACACAAATATTTTACTCTGGTTTTTTATTATTATTATTAACTGTACCAAAAACTCATGCTGTGAAGTATGAGGAACACTAGAAAAAAATCATTAAGAATGGAGAAAATCAGCACATTTTGCAGAGTATATGAGCACATTTTAATAAACGTTATTTCAGAAGTCTAAGTATGTATATGAATATACAAAGTCATGGTATAAATGTGGGCCTCACAAAAAAATTTAAAAGCTGAAGCAAAAATAATGCAATAAATAAATGATTTTTCCCCAAGTAGAAATGCCCTTCAACTCTGTCCTACTTAAAATTATTCAGAATTAAAAGATGATTGAGTGGCTTTTTAAATGTATTAAAAAAACTTCTTTGTGCGTGTGTGCGCACACACACACACACACACACACATAAAGGCTTATACTGGTTGCGGGTTGAAAATGTATGATGCTTCATTTCTTTGCCTTACTGACTTGTTTCCATCTTCAGTGTAGAAGGTGATGTGGAACACACCACTTAAGGGCTTTTTGATTACATATATCTTGATCTGCTAAAGATCTCTTCTCAAAAGGAAGTTCTAACTGAGGGAAGAGTATAATGGCCTTGGGGAGATCTGTGACATTTGGAAAGGAAAAACAGCTTTGGCCAATATAGAAAGCCTACATTGACTTACCATTCATTGAGTACTGGTGTACTTCACGATTTGCAAAGGCAGTATCCTAATCCTTCACGTGGCCAGCCAAGAAAAAGCAGTGTTGGTAAGGAAACCAACTTTATTGTTTTATTATTGCTTTATTTTTATGAGCCAATTTGCTTTCTTTCATGAGCTGTACCTGGTTAGATCATTCATTTCTAATTGTCCTGTAGAAAATAGCAATGCTTTCCACATATAGTGATATTAAAACATACTTGAAATTTATGAAACAAGAGAGAATGTTAAATAATCTGCTTCTATTATTCAGCAGTATAACTTCAGAGACTTACTGGATTTTAACCCAATATAGTTAAAGTTTTTCTAAAATTCCTTATAAACAAAGAAAAAAACAAAATAACATACAAATAATTAAAATAAAAGCATTGTTGTCAAGTTAGAAGCTTAATATAATTCTATTTTCCTTTCGAGTTCAGCATGCTGGGGGGAAAGTCTTTACTCACATTCCACCCCAGCTACCATCATCCACACCCACTTTCTTTTTAAAGGAAAACATTTACTTTTGTGACTTGGTCATAGCGAAATACAAAGGACTCTTTGTGTGTGAAAATGAAACTGGGTGTGAGCTGTTTAAGGAAAAATTAAAGAAGGATGTGTAAGTGGGGGGTGAAATTCCAAGTCTTGCTCAGTTGATCCTACCTACCTCCTGCGTGGAAATCAGGCTGCTGCTCTGCATGGCCCAGATGTTGCCTATCATGGCATGAAACAGTAGCTCCAATGGTCAAGCAGACCTGGCTCAGGCTGGTCACTACTGCGCTAAGCTAACAGCTCCCAGAACAAAGAAATCGCAGCCAGGCAAGCATACGGCAGACATCATCTACAAAACTGACTGCATCTTCCTGAAATCGTTGGGCCACCTTTACATGTTTAAGGCAAGTGAAAGCTGGAACCTGAAGAAAACCCAGTTGAAGTGACTTATTCTATGACCTAGGGAAAATGTGTGTGTAACTGGAATATTTTTGAATGAAGTACTTTTGGAAGGAAAACAATTATAAAAATACAATCATAAACAGCATTTTTCATGGCAATGTTTGAAAATAGCTAGGAAGACCTACAGAGCTTTTATCTCTAAGAGTTCTTTAAAGCTTCATTTTCTTCCACTTTTGCCACTGTCTGGTGAAAGCCCAATCAAGTTATGGGTCCAGTGGCTCACCCATCTCAAGTTGAAAAGCTACTTGTTGTGGCAAATATGAAAAAGGGTTTATTTAAAGCTAGCTTTTGGTAAGATGGTGAGAATCATTTCTTTAAAATTGCACATCTCTCTTCCCTTATCTCTGTGACTTTTATGGGATGTGTCAGATTAAAGGAGACATACAAATTTAAGTTTATGAAATAAATTTTGTGTTTACTGTTGGCAAGCAAGTTTTCTGATTGTTGACTTTTGCATCGAACTTGTTGAGGTTTTTTCCTGCCTTGGTCCTTAACACCATTTGCAGATGTCATGAAAGTTTGCGTGCTCCTCGATGGCACTTGAAGATGTCATTGAAAAGAAACTCTGTGAAAAGAAAGTACTTTCCTTTCTCCAGAAGACCTTTGCATAGCTATAATCCAGGTATTTCTTTTTCTCTTGATGTCTTTTGTTTCCAAGGAAAAGGACAGATGGAGGACCTCTCCAATCCCTGACAAATACGATGTTCCTGTATCACTTTATCTGTTATCCTTAGTTATCTTTATAGCCCACTGGGTTTTCTTCTCAATGTACAGACACACATAGTCTTATATTCTTTTGAAATCAATCATTGTTTTCCCTATGTACTGACTTGTCCAACTTATGCCATTGTCCTTTCTTCTCTAAACAATGGTCTGTAGTGTACCTTTATGAGGTCATGAGACGTGATAATCCTACTATGGTATGAATGGATTCTGTGCCATGAAAAACCACAAAATAACTTTGTGAACATTGAAGAGATTATGTCATCTTGAGGGAATTAAGAACCACTCCTTCATTAGGATTAAGGTTTGGGGAGCACACCTAGATTGGGAATTGAGAACCAGTTGGATGTGAGTGTGAGTGATTTGTGGGCCGGCCAAGAGCGCCTACCTATTTGTGGGAGGTCCAACTGGAACTCTAATGGTATAAAAGGAAGAAAGAAGGCAGATTGTTACAGCTTCTTCTGGGAAAGCTCTTGCCTTTGCAACTGTCTACGGACGCTAACTTGCTACACATCGCTGATCTTTATCACAGATTTATTCCAGTCTCGACTTGTGCCTGTCTGCCCATCACTGATCTTCAGGCAACAATATTCAGGCGTCAGTCTTCGCCATTGTTCTTCAGACACCGAGGTCTGCAGCAGACTCTTACCTTACTGGCTGTCCTACAGTCCCGGTCTGGGACAGGAGATCTGCTTCGCCACTGACCAGTCATCTTAAACTATCTCTATTATCGGATTTGTAAGCCTTCTTAATAGATAAGCTTTGTTATAAAATCTGTAAGTTCTGCCTTTTGAAGAGCCCAAACTAATACAACCTTTCGTCTTAAACTTCCATGACTTTCTTTCAACATCAGATGCTTGTCCTCCACGAAGTGCTTCATATTGTCAACCTTGCCTCTGCTTTTTGATCTCTGATCTTTGCCTCTTCCAGGTTTTACGTTCTGCAACACCATAATCACAGTTTATCTCTTCTGTCTTTAGGTGCTTGTTTGTTCCTTTGGCTGTCTTCTGTTCTTCTAACTTTTACTCTGTAGTTTCTGTAGGTTCTCTTGTGACTGTTTAATGACCTTGGATTGGGCCACCCTGTCTGTATTGCCTGAACTCTTTCTATCTACCTTAAACCTCTATTCTCACCAATTAGCCATAATAACTCTGAAACAGTTACTTAAATGATATCTCCTCTCCACTAAAAACCCTTCAATGACTTCCTACATCAGGCAGAATCAAAGTCAAATTCCTTACAATCCCCTGTGAGATGTAGCATGACCTGGGCCAGACTACATCCCTGAGATGAGACCTTTTGACTCTGCTCATGTTCGTTAACTCATTTTGGAAAGCCTGCCTCAGGTAATAAGTGTGTGCTCCAAAGGATGTATAATTATCTAGTTTGTTATTCATCTTTCTTTCTTTTCTCTCACAATCAGAGTGTAAGTTACACAAGGTCAGAAATGTTTCACTACTTTGTTAAGAGCCATATCCCCAGTGCTGATTTCAGTGCCTAGAAAATAATAGGGTCCCAGTAAATTTTTGTTAAAAAAATGTATATTCATTCAATTTAATGTTGACAATCAACAACCACTAATATGTGGATCCATTTCCTATTCTCTACTGTGCTTCATAGATCTATATGTATATCTATATGGCTCATAAGTTTCTTTTCAAAACTGTCTTGAATTTTGCTTGAAATCACATTTACAGATACATAGCTATATAGAATCTACTACATAGGCACTAGGATGGCTTAAATTCGAAATATTCACAATACTAAGCAGCAATGGTGGCAATGCAAAGTGAGGCCCTTGAAACTCTTATACATCACTCAAGGAATGAAAATTGCACATTCCCCAGAACCAACAGTAGGACTGTATTAGATTAGCACCTACACCTCAGACAGGAGGCCAATAGCTAGAGTACACAAGGTGCTAAAAGAAAATAAACCCTTCAAAATCAAAAACCCAATTAAAAAAAGAAGACAATTGAAGTGACTAGGTAGTTCATGGATAAAAAAAGCTCAAAGGGCCCGTAAATATATGAAAAGATGTTCAACATCCGTTGCCATTACAGAAATGCAAATCAAAACATCACTAAGATATCATCTTACCCCAGTGAGAATGGCACACATTAAGAAGTCAAAAAGCAATCCATGCTGGATCCTGGTGAGATTGTGGGGGAAAAGGGAACTCTTTCACAATTCTAGTAAGATTGTAAACTGGTACAACCACTATGGAAAGAAGTATGGAGAGTCCTCAAAAGGCTGAAGATAAATATTCCATTCAGTCCAGTGATACCTTTTTTGTGTATCTTTCCAAAAGAGTTAAAAAGCGATATGTAATAGAGATATATGTATACCCATGTTTATAGCAGCACAACTAGCAATAACTAAACTGTGGAAGACACCAAAATATTCATTAAAAGATTAATAGATACAAAAAATGTGGTATACATAGACAATGAAATACTACTCCTCCATAAAGACAAATAAATTTGAGGCTTTTGTAAGTAAATAGATGCAGCTTGGTACCACCATGCTAGGTGATGGTCAAATGCAGAGGGTAAAATATCACATGGTTTCTCTAATACAAGAAACCCAGAATATAAGCATTTTATAGAACCACCGGAGTGTGATAGTGGGAATCAGGGAGGTGAGGGAGGGCCAATGAGATGGAAGGGAAGGATTGTAATGTTGGCATGACATACATGTGCACAAAATACCCAAGCTCAGTGTAACCATTGTGTACTATATATATATATATATATATATATATATATATATATATATATGTGTGTGTGTGTGTGTGTGTGTGTGTGTGTGTGTATACACATATATGCACACACAATATATATATGTATATACACACACATATATATATGAAATACATATATACATATAATAAAAATGGGAAAGAAAGAAAGAAGAAAAGTTTTGCAATTACTTTTGAAACCAGCAAAACAATGTATTAAGTTATATATGTGCTGAGCATGTTTCAGCATTCCCATTACATGACATTTATCCAAAATAAATGAAGACATTATTTTAATTTAGTCATAAGCATGTATAAAAGCATTTATAGAAGCATTATTGACAGTAATCCAAAACAAAATATTTTAGATATTCATTCAAAGATTGTTAAGTAATATCACTCATTTTGATAAGTTCAGTGATTATAATGTAGCAAAGTACTAATATATTTAGTAGCATGGATGAGCCCCAAAATATACAACTCCAAAGGAGCCAGTTGCAAGGTACCATATTATATAATTTAACTTATGCATAATATCTAGAAAAAAGCACTCTGTGGAGTCTGAAAGTAGATTAGCAATTTCTTGAGAGAGAGGGTGGGAGTGGGTTGAGATATATGGGCACGAAGGATTCTATGGGTTAATGAAAAGAATTCAGAATTGATTTATGATGATGATTGTATCACTCAGTACATTCATTAAAAATCAAGTTAAATATGTAATATCAGTACATTTTATATGCAAGATTTTCAACAAGTTATTTGTGGCAAATGAAACATAGCAAATATCACCATAACCTGCAGGATTCCATTTGTAGTAAGCTTAAAAAACTAGCATGTAGTAACAGAACCCTGGATATCTACTGCTTTAACGTAACTGAGGTTGACCCCGAAACCTGGAAAACTTTTCAAGGTTGTTAGGCATATTTTATATTTAGATTTTGGTGGTAGTTATAGGCTTGAATATGATTATGAAAATTTGTCTAACTTTACCTTTAAATTGGGGAATTTTGTTATATTTAAACTATATCTCAAAAAAGTTGAGAAGCAGGCTGAATAATACCCTCATATGCTTAATTCAGTAGTTTGGTTTTTAATTATGTTTAGTTAGCATTTTTTATGACATTAAAAGTCTCAGCTTTTATAGTCCTTAGCATTTTATTAAAATATGTTTGATTCAATCACCCTAGATGTTCGGATAATATGACAGAGTAAAATAATTTGCCAGAGACAAACACTTTTCAAAAATTTTTTTTTCATAAAATTAGCAAAAAAAGAGAAAAACTATAAATCTTTTTTGAGCAAGTGACAAGATTTAAAGTAGCATTGTCTAAGGAAATGTGGATACTTTAACGTACATTTTCAGTAGATTAAGAAAAAACAGGATATCAGAAGAACTACATAATTAAACCATAGAAGATCTTTTTCACTTTTTAATCTATATGCCTACACCTGCCAGGGAACTACACACGAAATAGTTGCAAATTTCATTTTGCAAATTACGTTTCAAGAAGACTCAAATACATTCCAAGATAGGCACAAGATACATACAATACATGTAAATATATTCTCTTCCCTTTATTCTCTTGATGGAAAAAAATCCAGAAATAATACATTCTTAAGATTCTCAATCAGAACCAAATTTCACAGTATTTTTAAAATAACAAAGGTAAAAATTCTAAATTAACAAAACTAAAAAAATCCACAAAATTAAGCAGATTAATGATAAGGAGAGTTTCAACTACACTAATAAATAAAAATGTTCATAGTTTACAAAACTATAGAACAATTAAAATTAGAAATTAGCAGAGATAAAGCCAAAATGAATGCATAGTACAGTATTAAATCTATTCAAGGAAAGGATAAAAACAAATACATAAAATTAGAGAATACACTGAGGAAGAAACATAAAAATAATAAGATTTTTATCATTCTGTTTATAAGTAAATTTTAAGAACCAAAATCCAACAATCAGCCCTCATTAAAGGCACAGATATTTAGTGAAAAATTGCTTCAAAGAAAATAGAAAATATTTTGAAAACACTAAAACAAAACTGTTTGGTAGGTTCACACGCTGTAGAAAGTGCAACTCTAATATTATTCAAACTACTCTAAGTCAGAGGGTGGGATTCTTTTTATAAAGAAAATTCTCTCAGTAATGATGTTAAAACCAAGGTAATACAAGAAAGAATACTTAAAGACTTTTCCCCTCTATGAATATTTGTATAAACATCTTAGTAAAATATTGGCAAATGTGCAACAATAATTTGTCACCAACCAATAGGAGAATATTGTTAAATAATTTATAATAGCTATGGTAAAGGAGATACAATGATCATTTTTACAGGTGTTGAGTAAAACAAAGAAATGAAATTCAATAAAATGGAATTTCTCATAAAGACTTCACTTTTGATGAGGCCTACTGTCTTTACAATACCTTGTGATATTTTCCATTTGAAAAAATTTAATATTTATGTAATCAGGCCTATCCTAGAAAGCAATTTCTCACTTCAACAATGAAAATGTATATGACCTTTAAATTAGAAACATTACTTCTTAGGTCTGTCTTTAAAAGAAGCTTTCATATTTGCAAAAACATAGAGGAATAAGAATGATACATTAGTTATCTTTCTGTGACTCTGGCAAAACACCCGAGAAAAGCAATTTAAAAGAGGAAAGATTTATTTTGGATCCCTGTCCAAAAGTTCCAGTCAGTGGACACTTGGCTCTGATGTTTCAGGTCTTGTAGCAAAATAGAGCATGATGGGTAGGAGTTTATGTTGGGGCAAAGCTACCCGCTTCATGGGAGAAAGAATGAGAGAAAGGGGCCAGGAATAAGACACAATTCATAAGAGCAAGTCTTCAGGACCTACTCCCTTCAGCTGGGTCCTAGTTCTTGTTTCGGTCTCATCTTAATAGCCCATCAAAATTAGAACTCAACAATTGATTAAATCCAATGATGATAGCAGAACCCTCATAGACCAATCACTTCCCTAAAGTCCTATCTCTTTACATGACTGCATGTGGGACCAAGCTTACAACACGAGACTTTGGGGGACATTTCAGAGTTAGTCTATGAAAGGTAAAGGTTATTGAAGCCTTGATATTCAGATTAAAAGTGGAAAAGAATTAAATGTTGATCATTGGGGGACATAATTAAATTATGGCTATTCATACTTTGGAATAATAAATACAAAGCTATATGTATGAGGCAGGTTTCAAATGCACATGATCATGTGATACTCAATTAAATATAAAAATTTAAACAATACTAAAATGTACTCAGAAATTCTTATAACCTCTATGTCTGAAATTTTTAAAAATGAGTATTTGTGTCTTATTAGTGAAAATTTAATCTTCTTCTTGAAAACTAAGCTAAATCAAATTATTTTGGGGCACAGAGTATTCGTTCAGGGATATATTTTAATTAAACATGTGCAAAATATAACATAGAATTGTGGCTTTATACTCTGATTCCTTAGGGAAAGGCAAAACTTGCCAAGATAGCATTAGAAATGGAAACTGATGGAATAGATAATGGTAAAAAAATGAAAAAAATGAGGTTAGTATAAAATGAGAAAAGAAAAGGTATATGTATAGAAATATCACTTTAATGCTATTTCACTAGTGATCAGGTAACCTGGACCAGAAATCAGAAAGATATTTATTTCGGGGAGTAACATAGAGACAGAAATGACACAATACAGGAATATTCTCATTTTATGAATGTTTTAGAATTTTATGCTGAAAACCTCAAAGCTATGTTTCTATAGTCAAAAGTCAGGTGAGCGGCATAGCTCAGTGGCTAAAGCACTTGCCTAGCATGTGCAGGGCCTTGGATTAGAATCTGCAGCACCCCATAAAGATTAGATGAGAGAATGAAGCAAGAGGATTGTCTTGAATTCAAGGTCACCCTGGGCTCCATAGTAAGTTCAGGACTGGCCTGGACCAAAGAGAAAGACCACGTCTAAAAACCAAAAGCCCGTGATCTATGTGTATATATGAACATAAACTTTTAATAACGTAAGTTAGTATGTGATGTATGAACTAAGACGAGGACCTCTAATAAAGGCTGATTATAAAGTAAGTCTATTGTGTTCAGAGAACATTCTAGAAAATAGTCAAGAATTTGGAAAGAAGACTGCAAAAACTCTTGGAGGTGGTAGCTGTGGATTGACTATGTGATATTGGCTGTCCTTTATTGAGACAAAAATTCTCATATTTATTGGCCATCTAGTTAAAATGAATGTGGGATCAGCTATTTCAGCAGTGTCATAAAGTTGCGGAGTAATGAGTCTATGTATGTCTATTTGAAATGATGACTTCAAAATGTAGAGTCCACAGGGAATTTTGGAGTTATACCTAACATATTTAGACTTATTTCAATGATCTTACCAAGGGGATGGATGTTCTGTTAGGTCTCTGGTTAGTGTAACAGGGTAATGATTGGGATTCACATGGTGGTGATAGCAGGTTTACAACAAATCACCACAAAATACTGAAGCAATGGTTCTTTAAGGGCTGGGGTTTCTAGACCATAACAATATTAAAATTATTGAACAGTTTTTAGTATCTTGGGGAAGAATTCCATGGAAAAGTAGGTAGCAGAGTAAGATATGGAAGGAAAAAAATCCTTGCTAGCAGCAGCAGAATGCAGATTGAGGCAAGGAAGAACTTGGCAGGTGAGGTGCAGGCTAGGAGTTTGATGCCAAGTTACCTCTAGAATGTGTGGGTTGGACCATAATGCTGTACTGTCTCTCGAATGGGAAGACCCTTGGCGAAGGACAGTTCATAAGGGAAAGTAAAAATCTGTATAGAAGGAGGCAGCTGCTCAGGGCTGCCAGGGCTCATGCTCAGAACCATTCTCTGAAAGAAACCAGCCATTGTTCTGAGCTGCACATAGCCACGTTAGTTAGCAACAAATGGATTTAGCTTCATTTTTTTTTTTTTTTCATTTGTTTGTTTGCTTGAGACAGGGTCTCGCTCTGTAGCCCAGGCTGGTCCTGAACTCACTATAGAGCCCAGGCTGGCCTTGGACTCAACAACAATCCTTCTGTCTCAGCCTCCTGAATGCTGGGATTACAGGTGTATGCCACCATGCCCAGTTTATGTGGTGCTGGGGAATCAAACTCAGGTACTTAACACTTACCTAAGTGCTTGCTGGGCAAGTGCTTTAAGCGCTGAGCCATTCCTCCAGCCCCAGGTTTGTTGCTTTTATGCTTCGTCTTGTTTCTCTATTTTTGGACACAGAACTGGAAACTCTTGTTCATCAGTGTGGATTCTTTCAATAGATAACTAGATATAACTGTCCATAATGTGTGTGTGTGCGTGTGTGTGCGTGTGTGCGTGTGTGTGTGCGCGTGTGTGTGTATGTATCAATAGCTACAGGAGATACTTAGAAGTAAGGAGGAAATCACTTAAGTATCAGAGGATTATAAAACCCTGAAACCCATGTGGGTATACAGAAAGAGGAAAAATTCGTATGTTGGAACTTTTAAAAATGCAAAAATTTTATTAACGTGTATATATGGCATATGTAAACTTATTTTTAAGGAAAATTAAATATTTCCTAATCCTTAGATTTCTAAAATTTAAATTCATTAAAAGTTTGTATACTAATACAAGGGAAATTACTGCAAGAGACCAAGTATTGATAAAATGTAAATGGAGAAAAATAAGTCAAAATGTTGCCTCCAAGTACCACAGAAACTATTAAAATCAACTTCAACTCACAAATTGTATTTTGCCTTGGGACGGGGTAAATTTGGCTGTCACTGCTGTCAATGAGGTAGGCGGTAGGAGCACGAACTTGGATGAGCGGTGGGTAAGATGGTCATCAGATGCCCTTGAGTAGATTGTCTGAGCAAAGAGACTTCATGGGGTCACGCTTGCAGGAGGAGGCACAAGATGTCCTTAAGGTCTTCCGTCCTTGCGACTTCATTAACTGTGTTGCTCACCCCACCCCTCCCCCACAGAGTTGCTTGTTCCTCTTTTGGACTGTGTTAGGGATCTGCATAGGCTGACGCCTATTAGGAAAGTCTGGTCGTAGATAATCCCCTTGCCAAGACTGTTTTCCAAATTCAGGTCTAGACCAGTTTAATTTAATTGTCTTTGACATTTTTACAGATTGGAACACCTCCAGGGCACTCTTTTAGGCATAGTAAGCAGCACCCAGAACCACAAATGGGTTACGGATCTTATGAGCTTTAGATGCATCTTGGACTTAAGGAATTAGAGTGGTTGCTTGCTTTCTGGAAAATGGCAATTGGAAAGAAATCTAGTTTAATACACCGCAAGAATTATTTTGTGCGGGAACACAGCATTCTCTGTAGTGAGTTTTGTTCCTGGCAAAGGACTCTATCATGTAGCTGGCTCGATCCTTGAGCCCATCTGGAGGGAGTGGTAACCAGAGCGCGTGTGTTGGAGTCTGTGTCGCCGGGGCTGAATGTTTTCTTTTCAAACACCCTGTTTCTTTAAGAGGAGCAAATGTTTCCCCACGTAGGCTGCCTCTGCCTCCCTCCTAGCTGCTCAGATTCCTGCCTGCCTTTTGGTTACCGGGTGGCTGGTGATTGCTCAGGGTCCCAGAGGAGATCTTGCTCTAGCTGTTAGGACTGAACAAACAATCCTGGCTGAAACCAGAACAGAATCTGAGCACTGATTTCACCATCATGGTGCTCAGCTCTGTTTCAGTTTTCTCTGCCAAAATAGATATAGTATCAAACCTTGGGACGCTGCCAAATTCAGCAGTGAAGCAGACTTGCAATCATTTCTGCCCTGGATTGAGTGCCGCGAGGTGCCCGGCCTCGTACCAGGCATCGTACCAGGCATTTTACGTAAGGCTCACTGCATTTAATCCTTGTAACAATAGTATGAGGTAAGCGCCAACGAGCCAGCTTTAAGTCTACTAAAACCAAGCGGCAGAAGTTAAGAAAACTACGCAGGGTTCAGATCCTATTTGGCAATATCGTAATGTTTCAGTGATCTATCCCCCTTGACTGTCTCTTTGACTGCGTGATCCATATCCTGCCTGTCCTTCCTTCCAGGGAACTCCTGAGAGGCTGAGTCAGCCTAGGAACAGGGCGCATGCACATCCCTGACTGAGTGGGGCCGGTGCTGCCGGTGTCATCGGTTCCTGCTCCACACGGTGTGGAATCTCCCAGGTTCTCTCCCTTCTGCCCTGTGCTGCTACCCAGCCAGCTGCTCCGAGCCCACGTCCACTGCTTTTCTTTCTTTCGCTCTTCCTTGTGGCTCAGTGCATATACCGCGGCTCTGTGCAGCTTTTCGAATGCTTTAGTTAGAATTAAATACTTTACTCTTACATCAGAGCTCCACAAAGAGGCCCACAGCTCCAACTATACCAAGCCTATCCGTTTGGTATCACCCACAGCTGCTTCCGTGCTACAAGGGCAGCACTGAGTAATGGCACACGGTCTTGGGAAACGTTTTCTCGAACGGATCAAATAGTCAATGAGTCTAGTTGGTGTGTGTTATCGAGATGCTAGAGAAGCGACTGGATGGCGGCTGCTAAGCTTGGCTGAGTAGATTGCATTGCTCAGCAGTTATAAACCAGAAGGTAGAGTGAGTCAGAGGCTAGGGATGTAACAGAGAGCGTGTATTGGAGCAGCCAGGGAGCGCGATGAGAGATCACACCAGCTTCTCTTTGTTACCGTCTGTCAGTGGCTTAGCATCTTATCCGGGAAGTCAGTAAGCCTGTCTCTCTGCCTGCCTGTCATTCTTTTACAGTTTTAAAACATCTTCAACCTCAAAATGATAAAACATGTAGCTTTGTATTCACTCGTCTCTCCATCTAAAAAGTACTTAATAAAATTATTGATTCTAAGCTCCAGGAAGGGAAATTACAATATTGTTAAGAAATAGTAGTCTCTCCTCAACAGACCCCTTAGTAGTTCGCATTTCACGGATTCAATAAAGCTGTGGAAAGAAAAACTTCTAATACATTAACTTGGCTACCAAGAAATAACTGTTATTATGACTTTTTTCTGAAGACAACTGTCATCAGTGAGTCTATTTATTTCAATCCTCTGACAATTGTTCTTTATGGCAAGGACATCTATTCAGGTCTCTCATCCCTGGCCTCTCTTTGTGTCACTCACTTGCTAGTAACAGCTGGTGCGGTGTGGCAGAGCTCCTTAGACGAGAACATGCCTTTGTTGATGAATTCTGGCCCAGATAGCTCTGACTTGGCTGCTATTAAGTGTTAGCCCTATACCCCAAAAAGAAATGAAGGAGCATGCTCTCTGTGGGATGTATTTGGAGAGTATTATATTTTTTTACCACTTACAAATCAGAAGTACGTTCTCTTAGTTTTCTCTCATTTTAAAATGGTAAAATATATTATTTTCTTTACCTAACACATATCACTCTCCCCCACATATGTAGATATTAAAATGTATATTTTATACTCTATCTTTTTTTAAATCAGATTCCTCATTCTTTAAAGTGCTCAGATTTGAGGATAACTTTAAAATCCATAATCATATTCAAAAAATTATCAGAAATGTTCATTTCTAAATGCTTTCTGATTCCCTTTAAAATATTATTAAAATAATCTATTTTACTGTAAAAACCTTTCAAATAAATTAAAAACTAAGATGAGTCTTTTTTCCCTTATTCTGTAACTACTGGAATTCATTGCAGGCTATTGTATAAGGAACTATGCCTTCTACTCCAGGGGGCTTTCCACGGCTTATCTGGTCTCCTCAGATCTTGACTCAGTATCTTCCCCTAGATATAACTTATGTCACATTTAAATCTGTTTAAACATTATTTAATACATTTTAGATCTATGCATTGTGTTTATTTGTTAAGCAGTTATTATGCTCTAGAGCCTGGCCCAGGTTCTGCGTGCTCAGGGTTGTATTTTTGAGTAAGTCATCAACTGCTTTTCTCCCAGTGTATGCTTCACATACAATAGTGATATCTATGCATGGGTCGGGGCTCCATCTCCCTGTGTTTAATTTCTCATGTCAGGCAACCAGAACATGTAATAGATTGCCATCCAGTGAATGCCAGTGGAAGCTAGGCCCCACTTTTTTCTCCACAACACTGTGCCATTCTACTACATTCTTCCGATAACAGCTTCACCCAAGTTTCTAATGGAAAATTCGCAGAAAGGATTCATGTTACAACAGTTAAACGTCATTCTGTGGTCCAGCTCTACTAGTGCTGGGAGCCTGGCAGGGCTGCTCTCTAGCTCTGACCTTGGTCAAGATATGCTTTTGGTGTCTCAGATATGTCGTAGGTAAAGCGGTGCCCAGTGACAGATGTGGTCCCAGATGGTTGCTGGGTACATTCAATAAGCTAACTCTAAAGTGCCTGACAGTACTAAAGTGCAAAAAGACTGTTTGCTAATAATCTTATTATTATTAATTTCTCTGTTACCACTATTTTGGCCACTGCTAATGAGTCCTCTCTCTGTCTAAGACCTAGACATAGGACCCTTCCTCAGGACTTTCATCTTTTCGGTATGTTCATTCCACTTTTAGTGCCCTGACTATTCTGATGGTTCCTCCTACGTAGGTCTTCAAAAGTGCTCTCATTGCTGGCTTTTCAGGCCTCCATTTTTAGCCCTTTGTGAATTTCTAAGGCTACGCGGTATCTTTAAAATAAAATCTGTTTTTTTTTTAAAAATATTAACCAGCACCTGTATCTGTTGCTTGCAACCACAGAACCCTGAAGCTCATGTGACGTGAGGTTACACTGTGGCTCCCATTTTGGCAGTGAACTCAGTTGTTCACTGAGTGAACGATAGTTTTGCCTCAACCTCTGAAGTTTAAGGAGCAAATAAAATAACAAAACAATTATAGTTCTTATACTTCACTGTCCTCCCAATGTTGATGATAACTTTCGCTCTTTATAATATTTTAATTTGTTCTATCATAAATAATACAGTTGTCTATAAAATACCACACTGAAATTTTTCTGATTTGCATTAGATTCTGAGAACTATAATGTTTGTGTCAGAAATAGTCACCATTTGGGCCCACTTGCCCAGTCCCTTGGGGCGAGGGTGAGACCACAATGAAGCCCTTAGGCAGGCAGCACAGGCATGTGAGTTCAGCAGGGTGTGGCTGCTCTGTGATCCCTCCTGATAGGGTGCGGAGCCTCTTTCTTCCGCTCCCCTCAGGATATTTCCCCACATTGAAGATTCTTGTAAGGTTGATAATCTACAGAATGCTGAGATTATTTATGAGGAAGAAATTAAGGTTCATGAGCAAATTATTTATCTTTAAGAAAGAGTTCTCAGAAGGGATAATATTTGAATTATTTAGGATAATATTAGAGAGGAAACTGGGGGACGACTACTGCTACTGTTATTAAATACCTGGAAAATAGTGGCCTAAAACAACATGAATTTATTGTTTCACTTTGTGGTTTGCAGTCTCTTTTGCCATGTAAAGTAATCTCCTGACGACCCTAGGGATTAGAAAGTGGACATCTCTGTGGGGTCATTATTTTGCAGGCATTGGATTGAATAATATTGCTGAGGGAAAGGGAACACAAGATAATTCACCAGCCAGGAGCCCCACCTTCCATTAACATCCTGCATGATGGCTATATGTATGTGTCCCCAACAATCCAAGGCATCTCAATAATCTCACGCACACACGCACATGCACATACCAGGCCAGCTACAAGTACATGCAACTGTTTTTCAGGCAGCTGCAGTTCTTGATTTATTATCATTCAGAGACTGAAGTGTGTGGACTACCAACCATCTTGTTCTGCATGTTCCTGCTCTACTAAAATTGATATCATAAATCATATGAGCATTTATGGGAGGAGAGGGGAGGAAAGAGAGCAGGGGAAAGAAAGGGATGTGAAATGGGTTATCAATATGCTAGGCCTTTTTTCCCCGTGTAGTGTGATTTTGGGTTGTTTTTACATTTGTGTTTTATACTTTTTCCAATTGCTTTAGCGTTTTCACAATATCCCATTATTTAAGAGGCAGAGAAGTTATGTAGCAAAAGAGGACAAATGTCTTTTAATCCCTAAAAAATTTAGTATAAGTTAGATTGCGGAGGGTGGAGAGTCCTGGAGTACGGTAAGGAATGAGGAAATGGGCCCAAGGGAGAGAGAAGGGGGTGGGGAGGGAGAAGGTTTAGGCAGAGGCGGGAGGATGAGTGTGCCCTGAGCAGTGTCAGCTGCCCGGAGAAATTACCTCAAGAAGAGTTGGTTGGCCTCATGTGTGAGCGGGTGGAGATGAGACGCCGCAGAGAGCAAGACAGATGTTAAACAGGGAAAGAATAGAGAGACTTGAGTTAAATATAATGCAGGAAAGTCAACGTAGTAGATAGAAATATCTGCTCCTTTTATGACACAACTCCACGTGCTCAAAACGGGGAAAAAAGCACTCCATATTCTCTTTTTTTATATCTACCCTCTGTGGGTATATGAACAATTTATTGTGTGGGTGTGGGGAGGGCAAGGAGGCAGGAGCGGAGGCAAGGTCGTGGGTGTGAAAAACCCAGACAAAACAAAGCAGTGTGTGTGTGTGTGTGTGTGTGTGTGTGACTGTCAACCAAATGTAACGTTTGCAAAGTTTGGGAAAACCATTTTTGCGTGTTCATGAGTTGGGGTGTCTATGTCCGTCGGTCCCCAGATGACTATAAAATTACTATTTACTACACTGATTTCCAAACTACAGTTGTGTGAATGTCATATATATTATGGGTTCTAGATAAAAACTGAGACCATGTTTTTTGTGCTTTGGATAGTATAGAAGTTCAAGAAAAAGCTGGAAAAAAATTCTAAGTAAACATAATTCTAGGAAAGGCATTGCTATTTTTATGTTAGCTCACCAACAAATCACACAACATCACCATAATGGTGGGAGTGGTCAGATTGCCACAGGGTCAATATTTTCAGGGCATCTGTCCTATCTGGTGGCATGTAGACATAGAAAGAGCCAATTTTTTGTGGTCATATGTTCTCTGGGTCATGATGACATCACGGTCACCTGTTTCCTTCGAGGCCTGATAACTACTCTGCACGTCACACTTCATTATTTATGAAAAAAAATTCAGTGGCTTCTGTGATGGTATTGCTTAGATTTGGGGAGGGCACTTTTATGTGAACGTGCCTGCAGGACAAAGTCACATGTTGACTATATACAACTCGCGGGATTGGTAGTTAGATTTTATTTGGCCTTCTGCCTACCTACCAAAAATAGAACAGTGTTCATTATGCTCTGGCTGTCATGAAGTCTCCACCAGAAAGAGCAATCTCTCTTTTTTCTATTTTTTTCTATTTCATCCCATTGCTCATATTTTTTCCATCCCAATCAGCTCCTCAATCACATTTTCCCTGAGCAGGTGCAACTAATGATCCAAGTCCCTGTTGGCCTTTTGCTTTTCCATCCTTCTTGCACTTATCAAAGTTGTATGTATATATTTATTTGTGTGTTACCTTAGTAACATATAGCTCCCACACCAGACTATAGGTCCTACAAGTCAAGTAACTATATCGATGCTGATTTCCATTGAAGCCCTACTACTTAGTAAAGTGCTAAGCACCTTGCAGAAGCTCAATCAATACTTGCTGGATAAATGAAAGGTATGTCAAAGCCAAGTGCTAATTATGCTTTCAGTGTGCAGTAGTATGGAAAAGATAATCTGACTCATGGGCATTTTTTTTGTCCCTTCTCCCCGGATCGTGTAGGAAGATTATAGCTTCCTAACTATGCAAGAAATCCCTTAAGTTTAGAGATAAAGAATTACAAGGCAGAGTAGTCTAATTACTCATGCAAAGATCTCAGGAAGTCACTTGCTGAGCCATGTAATCAAGAATGAGGGTGGACCTGGCACAAGGATCAGGCCAGCTCTCTCTGAGACCCGGCCTCCATTCATTAGATCCCAATGTTTCTGGCATTGCATTAACTATGAACCCCATTGTACAAATTCTTTCTGATTGTATAGCTAAGAAACTAATCTTAACAGTTTGAGCAGATAAAGATGAGATAAACCTGAGTTGGAGAAATTTATTAAGAAAGAGTTGGAAGTGGAACAAATAGCCTCCTCACCAATCCCTAAAAGCAGGAGACCAATCGGCTATGTGTCCTCAGTGATTAAAGCTCTGCCTTGTGCTCCTATTCTCCAGAGTGATGCAGATCTGTAAAGGCACTGATTCTGCGAGGAACGCATGAGCCTCTCCATGACAGTTATTGCAATAAGCCGAAGGCATTATTATTGGTATTTTCACAACTGTTGCAATAAGACAACAGCATTATTACTGCTATTGTCTCAGGTGAGAGATGCTGACAATCTCCATCTCACCCCATTATCCCATTAGATTCCACAAACTTTGCAAGGCCAGCTGAGATGAAGCACTTTCAGGAATGTTTCTTTTTTTGCAGCTAGAATCATGATTCACATTTCAGGGGATTTAGACAAACAGATCCTGCCCGCAAAGGATAAGACATCCTAATAGGGTAGTAAGAGACTCAAGAAGACATCAAACTCTTTCCCTTTCCATGAAATTGCATGTGGTGAAGTGATTTTGTAAAAATATTTAGATAGGCCATTAATTAACACTTCCAGAGGTTCTCTTGGACAAAAAATACTGTAACTTTTAGAAATTAATCTCTTAATTTGTGTGGTGTATGCCATAGGAGTAATTGTGAACTAGCATAGTTCTATTCTGCTACTTCCCAAGTGTCTGCTATTGTTTCTCTCTCCTCTCTCTCTCTCTTTCTCTCTCTCTCTCTCTACAATTAAATTACAAGGATGAATGTCAATTTTCAGAATTTTATTTTTTAGTTACAAATGTAGAGTTTAATAACAGCGCTAAAATGCACAAATAATATAAATAAATAGAATTCAGTTTTGATAATTTCATAGTGAATGTTTTAGTGTTTGTATAATCATGTCTGTAATGACCCTACATCATTCTAAGCCTCAGCGTTTGATTACTTCAGGGCATTCTGATAGGGGTGGAAGATGTAAGAGAAACGTAGGCTTTTATTTCTATTCATTTAATCATCACTCGCCTGTAGAATGGCTATTTGGGCAAGGGACTTAATACGCTGTGAAGGAATGACTAGAGGAAAAACCAAAGGAAAGAAAAGCCACTCACAGTTTTTCAGTGTAATAGCATTCACAGCAAGCGGCTAAGAGTAACACAGGGAGTTACTGTTATTACTGACTGGGGTGGATTTTCATTTAAAAAGCAGATGTGGCACTGGGCATTGGGTCATATTACATGGCTGTACACAAAACTAAAAAGGAAAAGCTAAATGTGGTGGCACACTCCTGTAGTCCCAGTGTAGTCTCTCCTCTAGTCGGCGGCAAAGGTAGAAGGATCACAAGTTTGAGTCCAAGTTGGACAATTTAGTGACTTAGCAAACATTCTCTCAAAATAATAGAAAGAAAAGGGGGTAGAGGAATGGAAATGTAGCTCAATATAAATCCCTTGGTTAAATCCCAGCAGATCCTTTCCTTGCACACACACAAAGGGGAAAAATTCTGAAAAAGTTTGATGGTGATGGTAGGGAGGGTAGGGATCTGATCGCATGAGTGCTTAAAAGGACAGGAGAGGTGGTGCTTTGGGTGACAGTAGTGGTGATGACAGTGAGAGTGATGTAGTGAGGCTGGAGATTAAGAGGATGCCGCAGTGGAGTTTTCAGTTCCAGTGGTGATTTGGTGGTAGGTAACTGGATACAGCTCTCGTTGAGAGTGCTGCTTGCAGTGACAGCAGTGGTTGTCACCCTGAGGTGGCAGGAATGGTGCTGAGGGGAAGTGTTCCTTCTCCATAAGGGAACAACTTGCAATTAGCCACGGAAATTTTTGATGAAATGATAAAAGAGACTCAGTGTGGTAGTAAGTAAGAAAGGTGGAAGGAAGTCCTCTCATTGCTGTGGGAGGCTCTCTGCCCTTTGCACTATCCCGGAAGTGGCTTTTACAGCGGGCTTCCTCAGTGAGACAAACCTTCGTGTGCTAGACACATCATTTTCCTTCAATAAATGTTCAAAAATGCTACTTCGTATTACCAGGTACCAAAAAATTTCAACAGATGGATAAAACAGTGGGTAAAGTAAATCTTACACACACACACACACACACACACACACACACACACACACACACTCAATCTTTCCAGTTATATTTGTTGACTGTTTTGATTACTATAAAAAGGGAGCCTTCAATGTGTGATTAGCTTCATTGCCAACATGTTTTTAAAGTTCATAAAAAAAGACATTACCTAAGTTCTTTGTCAGTTCAGAAAGAACAGAGTTTAATCCAAATGTGTAGACCAAGGCCAAGGAAAATGTTCCCAGTGGATACTGGGTCTGCACTGGCTCCACCTGGTTTACTGAACTCAGCTATGGAATGTGGTGTATTTCATTCTAGGAAGGAGGAAAAAGGCATGTTCCTTGCATAGGGAAAGTCAGTCTCTTTCTGCTTTCGTCTCCTTTTCTCCTACTTTATTGAGAATCTAACATCTGTGTATTGCTCATCTCCATTGCCTAATGCTGAGTCTCCAAGGAGAGAAAAATACCCCACACAACAATATTTTCTAGTAATTGTCATTCAAATGACTGTAATAAAAAGATCAAAGTTTATTTGCCGTCTAGCCTCCTTCTCCTCTGCAGCCCATGGCCCTGTGTACAAAGTGTTGGCTGATGTGTTTCCAACAGTAACATCTGGCTCTCTGGCAGCCCGCTCTGCTAACTGTGCTGACCCATCGATGGCTCTAGAACTGTTCAGAAAATACCATACGAGTTAGCTGGAATATGTAGAGCCCGTTGGGTTTTATATTTGTTCTCCTGGGGACAATTTATCTGTCAGTCACATTTCATTCTGAAGAATTTACTGTACTTGTCTGTCTATTTGAAATGAATGAGGAAACTCCTCATTAAAGATTGGGATTTATATGGCCCAAAGGGGAGTATTCCCAGTACTGCATTTAGGATAATACAGGAGCTGTGTTATTGGTTGAATTGTCCTTAAACATTGATTTGTTTTCCTGCTATGATGGTCTCTCACACTGAGGAGATGCCAACTTGAAGGCACTGCTTTCCTGGGGCTGAAGGGAGGGAAGAATGTGTGGAACCGCCACTAGTGGAAATTACTGTTTTAGAGATTTATGTCAGAGTTTGCAGGGAGAAAAGTTCTTGGTGGAGAAATCAAGAACTAAAATCTAATGAAAAAAACCCAGATAATATAGAAATGAAAGGGAAAGAATGTTCAGTTGTGAGGACAGATGTGGCAACTGAGGTTTCAAATGGGAGAATGATTGTGAACGCTGAAGCTACGTTAATTCAAAAGCAAATGCAGCACTAAATGGTACTACGTGGAGAACTTTGAGAGGAAAAGAGAAAATACGATTTTACTTAAACTGTTATAACGTAAGAAAGATACCTGAAAAGAATTGAAATGTACCTTAATAGGAAAATTCCTACGGAAATTATGAACAAATAGATTTATCAAAGAAGAAACAGGCAAATTCAAGCAAAGGCTAACAAATTTGTTTACTTGGACGTTAGAATACAGTAAATTAGCATTTTTTTTCCAAAAGCTCAATCAATATCTTGGTTTCCAGGAGAAATCTATAAGGATCACATCAGAGTGATCGCTTGGGGAAGTGATTCTCTCCCCAGTTGAGCGCTAAATGAGAAAACCAATGTGGCAACATAGTAGTACTGCCTTATCCACAGTTTTATCTTCTGTGGTTTCAGCCACCTACAATCAGCCATGGACTGAAATTATTAAATGGAAAACCCCAGAAATAATGAATTCATAAGTGTTAAATTGCACACTGATGAATAACATGAAGAATTCTTGCACCATCTTGTTCCATCTCCCTGGAACGCAGCTCATATCTTTTTCCATTTTCCAGCATATCCATGCTCTGTACGTCACATACCCATTAGTCAGTTTGTAGCTACCGTGTTGAATCTGAGCAGTCCCATCAAAACTCGTATCGAGACTCAGTTCCTCAAGAAATGCTGTTGATAGATTGTGATGCCTTTCAGAGGAATTTTGGGCCGTGAGTGCACCACTCATATAAAGAATTGGCACTCATCCTGCAGGAATGGGTAAGATCTCCTGGGACTGGATTAATTACTGTGACAGCAAAATGTTATAAAACAAAGTCACCACATGCGCTTGGTCATTCATGCACCGCCTACTTCCTTTTTTATTTCTCTGCCAAAATTTGTCAGAATAGGTATTTATTAAGAAACAAAGGGCAGAGGGATAAAAGCTCCCACTCTCTGGGTGGGGGGTCCCAAATGGATTGTTACCAAAACCCTTATCTTTATATATTACTCAGCATCAAGTATTTTGTTATAGTAATAAAAACTGAGAAAAGATGGTAGTTACCTCTGTTTCCAGATGAACTGACATGATATCCCAGTGCTTACATTCAAGCAAATTTTCAGGAGTGGGGCACATCTAGGGAAATTATTTACTCTGGCCTAGCCATCGCCACACCGAGGAAAAGTAGTTTTAGTCACCATTTGAGTTAAGTAAATATTTTGCCAAATAGAGTAGACTAATTTTTAAGTTGATAATTTTGTATGGTCAATGAATGATGTCATAAATCTCCAAATGACTCTTGGCCGTGAAATGGTTCCCTCCCTCTGTTTTGTCTGATAATAGCCTCAAGGAACTAGTGTAGTTATGATGGCAAGTCGGATATGTTTAAAAGAACCAGAAAAATACTTCCTTTAAAAGAGAGAAGTAAAATTTCTTGATGTAATAAAAGAAAAGAAATATAGTTGAATATATTCAATAAGATGATTTGGAAAAGAGGCCATATTTATATAATATATTACAATATACCTTATGATTTTATTTTGTTATTTGTTATTGTGAATCTCTAACTGTGCTTTATTTATATATTAAGCTTTACATTATTATGTATGCATAAGGAAAACTTAGCGCATGTGTACGGTTTGGCAGTATTTGAGGTTTCAGGCATTCACTGACAGTCTTGGAATGTATCCCCTGTGTTTAAAGGCAGAATGCTGTAAAATATTTTCTTGGAATACATGGAAAGAGGAAAAAATATTTCTAAAGTTAAATATGGTTTACTTCATATATCCATTTATGATGCTGATATTCTTTTTTGCAATACTCCCATTTGTATAGAGCTTGCTGTGTGCTACATACCATGCTAAGCAATTTAAATATTTCAGTTCATATGATCCTTACCAATAAACTTCAGAAGCAGAAACTAGTTTATTAATCCCATTACATGGATAGAGAAACTGAGACAAAGGAGTGAATGAGAAACTTGGCCCAAGATATAATGATAACAGACAGTAGTGTTGAGATTTAGACACAGGATGTTCAGCTTTGGGATTCATGTCCTAATTCTAAGAAAGGTGGGGGTAGGGATTACGGGTGGATGGAAATGACCAAGTTTTCTTGTAGAAATTCTTGTGACTCTTTGAACATAAAATGAGACCAATACATTAATTAGCATGCAAAGCAAATAAGAAGCTGAAACTTTTCAGACTGTAGGCATTGAGCTACAATTGTCACTGTCCTCCACGCTCACAATCAAGTTTATTTAACCAGCATAAACAGGGAAAATGGCTTGGATGGTACCATATTTTAGATACAGATTTTGATGTGTAAACAAAAAAAAATCATTCTTCTGTTAATGCTTTTATTAACATTTGCCTAATATCTAGAAATCCATCGCTCTGCCTCAGTATATCAGTATCTCATTTATCAATTGATTTTATAATTATTAAAACTTCAAAGAAATGCTAAATCTGCTTTGCTTGTTCTCAAAATGGTTGAAATACTGAACTAAGGAGAGAGGTTGATCAGTTGACACAATTTGTAAGGTCCCTATGGCTTTCAGATAACAATCTTGGTAAAAGTGCAAAGTATTATTCTCATTTATACGCCAGCCAGATTTAACAAAAGGCCAGAGCATCATAAACCTGCAGACAGAAGGAGGTCCAGGGGAAAAGTAGAGGCTTGCTTGTCCGCCAGCTGTGCAGAAGGCTGGATTCCAGCTTCCCATCACGGGTGTGCAGCCCAAAGAATGTCGGCTGCCTCTGGGGCCAGCTGGCACCCTCAGGGACTGTGCTCCTGGAAATCCTGAGTGACTGTTCGGGACTCCAGGGAATAAAGTTTTGGTTAACTGAGGAGCAATCTCTTCAGCCAGATTCCAGTCAAGTTTTTTTTTTTAATATAAATTTGCTAATTTTCACATGTGTCTGATGGGCTGTCAAATGGGGCTAATAATTTCTGCCTCGCTAAATTATTGTGAGGTTTCTGTTAAATAGCTGATATAAAGCAGTTAATGCAAAGCTTAGTCCAAGCCAAGGACTCAATAAACTGGGTTATGCTAAAATTCCCTTTTGAAGATCTCATGCCCTTGGTGTTCCCTCATGTCCTTCATGGTTCACGGCTGTGTGTAGGACCCTGGAACCACACTGACTCTTAGGGAGTTGGGAGCAGTGGAGACCTCTGCAGGGGCACTATTTTCTCCCCAGGGTGATGGCGGTTCCTCACATTAAACGCTGTGAGGTTGGAGCTGGAACACCTTACAACTTTGGGAGGGTAGTGGGGCAATTGGTTTCCCCAGAAATACCCCTGTATCTCGTGGCAGCCACATTGGGTGGACAGAAGACACATTTCTTTTCCAAGAGCTTCTGAGCCATGTTTAGTCCCGTGACCAGACTCTGTCGGTGTCAGGGAAGGCTGGTCTGGCTACTTGGCAGCACTCCTGCGGGTTGTTGAGGGACAGAGGCACCACCTGACATTCTTCACTTCGCTGGCGCTCGCTAGAGCCAATCTGGGTCAGATGACAGGTCCAGAGGAGCTTTGGAGGTTCATTCAAGGCACTGGAGGTCTGTCTCTCCACTAGTTTTAGGTCTAGCTATTTCTCACTGTTCTCCAATCCTCCTTACCCCAGTGACCTGAGGAGAAAGCAATGTTCTTCTCTTTTTACTCCCATTAAAATCTGACCAACATTCAGCTAGTCCTTCTATAAAGAGGGTGACAAAAAGCTCCTGGCAAACTCAGGGTAGCTTGTATAAATTAAATAACAACATATAGCATGAGGTAAAATTTGGAAGCAAAACATGAAGTTGATTCCTTGGCAGAGGCTGTCGGTCAAGAATCAGTGTGGAGCCCAGATTCTGCCTTATAAAAACAGCAATGTAAACTCCATCTAATACCACTTCAGTCAGTAATCCTGTCCTGGCAGTTTTCTTAATGGTTTGAGTATGGGCATTGTTCATTCCTGGTTCAAAATATTGGTTGCAGAGCTCAAAATAAAGTATGTATTATTGCCTTGTTGATAATGTGCTATGTTCTAGAATTACCCACCCAAAGACCCAGTCTTGATAAAAAGGAATTAGGCTTACTGCTTTAAGCAAAGACCAGATCCCAACTGATGCAACACAGAATAAAAGCTCTGTGTTTTCAGCATTTCCAAAATGAAGCATCTGTCTATAACTCTGTCTGGATGAGGACCAGCAGGTTCTGGGAAGAATATTAACCTGAATTTGTTGCAGTCTTGTTTCCCAAACTGCTTTATAAACACTTCCCCAGATGTGCTGCCAAAGCTTTGCGTTTAATGAATCATCCAAATCTTTTTGCCATATATCCTGTGTGGCTGTTGACGAAGGGGTACATGTCCCCGATTCCTGAGGAGAAATGAGAGCAGTGCCATGTCACGGCCATGCAAACTCATCTTCAAAGATCACACTGTTAGATTGCTCACTTTATATTTTAAAATAGTGAGCAGTACATTTTAGAGAATTGTTGTTGAACATATCTCCTAGTAATTTCCTAGGACATATTTTGTCCACTTGATACCTTTTTTTTTTTTTTTTGCTTAAGCAAAAGAATGTGCGTCACACTGCCTAGGAAGTGGTACAATCTTTACATCATGATTCGTGTTCATTCTTAGTTGCTTTTAGCCTTTAATGAATACTTCAGCACTCTAGAATACTGGCTGGAGGATGGTATTTTTAGTGTAACATATGGAAATGTATATTCCAGTTCTTCTTGTGAAGAGTCATATGAACAGGAAAACATATGTGATGTCTCAGAACCTCAGTTTCCCCATATTTATCATGGGGCATGGCAATTTTTTCTACTTCCTTTGGATACTGTATAAGTGAGGTTAATAGAGACTAAGTGTTTGCCCTAGTACTCGATACAGGACTCGTGTAAACTACAATTACATTATTTTTGTTGTCTAGATAATCCCTATTGGAAAAATACTGTT
The DNA here is from genome assembly GCA_004027205.1 of Ctenodactylus gundi. Classification (NCBI taxonomy): domain Eukaryota; kingdom Metazoa; phylum Chordata; class Mammalia; order Rodentia; family Ctenodactylidae; genus Ctenodactylus; species Ctenodactylus gundi. Next base: position 89,434 of record PVKB01000057.1, on the reverse strand, counting down.
TTTTTTTTTTTAGAACTTTGGGAGGAAAAAGAGTTGTGGGGTGGGGGGGGGGGTGGTACAGAACAAAGTGAAAATGCCTCCAACTGAAACTTTACCGAGCTAGCACTCCATCCCGATCAGCTGCCCTTCTTCATATTATGAGGGGGTCATCGATATTGCAAATGGCCTTCAGAGTTTTCCTTGAACAGTTATTTTCACGTTCTTTCCAATATTTTCAGTGTGTTGCTTCTTTTTTTCTCCTTTTAGGTGATTAGTGTTCTTGTACGGTATTTTGATTTGTCACTACTTGTCTTGGTTACTTCTTCATTACTGAGACAAAATAATCTATATCCACAACTAAAGGGAAGAAAGATTTGTTTTAGCTCACAGTTTCAAAGGTTTCAGTTCATTCATGGTTGGCTGGCAATGATGGATGCGTACGGCAGGGGCGTGGCCAGAGGGAGATCTGCTCACAGCATGGCAGGCATGAAGCCAAGGGAGGGAGGGAGAAGCCAAGAAAGAGGAAGATTTCTGTGTCAGGTCCCATCGTTCCTCCCCCTCCACATCAAGTCTTAGTGTTCTGCCTCTTCTGATCAGACTCCAACTCTTAATAGCATATACCTTCGTAGCTATTCCCCAACAGCCAAGTAAGCGAGGCTTTCACATTCCAGATCCAAACCACAATACTGCTTCAAACAATATAATTCCCTAACAGAAACTCACCATTGATCATAGCAATCCGTGGCTCTTGCCCTCTGCCTGTTGCATAGGTACTAACAGTGAAAGTTTTCCAAAAAGGAAATCTGAGAGTGAGTTTGACCAAATCATTAGTGAGGGACTCTGCCAGATTTGGGGGCTAGAGGGAGGAGTTATATGACCCTCTATTCCACTTATGATCCCTCAGACTGTACTTTTACGACTTACTTTTATGTTTCTATCCCTCCCAAAGTTGGTATGTAGAGATTTAATTCCAAAAGGGTTACTACTGAGGAGCAAGTACTTAGGAGTCATTGGACCATGATGGAAAAAGCCTAATAAATGGGCAGGATACACAGCAAAGAAAAAACATGATCCTCAACCTCTAAAACTATAAAAAAAATTTTGTTTAGAAGCTATTCAGCTTGTAGTATTTTGTTATAGGGGTCTGAACAGACTAATTTTTTTTAAATTTCCCCACTATTTTTGTTAATATACATATGTAATACATAGTGTTCACAATGAATTTGGGTATTTTGTGCACATATGTATCATATCAACTTTACAAGCCCTTCCCGTTGTTGACTCTCCCACCCCCTCCCTATCCTTTCCCCCAGCTCCGGCTATCACTTCACGTGGTTCTATAGAATGTCTGTGTTCTGTTTTCCAAGTCAGAGAAACTATACAGTACTTAACATATTAATCTTCTGCACCTAAATCATTTCACTTAAGTCACCACTCTAACTCAGCTTCCTATTCCTAGAATGGGTCACAGTAGTTAAATCTTGATGCCTCTTCTCTGAATCCAACCAATCCCTTTATTGGGATATTTACCAAAAGTATTTTTTTCTATATTTTGCTATTTCTTTGTTGCTATTCTTAAACCTGGCCTTACCTACCACTGAACAAACTAAATTTTAAACCACCAATGTTACCTCTATATCCTGGATCAATACTAAAAGAGGCTATTTCAAATATTATGGGGCTGGAGGAATATCACAGTGGCTAGAATGCTTGCCTAGCAGGCACAAAGCCCTGATTTTGATTCCCCAGCACCATATAAGTTAGGTGTAGTGGCATACACCTGTAATCCCAGCACTCAGGAGCCTGAGGAGGAAGATAACTGTGAGTTCAAGGCCAGACTGGCCTACATAGTGAACTCAGGATCAACCTGGACTACAGAGTCAGAGCATAAAAACAAACATAATATTATCCTCATCAAAAATTCAGTATTAAGCATCCTGCTCTTTAATAACTACTTCCAATATTTCCATAACTAGCATGCATTCACTAATAACAAAGTCAATAATTCCTCAGCCCACCAGAACTTCTAACTCATTGATATCAACAATTTTGCATTATTCATCACTCCCTTTCCCCTTCATTTTTACCTTTTCCTCCTCAGATAACAGGAAACAAAATCTGTTCTCTGTCACTACCTGTTGTGGTTAGGATCTGGAGTGTCCCCCGAAAGTCTCATGTATTTTAATGTTATGGATTGTTTATGGAACCCTGTGATGTTGGTAGATTGGGGCCTAGTCTGGAGGGGTGGATTACAGTTAAATCAGGATTAAAGGCATGTAAGGTAGGATTAGCGGTGTGTAGTGGCCACACCTTCCACACCTGGACGCAGGAGGGGTTAATCACTGGGCAGAGACCTGGAAGGATATATAAGCTGCATCCTGCCTTTCTTGAGGACTAGGACTGGGACTAGGACTGGTCTCAACTAGTCTTAACTTGCCTGCCTGTCTGTGATGTTGTGAGAAGCTGCCTCCACCTCTGTCTATGCCATGTACTTCGAATGCTGCCGACCACCCCTGAATGGCTTGTGACCTTCTGAAACTGTGAGCTAAAATAAACCTTTCCTTTTTTGCATTTGTGGGTGTTGGGTATTGAGTCACAGCAACGAAAAAGTAACGAAGACACTACACTACCTTATCTACTTCGAAAAAACCTTGGGACCTTCCCTGAAGAGTATGATAGGAAAAACATGGGCCTTATTGACTACAGACTATTTCTTTCAAATTTGTGAGCACACTCAGTAGCATCAACTTTAAAACAGCCTTTCTTCTTTTGAGAACCAGCTTCCTATGCCTTTCTGATGTCGTCTACCATGTTTCCTGCTCAACAGTCAAGGAACTCTTGGGTGTTCTTTTAATGTTAAGAGAACATTCTTATGTAGGGAGTTTTCACTGTACTTCTATCTGTAACTTGCTGAGTCACGTGCATCCCTCCAAAACCTCTACCCCAAATTTTTATGTGCCTTTCTGATACCAAAGAAGTCTACTTTGGCCCCTCTTTCTCTAATACGTTTTTTCTTTTCTTTTCTTTTCTTTTCTTTTCTTTTCTTTTCTTTTCTTTCTTTCTTTCTTTCTTTCTTTCTTTCTTTATTTCTTTCTTTCTTTCTTTTTGGTTTGGATCTGGAATGTTACCCCTAAAGCTGAATACATTTGGAAGTTGATTGGATTATAGGAGTAAATTAGGTGTTGTGGATTATCTATGGATTTCGTGTGTTATTAGGAGATGGACTCTGGATGGAAGAGTTGAATTACTGATGTGTGGCCCATCACTGAGTGTGTGGCCTTGAAGGATATATTATAAGCTGGTTTCAGCTTCTCTCCAAGCCCCCTTCTCCTTCCCCCATGATGTCATGAGAAGCTGTTCTACACTAGAACCTTTCACCATGCCACCATTGCCAGCTAACCCTGAGTGGGCTGACACCTCTGAAATATGAGCTAAAAATAAACCTTTCATCCCTTAAGTAGAGGATGTTGGTTATTGTGTCCTAGCAATGAGAAAGGAGCTAATGCATAAATTGGTACAAAAGAAATGAGGTTGCTACTATGGCTTTGGCTAGAAACCATTGGAACAGTGTGTGGAAAGCTTTGGAAACGCTGAGTAGAGAAGCATTCCAATGGTAGAAGATGAGCTTGAAGGGAGACTCTGGTCCAAGCTTAGACAAACAGAGTGCCCACGGAGGTGTAGTTTGTAAAAGTCGGGCTTCAGAGGTTTCGATGGGGGGAAGACTATTGGCAGTTGAACTAGAAACTATGTTTTTTCTCTTTGTGTGTGTGTGCGCTGGTAAAAACATGTGTTTGCGTTTTCCCAATGTCCTGAGACTTTGTATGAAACTAAAATTAAGGTCAGTGAACCAACTGATCTGGCAGGAGAAATTTTAAAGCAGACCATCCATCGTTGAAAGAGTAACACGGGTACTGCTTGAGGCTCTTAGTCAACTCTACATTGAATGTCAAGAAAAGATGGCATAACAAAAAGTTGTAGAAGGTTTAGCATTGCCAGCGGGTAGGGTCCTGCAGAGTACTGGCAGTGGAAGGCATGGTTGCTGAAAAGATTAGTATTAACAGAATTAAGTACTCTGCATCACAACTATAGGAAAGATGCCTTAAGGACATCTCAGGAATCAGCATGACCTTATCTTTTCCTGTTTCAAGGATGCAAAATTAAAAGATTTGGCTTTGAAAAGAGTGATCCAGGGCATCCTGCAGGGCCACCTAAGAAAGTGAGTTAGCAAGGACTTAACCATCTAAGAACTCAAAGGCCACTGAGGACAAGGTCCAAAGGGTCCTGGCCATGGTTCAAGCCAGTGGCAAAACTTAATCATTATCCATATTGTGCTGGTTCACAGAATGCATGGGTTGTAGGGTCAAGAAGACTTCCATCCAGATTTCAGAACCATGCCTTGGAGGCTGGGCATTGTATAAAGCTCAGAAATTGAAGCTAAACATGCAGTGAAGACCACAGAATTTAGAAATACCAGGAATGTGGATTGCTGTCTCCTGGAAAAAGTGAATGGATTCCCTCTAAGAAATAAGCCATCACATTTGCATGAGGCAATGCCAAGGGACAGGCCTACTAAAAGCCTTTAAAGCTCACAGATAGCCAAAGCCTTCCATGCTTGCCAAAGCTTGTACAGGGTGCTGGACACGGGATTCTACAGAGCTGCAGGATTTAACATCACAAACTTGCTGTGGCTTGATTGCTTTCTGTCTTCCTAGTAATCCCTTTAGGCATGGGAATATTTACCTTGTATACCACTGTATGTTGGAAGTGTTTGACTTTTCTTTGATTTTGACGGGAGCTAACAGCTAAGGATTAGCCCTGAGTGTCGGAGACTTGTTAGGCCTGAACTTCTCAGTGGTGCTAGAACTGTTAAAACTTTGGCATCTTCCTGTAATCCTGATGGACAGTAGTTGACTTGTTTTTTGATGCTGACTTCTTTAGACACCACAAATTCTTCTACCCAAGTGTTGTAGTTTCAAAAAAATAAATAAAAATAAGAAAAAGCCTTTGCATGTTTGCATGTTTAGAGATAAACAAAATGCATTTTTCATAAGAAGGTAACCAAGAGTCCTTTGGTGGGCCAGGGGCAGAATTGTCTGGGTTGGATGTGGAATGTCCCCTAAATGTCTCATGTATCAGGAAATGATTGGATTGTGGGGATTAATTGAAGTTAAATGGATTTGTGTGCTATCTACGTGTGTTGTTAGGGTGGGGCCGGGTCAGGAGGGGTGGGTTACTAAGAAATCAGTGGACCACTGAGGGTGTGGCTTGGAGTGAGGTATTTTTGCTCAGAGTTTCTCCTTAAGCCTCTCACTTTATCTTCTACTGTTGTCCTCTGCCAAACCTTTCTGTCATGCTGCCCTTGTCAGGTAATCATGAATGGACTGAGACCTCTGAAATAGAAACTAATACAAACCTTTATTCTCCTTATTTTGTGGTTCTTAGGTATTGTGTCCCAGCAGAGAGAAAGTGACTAAGAAAGTCACTCTTGCCCAACATTGAATTCCTTTATTTTGTATAATAATTTTTAATCAACGAGACTTATTGTTTTAAAATTTTTTCTCTCCTATTCTGCTAGTAAGTAGTCTAGAACACAATCCTTTTTTTTTTTTTTTCTGTTCTCGTGGGGTACATATTAGGTGTTAGAAATGTTTTATGTATATGTGGAAGACTGTATGGAATTTCTGGAACCATGGCAGATCTGTCATTTACAATTTAGAATTGTGATTTCTGGTGAGTGCACGTGGGATTAGTAATCTGAACAGAAAAGTATTAAAAATTGTAATTTGTCTAACTGATTTTTATGTCATGAGAAAAAATGATTTTATTTTCTGTACAGGTATGAAAGGATGTTTGAAGACATTTGGGAAAATTTAAGAAAAGTAGATGATGTATTTTTAAACCTTTTTTTAAAATATTGCAACTATCCAAAAAGTATAGAGTAACTCTAATGAATTCTAATGTTTCCTTTACCCATTTGCCTTTTCTAAGTCTTTCACACCTCTCAGAATTAATCCACATCAGTAGCCTCATTGTAAATCATCCTAAACCTTGTTTTCTGTGTATGCAAACTTAAATTAAGAAGTTAAAAATAAGTAGCATTGTGCTCAAAGAATTATTTTTTTACTGCTTTTTTTGTCTTAATATTCAAGGTGACTTCTTGCATCAGTAGATAGATAGCAGCACTTAATTTAATATAGTTGTACAGTATATAATGTTATAGAGTGAATAAATCATACCTTGATTACTGACTTATTCTCTAGAGAACCGTAGACCTAATTTTCAAAAGAGTATCTGTAGCAGAAATGTAAATATATTTTTGCCTTGTTTCTGAGAAAGAAAGCAGCAGTGAAGAACAGGCTTGTCTGCTCCTCAGCCTGCCCCGTGGGCACAGAGCTAGCTGAGGCTTGATTCATTCATTGAGGAACTCACGTTCTCTGAAGGAAGGAGATGCTTAATCAAATAATGACAGTAAAAAGTGCTCAGTACGGGGATGACAGTCTATTCAAGAAAGATCTTTTAATGGAGGAAGAGGTTTTTCTGTTTTGGTGGACTTCAGAAGTTTTCAGAAAAGCGAAATTTTGAATGAATCTAATGAATAAGTAGGGTGAGATATGAAAAGAAAAGTTAATGGTATTGGAATGAATGAGAGGATGTGAGGGAAAGGAGGTATGTGTGATGCTCCTACTTTGAACCCATGTGTAAAGAGTTACTGTGGCTTTCTGGTGAGCCACTGTGGGGAACTTTAAGAAAGATAAAGGAGAGAGGTAGGTGGCATTGAGGGGAGGGAGAGAGGAAAATGAAGAGACTAAATGGAATCAAGTGAGAGAAAGATTGAAAAGAGAGGGTACCATACGTTCTTTGGGTCTTAATCTGGTAGAGGAAAGAGTAAAGTCTTTGAGTGTGAGCTTTTGCCTCAGGGATAAAGAAGGTATTTTTTTCTTCTAAAAGAAAGACACTGTTTTTTTTTCACATTGTATGGCTCATTATGTCTACTATGAGAGGGAGAGAGAGAGAGAGGAAGAGAGAACTAGTGAGAGAAAAACTAGCTAATTTTTCAGTCTGGTGGAATATGAAAATAAACGAACTTCTTATAGTAAACTAAAATCTTTTGAAGATATAACAATCCTAATATATAAACTATAATACTGTACAACAAAACAAGAATTTACATCCCCCAGTTTTTTTCCTGTAGATCAGTCCTTGACACTTTGTAGGGTTTTTTTTTTTTTTTTGTACTTTCTGCCACCACTCCCTCCTCCTACTCTGTAACAGATGATGTCCTTTTGTCTTTCTCTTCTGACCACCCATTGGAGGAAGGTAATCAGGAAGGAATTTCCTTGCAGGTGGCTGAGTAACAGAGTGTAACAGCATCTTCGTCAGCATCTTGTTTCTACTTCCTCCCAGGAAAGATTGTCTTAGCAACCAGTCTGTTAACAATGAAACAAAAGAACGATTGTATAAAAATTTAATAGGTAGAGAAAAAAATCAGTCAATATCCCTTTTACAAAGAGTTGTCTCTCTTGAGGAAAATCTCTCCACCTTTCATAAATGCTTTAGTTTGCTCTGAAGTTTCTACTTCTTCTCGGGGAGTTGTGTTCTTTAGTAATTACATTCCAATTCCATTTTTGATGACATATTAAAAAGAATGCAAATTGTAAAGTTAATACTTTGTTTTGAACCGGATTAGGATAAGCAGTTCAGCTTGGCTCACCCAGGATTTCCCAGGGTTGGCACAGTAAGTGTGTTCACAGACGTTTCAGTCCCTGACAAAACAGGATGGCTAATTACCCTAACCAGGGAGGCTTTTTACATCATCATAGAGAGAGGCCCGCTATGAAAACTAAAACAACAGTGGCAACTTCAATCCGTCTGTTTCCTAAAAACTACATAAGTGCCCTATGTGGAGATCTTGCAAGAACGCTTTGAGGGAAACAGTTATGTTCATTTTCAAATAGAAAAAGAAAAAGAAAACTGAAGTTTAGGAATATTAGCGTTCTGCCTCAAATCACCTAGATAGTGAAAGGTAAGTGCAAGTATTGAAACCAGGTGGACTTAATTCATTTGCTTTGTTACACAACGTGCTGGCTTTCTGTTACTGTGGTCCGTTTTGACAAGAGCTGTCACGGTCACGCACCCACAGTCACTACAGCATGTTCTTTTAACCCTTCGTTCCTGGTAAAAGCTCATTCCACCAGAAATGAGGGCCTGACCCAGGTTCCAACGGTCCCATCGGAGCTTTGGTGTGAGAGTTCCCTCCCTCCTAAGGTTAGGTTGTTTCTTCTCCTGTGTATCCTTGCAGCTGCGGTCAGCTGCATCACCTTCTTCCTCACACAGCACAAGAGCTCATTTGTAGGGTCAGAAGAGAATCAGTATGATTCACTCTAATAGTATTCTCAGCCCCCTTCACTGCCTCCTTAACGAGCCCAAATGAACATTCCACGCTCACTGTGGTTTTGATTATTTGCGCTTAGTCCCACTGACCCACATAGACTGCTCGCAGCATCCGCATCACATGATTCATTATGTAATTGAATTTAGTGCTCATGATATTTGGAGCCAGGAAAATAACATTCCTTGTGGTGAGCCAGATGAGGCTCGTATGAAGCTAGGATGAGTGGGGAAGTTGATGAGTCTGAAGACAGGACTTTCTAAAAATCTGATTAAGAAATATTATTTGCTTCTTGGCTACGTGGCCATGTGCCAGGAATTATTGTTGTGAAATATTTGAAAGGACGAAGACACTTGGATGAAGAATCCCACAGTGTTCTCAATGTGTCCTACCCTTGGCTCAGAGACGATTACTGGCTCCAGAGAAGGAAAATAGAAGATAATTTAAAAATATAATTCCAAGCCTCAGGGAGGTGCATTAGCCACATGCCACGTCACATGGGCTGGCACTTCTAGCTCTGGGTTTACACCAAGGAATGCCAGGACTATTATGGAGAGACGTGGTAGCAAATAATATCAAGAAAAACGATAGGCCCTAGTTGTAGATCGAACTGATGGGTCTCTAAAGGAACTGAACAAGTGGATTACACAAATGATTGTAAGACCTTTTCTGTAAATAGAGCGTCCATGTAATGATATGTAGTTTGTTTAATATCTGTGCTAGGGACTACACTGAAATCACACTAAAGCAAGATGTGCTCCCTCCACTCTTCTAGGCGTCATGAATCTAAGGTAAGAGGCTCTACAGCGAATGCCGATTCACACATTACAAGAGAATTGGCAACAATCTTTTGAAGGACATGATTCATAAAATGTAAAATTGAAAAATGTTCTGAATCTTCACAAAGTGAGAAGAACAATACTTTCAGCTTTTAATCAAGTTGGCAACTAAATGGCCACTGGGCCAAGTTCGTGAAAGGAAACTCAGCGCAGATGATGTCAAGTGCGGTGATTGCTTGAACATCACCTACGATGTTCCCGAGTCGTCACGAGTCCTGGTGTGAATTCATGGGGGAGGCCACTCTTTGGAAGAGGAGGAAATTGCACTTTGGTGGACAGAGAAAAGCATAAAGTAAATCCCTGGTTAAACTCCTTTAAACTAACAAACAGGATGTGTGGTGCAGGGCACTGTGAATGCAGGCAAGTATCCAGTGAAAACAGAACAGAGGAAACACGGCCATGTGAAATGAAATACTTGTATTTAGCTTACTGTAAGTAATGTGTAACCCATATCGGAGTCAAATGGATTGTTGCTGATATTGAATGTCTTCTATCATTATACCAGTGGTATTGCAGGAGGGCTTAGAAAACTTGGATAAATTTCATATATCTGAGAGATAATTTATAATATGGACTATAGGTGTGATGGCAAACAGATATACAAATGCACTAGACAATCTTTCATACTTTGTCTTTTTTAAAAAATAGGTTATTAGGAGATTTTATTTCTAAGAACTGTTCTGACTTCCACCCAATAAAATGGGCAACTGGGACAATCTCTAAATGCAGTAAATAATTTTTAAAAAAATTTTCATCTAAGAATTTAGATAATTGAGGAAAATAAGGTAATTTTTAACAATTACTTGCAGGACTATGTCAATTTTTCATTTAGTTTTGAGTATCTCAATTAAACCTTAAATAAATCCCTTTTACAGTTTTAGTTTTCTAGTTTAAAATGCATATTTTATTTATTACACATGGTATCTTCAGTATTAAGAAGACACATTATGAGACACCTGATTTAAACTTGAAAAAAGTGTAGAATCTAGGATGGGGTAAATTAAATCTTATCTTCCTTGGTTAAAAAAATGTAAAAAAAAAGTCTCATACTCTATCCATGGTGAAAGTATGAGAAGAAGAAAGACAAAAGATCAGATCTAGGAGAGCTAAAACCCCAGAACCTCCACTGACTTTCTTTTTTAGACGTGGCGTGGACATGACACTTCTGACCTTTCACCTTTGTCATGGTTTGTTGTGTCAGTTGATAAGTTGGCCAATGGCAGAGTGCTGTGGGGTCTGGCCATCCTGACCACCAGTTGTCATTCGGGGACGGCCTCGTAGTTCTCTGGACTCGTGGTGTTCACGACGTCCCTTTGCGTTCAGTCTGCCGCTTGGTATATCAAAGTCAGAAAAACATTTGAATTTGGTGGGACAGATTAGATAATAACAGTTAAGGAACTCCGAAGTAAACAGCAGAATGAGAAAGGCAGCCAGTGACATGATAAAATGCTGGGAAATACTCAGTTGGAAACAACCAGGTAGGAATTCTACAGCATGTGTTGTGATTTGGATGTGCAGTGTCCCCCCAAAGCCTTGTGTACCTGTGGATACTGCACACTGTTGGGAGCTGGGGCATGGCTACAAGGAGCAGGTACTTGGGACTTGATCTGAAAAGGTCTATGCTGGTTTCACCCACCCTCCCAGACTCAGCTCTCTTCTGCCAAACTGCGAGATTCTCTGTCTCCATCTTCGGCTCTGGCTCTGGCTCTGGCTCCAGCCCTGACCCCAGCCCCACCAGAAGATTTTACCTTTTCCCCACCATTCATGTATGAATCGCCTGTTGACCTGCTCAAACTGTGAGCTAAAATAAAACTATACTCCCAAATTTGTGGGTGTCAGGTATTCTCTCCCAGCAATGAAAAACTAAGCACGTCAAGAAGAATATTGGAAAAAGATCTCACCATCGCAATATAAACTTGCGTTTCAATTTTGTGATCTAATTATGGTGACAATCTTCAGGTACTTTATTATAATATCTAGTATAATGAATCTTCATTAAATATTTAAACCTTTTCCTACTTTAATGTATATGACGTTATTTTCCCATTTGGTAGTCAGTTGTCATTGTCCTAGGCCTCATTCGACTTGTTTTTGAGAAGGTCATCACTTCTGTGAACTTGCTTATCTTTCATTTGGACTGTTTTACTCGAACCTTCTCTTTGGGTACTTAAATTTTGCTTATGTTGGATGCTGGACCCCGATGCCTTTCAGAAGTGTATATTTCTGTACTTAATGAGATTTTTATTTCTTTGCCCCAGAAAGAGCCTTTTTTTCTTCAACTCACACTTAAATGGTTACTCCTACCTGATGATCTATTAATCTGTCTCAAATTCTTATTTAAGATTCTACTAAGAGGAAATGAGATTTTCCTATTAACAGGGTAGCAATGTTGTACATATACAAGCTTAAAAGTTGTTGGTCTCTGACACATCAAAAACTTCTGAACATTTAAAATCCTTCCCCAATTCCTGTCTTCTCCTTAACCAATTCTTATGTGCAAAATAGAATGATACAATTAAAGAACACAAATTTTGTATTTTGTAACCCTTACATATTTTTAAAAATTGTAAAATTAGGTTATTATGAAAAGATATATTGTTGAGATTCATAGGCTTCTCAAAGTTAATTAAAAATGTTGCATATATTGTATTTTGAATTTAAGGATCTCAAACAGATTTAAAATTTGGAAGGAAGTATCTGACAATTTTCATACAGTTGAAGGTCAGGAATTAAATCCTATTTGTAGAGTGTAAAGAAAGGATAGAACTAGATGACTAAATGATTTAGACTTCCAAATGACTGGGAAGTTATAAACATAATAAGTATCATGGATGAATAATGGGGGATAACTCATGCTGTGTCAGTGAATGTTTCTCCAAAGAAATAAATGTTAAAGAGAACTCTAAAATTTCTATTAGAATTAAAAATTGAGCAAAACGTAAAGACTGAGAGTAGAGACAGTAAAGTGAGAGGACGCCTTCCAGCTAAAGTAATGGAATAAGAAAAAAGATCTTGAGCCAGAAAAGGCATCAATACATAATCGGGAAACAGAAACTAGGCATTTGGAGCCAAAGGCTAGAGTGATACACAAAGACAAGATTTTTCAGTCTCCAAGATTATGCAGAGACATTTAGTTTTCATCCTAAAAGGCCTGAGATGACATTGAAGAATTTTTAAGCCCTGATGGACTTAACTGAATGAACTGTACTGGAAGAAAGAAACAAAACCAGCAAGGAACACCACAGCAATCAGTCAGACAGCAGTTTCCAAAAGCTCTGATGTCTCTGCCTTCAACCTTAAACACTTCTGCTAGTGTCTTCCACCTGGGAAATACAAAGAAGATTAAAGATTTGAACTGTGGCAGAAGGATCTAAGACGTAATTTGAAATTGGAATCATCCCATTTTGGCACCTGTGGAAAGTGAGAACAATGAAGTGTCAAGGGTGATTCCCAGATTTTCAGGATGAGCAACTAGCTGAACTATCAAAGGGAAAGGACACCAATCTGTTAGATACATAAATTCATTTAATTTTTTTTGCTGTTTTATAATATGTGGTCAATGTTCTTAATCATTTATTTTATATAAGTGTCAATATTCCACAGATTTGAATTATCTTATCTTTACTGACCCCTGGTGTTAGTTAGGACCTTTGGTTGTAAATAATGGAAACTACTAGAAGTACTTCAGGTTTCACTATAAGTTTTACCTGGGGGCTTCTGGTCAAGATGGTGGCAGAATAGAGCTGCACAGTTTCTCCTTGTGGACCCAGTTAAAAAGTTCAGAATATAGTAAAAAAAAACTGCCTGTTCAATGTAGCTAGGACAGGAAGGAGCACTCTAACAATGGACAGGAGGCCATGGGAAGGTCATAAACCCCGAAAACACATCAGAAGCAGAGGTAAACATATGCCCAGGAAGTCACTGCAGGCCAATGCAAACAGCTGGGAGCCTCTGGTATCTGCAGGTGGAGAAAAGCCCATCCAGAACCTCAGACCAATATTAGAAATGAGGAAAGTAGCTGGATACAACAGCTGATGCATGATTCAAAGAGAGCCAAGCTCAGAATCCTAAGGCGTGGGGAAAAAAAAGCAAAAGACAGCATTAAATGTATAAAGAATTTATTCACTGAAATTATGCAAGAAAAATTCTCAAATACAGGAAGATAAATTACTTTTTAGGTACAAGAAGCATAGAGAACACCAAATAACCTCCACTAGCAATGAGACTCATCACAACACATCATGATCAAAACCTCAGAAATACAACATAAAGAGAGAACATTAAAAGCAACAAGAGAAAAATGGACATTATTCTACCAAGGGAAAACCCATTCGAATTACAACAGATTTATCAAGGCAAATTTTAAAGGCCAGGAAAGTCTGGGGAAAAATCTCCCAAGCTTTAAAAGACAGGAAGTATCCAGATATGTACTATTCATCTTTAGATTAAAGGTAGAAATCTCTTCTTGCAGTTATGCCCACCGCCCTAAATACATTCTAACATTTTGTGAGATAATTCTTATTCCTCTGTTTACTTTCATAGATTTCCACTAGGAAATGGTTTATATTTTTATTCATCTTGCTCTCTGCTGACAAACACTCAAGTTCTTTACAGTCTTTTATTATTACAAATAGCTTTATACTGAATAGCCTTTTGTGTATATCATTTTCCATTTTGCCAATACTTTTAGATTTAAATTTCTAAAGGTGGGATTCCTGGACCAAAGGAAAATGCATATATTATTTTGTCAGATATTTCTGTCTGTTTAGATATGAAAATAGAACACATTGCTACATCATATATGTCTCCAAAGGTGAAATTAAACTCTTAAAAAAAAGACAGCAAGTGTCAACCCAAGTTGTCGTATCCAGCAAAATTATCTCTGAAAATTGAAGGAAAAGTTAAAAATTTTATGACCAAAAATCCCTAAACAAATTTTGCAACTACTAGCCCAGCATTGCAGAAAATACTTGAAAGAATTTTTGAGAGAGACAGAGAGACAAGCAACACCAAAAACATGAAAGAAAGGAAATTCCTAAAGAAAATGTGTAACAGAAAGATAGACTGGTATTTGAATCATAGGATTGGTGTCCTACAGAAATATTACCAGCTTTCTCATAAAATCTGTAAAACTTTCTCCCATGATTAATATTTTTAATAGTATATTAGTTTGCAAACATAGTAATTATATTCAGCATGGGGAATTGGTATAAAATCTTTAAAAATACGAATACATGAATTTATAAATGGATAGGTAGATTAAATGATAAGCCAAATCTGTCAAAATGGTAGTAATTAGTGAAACGTGGGTAAATAACTTATGAAAGTTTAAGAAATTAGAAAAAAACTAAGTATGCCATTATATCTATTGCTTATATGGAATTTACTCTTGTGATATAGATGTAAGTTCATTTAGTGCAATAATTCACTTATTCAGCTTTGCGATGTAAGTTTATCCTAAGAAAACTGATTGATGTAATGATAATCTGAATGTCATTTGAATGTACACATGTACAGGACTCAGCTAAGGAATTTGAAACTTAACTTTTCACCTTTTCTTTCTCACATTTTCTAGCCTTAGGAATTTCATTGTTACAGTTCTTTTCTTATGTGAACTAGTGGATAAGGCCAAGTTAAAGAATCTCAGAAGAGATATACTAAGATACAAAATTTTAAAAAAAGAATTTTTGGCAAATAGTCTCAATAAAGGGCTCTGCTGGACTCAGGAATGAGGCATCAAGATATGGCCACTGCAGCCCATTTTATAGGTAGGAGGCTGAGCTAAAGAGTGGTTATATGAGTGATAAAGCCAGTCAGATACAGAAGACTAAATATGTTAAATATCACATGGTTTCTCTGATTCAGGAAACCCGGAATACAGGCATTCTAAAGAACCAAATAGGTGTAAGGGTGTGACAGTGGGAGTTAGGGGGGATGGGGTGAGTGTGGAAGGGCCCAAAATGGGAAGGGATTGTAAAGTTGATGCATTATATATGCACACAAAATATTCAAGTCCATTGTAAACATTGAGTATCACACACACACACACACACACACACACACACACACACACACACACATATATATATATATATATATATATATATATATATATATATATATAAATGAGAGAAAAAAATGATTTACCTGGAATAAAGAAAAGTAGGGTTCTGACTCAAGGTGCCTGGGCCTGGCGGGAGCCTGGTGGAACCTGCTCACTCTCAGAGAATGATTGGCATGCAGGGAATAGCTAAGGAAAAAGAACTTTGTTCAGAGGTCCAGCGCTGCTTTTTCAACAAGTTGCTGGTGTTCTTGTTATTTCGACCTTTCTAGCAGTGTGTCGGCTGCTCTTTCTGTCTCCTCGTTGTGTATGTCTTTTCTCTTTTGTTCCTACTTGGCCCTTGGGTTCCCCTACTCATCAACTCTGGGCTTCCAATTTTAACTCCCTGACATAAATTCATTGTGATAACTGTTGAGGGAAGCTTTAATGGTAGGCCTCTTCACGAGCTTCCTGAATGCCTGAAGATCAGTTTCCTCTCAGTTGCATAGCCTCCTGGTCCAGAGATTTTTACCAGAATGTCTGTGTACATAGTCAGAACAATACCACTTTTGTTTAAGGGGCTTTATAAAATACTTCCTTTGGTTGGGACTGTGGGGGTGGCAGTTCCTCAAAAGAAATCTCCAGGCAAGGCAAGACTCAGAAGACAGAAGAGTCTGCTCCAGCATCTAATTTTATGCATAAATTGTATTTGTTTTGAGTGTTTTCTTTTTCCTCTGAGGAAGGAGTAAGTAACTGTAGGCTGATCCCAAAGTCCTTCATCCCTACCAACACACTGAAATAAAAAAGAACAAAGAATAGATTTAAGATTAGGATGAGATATGAATGGAGACACAAACAAATGGTGCTGAGAATCCTCGAGTGTGGGCGACACAGAGGTGCCACTGTGGGCACTTCTAAGACACCAGCCTCCCTGGGGACTCTTCTGTACCTACAGTCACCTTCATTTATCTTCCCATTTCAGGAAATTAAAAAAAATGGAATAGCAGTTATTTCCTGCCTTCTCTTTTGCTTTGAAAAGCATGAGGTGTCCTGGTGAGCTCAGCATACTCCAATGATGACGACGAAGCTTTCTAACAGCTCATAATTTCAATCAAATGACTTGAGTAAAGGGCTACAGTTATTACAAATGGGTTGGAAGGCGCACATTTCAAAAACGCTTTCTTCACTCCCCCCCCCCCCCCCCCGCCCCGTGCGTCCCCCTTTCCCCTCCTTTTTGTTTTCAGTGTCCTCTTATTTTTTGGGGGGTGGGGGTGGGGAGTCACCCTGAACTCTTTGCATGGAAGTCAGCGTGGGTGGATCTGATGAGAAGCAGTTGAATAAACTTCCCTAAGAACCACTGAAGCGCTGGCAGAGGCTAAAGGGGCAGGAGCTGAGCAAATGGCTCGAAATTAACAAGAGATCTCTCAGGGCTGAGGTCTCTTCCTCGAGTTCCCCTCCCCCATCACAGAAGCAAATGTTTTCTTAAAAAAAAAAAGATGGAGAAGGACTATGGTTCATTGAAGGATTGTGGTCTTCTTCTAGCTCTAATATTTCTACATATAATTATTTGACTATAGATTCATTCTTTTGCTTATTTATAGTAAGTATGATTGGAAACATTTAAGATGCTTTCGAATACCTAAATTTGTAGACTTCTCATGATGATAGAATCTCATCTGGCGATGTGGCTTTGTATCTGTTTTTAAGTCAATACTTGATATCTGTATTTGAGAATTTATTTCATGTCCTAGGAAATGATGGGCTGAGTTCCTGGTTGCCAAATAGATAGACATGCAGAATGAGAAAGGAATGGAGAGACAGAATGCTGCACTCAGGACATACACACAGCCCAGCATATTGGTTTCCTCTCAGAAATTTGAGGCTAGAAAGTAGAGAAGCAGCTTCACTGAAAAGATTCAATGGAAACTGACCATTTTATTCTATGAGGACTGAAAAATATATCTAATGTTTCTTTTTCATAGAAAAACTTATTTCTAAAATTCTCATTCCTGCTTTCTCTGCATCGCCTTTATTTATTTATTTTCTTGCTGCTACCACTTACGTCAGGTTTGGCAGTTTGAGCTGTGTTGGTTTCCACCTAGCCGGGGGACACGAAGTTGATGACACACGATTCTTTTACGTGCACAATGATTGTTTATTCCTTGTGCTTCTTACCCAAACTTCAGCATCTCTAAAACAAGAGTTTATATTTTTACACAAAGATAAAATTAAGTAGACGCCATTCTAGCTTTGTTCTATAGTAAGGAGACAACAAGAATAGTAGAAGACATCATTCTGAAGTCTGGAACTAAAACTGCAGAGATGTATTTACTTGGGTTTTGCTTGGTAAGCAAAATAATTTATGCACTTTTTTCCCCTAAAATTCAGGATTCTTAAAGGAAAAGATGATATGGAAAACTGAGTTCATAGGGATAATGAAATAAGTAGCATAATAAGTTTATCTGAGGCCACATTACAGTGGAGTCAGTGCTAGTATCTAAGAACAAGAAATCCAGACTATTTTTCCGCCATGAATTAGGTTCTCTGGCTTATCACCTAAACATTACTGTATTACTCTGATAAAAAAAAATGCATGTTTCTTTAAGGAAAATTGAAGGTAAATTTCCACCTTTTTGGTGAAGGTGTATAAAATTTGCTAAAATATGTGAAAGTGGTTTTGAGTCTTCTCACATATTAAATTTTAAAATATCGATTCTCAATAGTTAACTTGCCTTCAATAGAAAAACCTAAGGGGACTGCTTTTGGCTCAAATAAAACTTAAAATCTGAGATGAAATGGCTTCGTGAATTAAACATCTGCTTCATATTGTGAGAGCGTTTGATTTAGGTTCTCATCTTATTAGAACTAAATTGTTGATATATTTTAGAACTTTCATCACAGATTCTCACTAATTTTAAGATAAAGATATCTAAAATCATCTTACTTGAACTGTAAAAATTAACAGATATTGAGCAAGTAATTCACTCTTTGTGTGTAGGTTTAGATTCTTTCTTCTCTCTCTTTCTTCCCCATCCTTCTTTCACGCCCTGTTTGAGGCTAAGTAACTGTCTATAAAGTACATAACATACTATTATAGGGTTAGTTGTCTTCATTTATTATTTGTTTTGAGGTCACCTACTAACAGCAACATTTGTTGTAGAAAGTGAAATCGTGAAGATTAAAATAAGCATATTTACTATACACTATGTTTTACCATATTTTGCAGCCCCAACATACCAACTTTACATAAAACGTACTGTCCAGTTGAGTGAATCTTTTAGGATATAAACTGAAATAAGACCGCATTTATGCAAATCTCATTAAAGGGTTTGTAATCTTGATTTTGTGTTTGAAGTTCAAATTAAATGAACTTTTGTTAATAGTTGTTTTGGCATGTCCAGTGCACCTCAGCTCTATTTGGTAAGAGCAAACCTTAAGTCCATGACGTCATGGCAAAACTGCCATGGCTGTTCCCTCCCAACCAGTTTGACCCTTCTGCCCAGATCTTATGCTGGTTGAGAACTGCTGCTGATAGGCCTACTCATTATCAGTGTCAGGCAAGGAATGCTAGGATGAAAGAACTTGAGAGTATAGAAGCAAATAGGAGATGGGGAAATAAATTGTCCATCTTCTTCACTCTCGACTCTCCTGCTCTAGCTACTGACACCTTACAAAAGTCACATTCAATTTATTTATTGAGACCAATCATTTTGCGCAGATTGTCTTTGTTCTATAGAAAGAGACAAGCTTTGTTCCAAACTGGCCTTTCAAAAATGAGAGCAGAAAGGGCAAAATATTGCTAAAATAAGTTGGCAGACATCAAAACACAATGGCTGAATGAAGTTAGCACAAGCACTATACACCCTTCCCACCTAAATGGCTGGTATGTACGTGACTTAGATGGGCCAACTGAAAAAGAATACCATCCCTTTGTCCAAAACTAGTTATTTTGAGAGGAGAATGTAGCTTAAGGCAGACATTAAGAATCTTTCCCCAAAGTTGTTTCATGAGTTCTGAGGACAAAAGAGTGATTCTTCTGCTGTGAGATAGAAAATTGTAAGAATTACATAAAACATAGGCAGGAAATACATGTGCTCATTTTTTCAGCTAATGACAACTTTTTGTCAGAGAGAAAACCCTTTGATCGGAAACTGGATTGAGCATTGTCTCACTCGATAGGCTTGCTGTACAGAAGAGTTAATCATACTCTCGAAGTTTTACATTAACAAAAATTAATTGAATGTGAAAATATACCTTGGAATATGTGTGTCTGTTGTTTGTTGCTGAAAATTTACCACGTAAAGAAAAAAAAAACCTTACCAAATTCTGTTCGCAAATTCATATATGTACATTGATTTTCATTGATTTTACTAGTTACACAGTGATTGAAAATATATATATATATATATATATATATATATATATATATATATATATATATACTTGATTCATATACTCAGTTTAATGCTTTTATTGTGAGCATCTGAACTTAGCTGACCTAATTTCCAGGCAAGTTAAGTCATTGTTTGAAGATCAAAACAAATGAATTGTTTTTAATGGTCAGCTGTTTTTTATTATTGTGTCTAGAGTAGAGATGCAATTAATCTCTGTGGTTTGTTACAGAAAGATAGTGTCCTTAGAAATGCAATTCCACGATTCTGTGGGCAACAGAACAGGCACTGGTATCCAGGGGGGCCTCTTATGGTGTTAACTGATCGACTACTGAAAAGGCCTCTTTAAAATCTACAACAAACTGGAAAAAAATAGGTAAGGTGATTATCTTGAGGGTCTAGGCCTAATTGTTTTACAAATGAAGTCTTTCATTTTCATTGTATTGACTTTCCTCTTTAAATTTCATCTTATTTTTCTTTGAAAATTTGTTAATGACTGCTTTGTACTTTTATTCGAAAAGCCACTTTGAAGACTGGCTAGCAATGCTTTCAGTTTTTATTTTAAGGGTCGCCTTCCCAGGAAGGGAAGAGGCTGAACAATTTTACCTAACTGGACATCAGCTGGAGTTTCCCTTTTTTTTTTTTTTTTTCCCCTCTGAGTGCTCTCCATGCTAATGCTCCACTGGAGCAGAATGTGTAATGACTCATGGCCTGGCAGAGGCTCAGGTGACATGTGAACAGTCCACTGTGGCCATCACCAGTTGCCTGAAGCAGACACTAGAGTTTATTGTCTTTGCAGTTCCCCGGCCTCCATCAGTAAGACGAGTCGCGGCTCATACCAGACTTTGTAGCTAGATTGTTCACGAATTGGATGTTTGTGGGCATTTCATAGCAAGAGGCATGATTGCATATAAGCCGATGGCCAGAGCTAGAACTCACTTGAAATGCAATTAGGGGAGAGTCATCTTCTGTGGCAGCTGTGTTGAGAAGCAGACTCCTTGTGTCTCTGTTTGTCATTACATATTTAGATGTAAACAGGCTCAGGAACAGGGAAAGGTATTTATAAACTTGTATACTTTCTGTGTATCCTGAGGTAACCTGCATAAGTGAGGCTGCTGAAGGACACTTCCATGTCCTCTTTGGGCTCTTGAAGTCATTAGAAATTATCTTGTTCCAATTCATTTTCATTTCATTGTTTTTAACCACCCCACAAAGAGGTCTTTTGTCATCCAGCTCATTTTCCTGGATAAAAATTGGAGGAAAAAGTCCTCTTGAGGTCCTGAGGGTTCTGCCAACTTTTTCCCCGCTCTTGTGTTTTAGATTTCAAGCCTTTATACTTCTTTTAAGAACAGAGCTAAGTTTAGTTGTGTAAATGTGCAGCTGAGGGTGGAGATTAGGGCAGTTCACCGTCAGGATCCATTTTTGAGCACCAACAAAAGCTAATAAAGCAATTTAGAACTCCAGTGAGCAGTTGCTTAAGATTGTAAAATTCTTGTGATTTGTCACTCATAATTATTTAGGGTCTATGGTTTAGGGATTTTTGAAAGACTTATTTGTAAAACGCATTGGTGTTAGCCGGAAATTGATCCAGCTAATTACTTTGTTAGATCGTTACTAAAAATTCAGAGGAAGATATGACAAGTAGAGAGAACAAGTTGTACAATCAGTTACTGCCAAAGGAAAATTTCACATCCATAATTCCCTGACTCACCAATAGGGTCATAGCTCCTTAACTCAAAGCTTAGAAGATATGTTTTATGATTTTCTTCAATCAAATTGTATAATCAGGTCAGGTCTACAACCCCCATTCCACTCCTGGTAACAGAAAGACCAACATTCCCAATGTGTTTGTATTGCTAAGGAAATTATTTAGTACAGTAATATTTGTAGGCTTATAGTTTTTTTTTTAATAAGGAGCTGCTGTAAGTCCGATTTGACGACGTGTTGATCTTCTTTGCTCTCCTGTTTTGACTGCATCTGTGTTTTTTAGTAAATGAGAATATTAGTTTTTTTAAGTGATCCATAAAAAATTTTCACACACACACACACACACACACACACACACACAAAATTTCACACCTTCAAACTACTACAAAGAAGACATGACACACATAGAAATGCAGCCAGTTTGGGTGCAAGGCAACCTAAAAAATAGTTCCCAACAGGAAATAAAATCTCGTTCATACCCTTAGGACCCCCAGGCTCTAGGAAGTTCATCATGATTTAGGATTCATGTTTAAAGGAATGGGTCACCTCTCATCCTCAAGATTTGATATGATTCAGAAATCAATACAAAAGGAATGATTAGTACAATCCAATCTCCAGAATTTTTATAACAAGATGAACCTTACGAGGTGCCTGGATAATTCATATTTTTCCCATTATATAAATAGAAACATTTTAAAAATGAATAAATTAAATACAAAATTTTAAAAGGTGAAAAAGAATAACATTTACACACAAAGTGAAATGATGAATAGCTAAAATTGAATGTTGAAATTAATCAAGTAGGCAAGCATTTAAAACTAGTCAACAATTGCCTTTCTGTACAGCCAGTGAAATAGAACTCTTAAAAAAAAGGAATGCCCATTATTTACATCATTAGCTAATATGGCACTGGAGATAATCAATGATATGAGTCAAAAATTACAAATTTCATGGCCTAAAACGTTCACACCTACACAATAAGTGCATATTTCATATGCAATCTACTATATTTGTATATACACATATAAGGTACACATATGGAGAAACACAACTGATGTTGGCAACAGCACAGGTTTCTCTTTGAACAGTGAAAAAAACCTGAAAAACTACTAGAATTAATGGGACAATTCAAGAGGTAGTTTAGTGGATAGTTAACACATAAAAGATAGAAATTTTCCTATGCTTTGAAGATAACATTTTGTAAAATGTTACACTGAAAGAAAACTGTTACTTTTTTTTTTCCTTGAGACAGGGTCTTGCTGGCAATCCTCCCACCTCAGACTCTCAAGTGCTGAGATTACAAGTGTTGGCCACCATGTCTAGCTTTATGTTGTGCTGGGGAAACAAACTCAGAGACTTGTGTTTTCAAGGCCGATGCTTTAACCACTGTACCATTCCACCATCCCCAAACTTCTTTTTTGTTAAATAAAAAGCCATATAAAATTATCAACTGTTGCTAAGGGGCCTTGGCATAAATACCTGACACAGAAACCTATGACAAGACTCAAAGAAAATGTTCATTTCTGAGAACATAATCAAATTCAATGTAAATATCAGAAACCAAACTAGTAGAAAAATCAAACCAGCTCATTATAAATTTTAAAAAGATGTGTTATTTAATAAAGGAAATTCTGAAAATAGGTAAGTGCTTATAATTTTGTGTTAGAATTTTGCTAAGTAATTCTATATTTTTTGAGTCCTATAGCATGTGTAATTTTTAAATGCTTCAAATATGTAGAAAAATCTAAGGAAGAAGAAGGCTCAAGAGATGAGAAATGTATTTCAGCCACAAAGGAAGATAGATAACACAACCTGCATTTAAAAATTAAAAACCAAACAGAAAGTGGAAATTTTGTTTATCAAAGATAAATGTACCAGTGGAACAGGCTGGTATAATTGTTGGGTTGATAGGAACATACCCACTGGTTTTATTACTTGCTAATAGCAACAATGTTTGGAGGGTAGGGATGGCATCCATCACAGATAGCTGGAACGAGAAATGATTTAGGTGAGAATTGGTCAATATTGCTCAGAGAATTCAGTTTACATACTGGATATCACATGGACTCACGTCTAGGAAGTGAAGCTGGGTAAGATGGCGACCAATATGTGAAAGGAAGCGAAAGAGAAAGAGAAGTGAGCACAGTCTGTGTCTCGGTCAGAGCTGAGGACTCCTCAAAAGGTGTTGAATCATGTTTGATTTTTTTGATTTTGTTTAGTTTCTTTGTTTTAGTATGTGGCAGGCAGGCTTTTAGAAGTTATTTTTGATCAAATTTTAAATTCTGTTATAGTTATGGATACACATTTTCTGAGGTAATTGTATATTCACAGACTTAAAAGAAATCACTCATAACCATTACTCGGTTTTTGTTAACCTGTTAGAAAACTGAATACGAATTTGTGGAGAATAGATGTCTTTACTGTTGAACTTTCAATCCAGCAGCTCAGGGTTTTTCTCCACTTGCTTATATCTTTTATTTATTTTATGAATACTTTGTAAATTTTTGTACAAATCCTATAGTCAGTATGTTAAATTTTGCACCTGTGTTTTGGAGGTTCCTTGGGATTTTCTATGTAGCCAATCATGTCATTATTACTCACTTGAGTTTTTTTCTCTGTTCTTTTTTTCATGTATGCACTAAGCAGTACAAACTTCCAAAGCAATTCCTTTACTGTGTTCCACAAATTCGACATATTGCATTATAATTTTTATTCAGCTTAGTCTATTTCTATCATTTTATTTGAGATTCACTCTTCTGCTCATAGATTATTTAGAAGCATGTTCAGTTTGTGGAAGTTTGACATTCGTGCTATTATTCTACTAGTGTGTTTCTAATTTGATGCCATGGTGGCCAGAGAACACTCTTTGTATATATTTAATTCTTTTAAATATGTTGAGATTTACTTTGCAGCTCAGGATATAGTCTTCTTGATATATTTGCCACAGACACTTGAAAAGAATGAATATTCAGCTGTTGAGCGGTGCGGTCTCTAAATGTGGATTAGAGCCTACTGGCTGATGGTGCTCTTGATTCGTATATATCCCGCTGACTGTCTGGGTGTTCTAGCAATTGTTGAAAGAACAGTGTTAAAGTCCCCAACTTTAATTATTGAGCTATTTATATCTCCTTTCAGTTCTATTATTTCCTGCCTTATATCCTTTGTAGCGATATTGTTTGCTGCATATACTTACCTTTTTAAAAAATTAGTTTACATTAAGCTCTCTGGTATGAGTGACTTTTTTTTTAAAATCAAAACATAGATGTTTCTGGCAAAAAGCTGCACAACTTTGGGTCTTAAACCTGCTCTTACATGTGGCTTTTTCTGACGTGCTTCCACCAGGGGAGGTGGCGTGGAGGCCCCTGCTTCTTTATTACCAGGTGGTAGTGTGAGTCCAAGTAAGTGCCTGCTCAGCTGACACCCAAGGAAGGAGGACCCATCATCACTATTAGACAACAGTGGGAGCTACTCCCGAAGGCCTCATGATTCCATCCTGAGCCTGGAGGAGCAGGAGTGTCCCAGGGATCACTCTCACTGCACCCACTTGGTTGCCACTGGGAGGTTGAGGGTGTGGCCTCATTGTGGCCAGGTGGGAATAAAGTCTTGATTTTGTACTGAGCTTTCTCTCACATGACTCTGGCAAGAGAAGTGGAAAATGGGGACAGGGCATCTTTTTTTATTACTCAGTGAGGGTCTAAGTCTAAGCTCTCCCTTCAGCCTTTAAGTAGTGATGGGACTGCAACTTTTTTTCCTCTTTCTAGGCTACCAACTTCTAGTTTGCTAGCTAGTAGTGTAACCTCCTGTGGGGTCATTTTATTATCTGCTCCTGTAAATGCCACCAGGTTGCCAACCTCAACTCTGAGGCTGGGCTGTATGTGGCCCCTATATTATCGTTCTCAGCTCCTGGAGTTTCTGTCCAGTCTGTTTGTCTCTTTCTACCTTTATAAACCATCTTAGTGTCTATGATTTTCGGATGTACTTAG
Source organism: Ctenodactylus gundi (assembly GCA_004027205.1). Lineage (NCBI taxonomy): Eukaryota > Metazoa > Chordata > Mammalia > Rodentia > Ctenodactylidae > Ctenodactylus > Ctenodactylus gundi. Next base: position 64,106 of record PVKB01000057.1, on the reverse strand, counting down.
CAGAAGAAAAACAGGAAAAACTAGGGATTTATGAAGGCTCCCATTAATACTTTTTCTGCAAGAAGGAAGGGCCAGTTACAACCTGGCACTTGGTAAAAGCTTCTTGCCACAATTATTCCACTGTGTCTGATTAATAACTTACTTAACCCCAAGTATCTTCTAGGAAGACTTCATCCATCCTGCCAGACTCCTTGGTGGTTTTGTATTTTGGCCAGATACATTAAGGACAAATACCTAGAGTAAGACCACCCAAGACATTTTTACTTCTGTGGTTAACCATCTTTGAATGCAAGGTTCCTGAGGTGAAAAGATTATTCACATTCTAAACACATTAATACTTTGAACTTTTCATGTTTTTAACCACAACAGTGTTGCCACAAATGTAAGATTCTTTCTGTATCATATGGAGAAAAGTATACCCCAAGAGTAGCATTTTAATTTTAACTAAATTTATCAAAGCTATCTGTTTTCCCTATTGTTATTTTTATGACTTCCCTCAAATTTTAATTCTTGGGGAGTAAATATAAGATGTCCTGGAAATCAGTTAGTTGAATGCCATGCATATCAAAATCTAGGAAAAGAGCCAATTGAACCAACCACACCTATGGTTGAACCAAAATGGAAACATTCTGCTGCCTGTAACTCATATGGATTCCATCTGTCTTCATGGAGCTCCATTCCTGCCTGGCTTCAGGTGCACTGTGATTCTTTGTAAGCTGGAAGAAGACACAAGTAATTGCAGTTATTTTGAACTGATTTAGTAAAGGAAGTGTTAAGTTCATTGGAAAGAAAATATAGGCTGCGTAGCACAATGCAGTTGTCTATGGAGGCCACAAATTTTGTTTTAGTCCTTACCTCATCGAATCTGTTTTTCTGTGGATGGAAATTGATTTTTAATCTATTAAAAATATTTTAAAGCAGACAGTAGTAATTCTGTTGGACAGCAAAGACCCATGCTTTTTGGAAAGCAAAGCATTAAGTTCATCCTTTTGGAACCCAGCAAAATGTAAGGGAAAAAAGAAAAACAATATTATCTTGTTTTCCCCTCAGTCGAAATGTTTCTGTTCTAATCTGGCTCTTTTAAAAGTGTAGTTACTATTTTTACTAAGCAATAAATAATCATGGGCTGAATATTCAAATACTGACTAGTCTAGAACCTAAACAGAAAGAAAAAAATTGCCTCATCGAATCTTGTCTCATTCCCAAGGGTACTACTTCCAACACTTTCAATTTGGATTTTCAGAATTGGTGAAACTCTGAAATCTCAAGCTAGTTGAACATGCCAGTTAACTAGTGAGTTTCTGCCTCTCCATCCTCATGGCTTCTCTCTTGGTGCCCAGGTACTTTCTTGGTCTCTGACACCTGTCCTAGTTGCCTGCCTAATTCCTCCATCTATATCCCTTATGCCCTGCACTCTGAATTTCTCTTTCTTGATTTACAAACTTTATATCAGTGGTCCACATGCACCGGTAGCTCCTTTACAAAGCGCTTTTAAGAGACACAGTTGCCTTGTTCGCACTTTAGTACACTTGAAGATCTTATTTTGGATTGGAAATAAGTTTCTTTCCAAATTTCAAAGGCTTCTCATTGTCAGCACCTGAAATTGTGCCTGGTGCAGAGAAGGCACTCAATAAATCATTGTTAAGTGAATTATTTTCTACTCTATAGTGTCACTATTTTAAAAAGCTCAACAACATAACAACATATGCTTCTTGTTCATCTTCAAAGACTTTAAATTTCATGATGAGTTGCATTGGTATAGAGCTTTAAAAATTCTATTACACTCAGCCTTTTCATATAGTACTATGATTCCAAGTATCATTATGGAAAATTATTATTTGCCTTTTTTGTAATGTCCTTTCTTTTCTTTTACATCTCTCTTTCTGGAATTTCTAGTAATAGAATATTACATTACTTGAACAGGTTTCCCAATTTCTTAATTCTTTTCTCACATGTTCTGTTAACTTTTCTTCTTTTCTGTGGCTGCTATTCTTGCTCTGATCTCTTCTCCACTTTTTCCTAGCTAACTTCTAAATCAATTTAGTCCTGGGCCAAGCACAGTCACGCAAAGTTAGCAATAAGGGTATGGGCTGGGACGTGTGTGCTTCAGTGATTTTGGTGCTGTACAAGTATCGTAGAATTCTCCAAGATTGTGCTATGGTGGAATGGGCATGCCTCACTGATAGGTAGTTGCCATCACTGATTTTTTTCTAATTTTATAATCCTTAGTCACTTCTAATTTTGTTTCCATGTCAACTTTTCCATGAAGCCCGTAACTAGCAACATTTGTAGTAGATTTTCTATTCTTAGGGGCCATCATGAGCAAAATAACATGAGATTAAATCAAGAGGAAAAAATGATGTAGTCAAGAAGCGATGAACCGGAGATGTATGAGGCAGCTTCCAGCATGACAGAATGTAATATTTTGTAGCAAATGTTTTGCAATAAGTCAGAGAAGTACAGTGATAAAAAGTATAGGACAGTAAATCAATAAGCCAGTACCATAATTATTATCATTAAATAAAATATTAGATATTTAACGGTGTGCCCTATACTTTTATAAGGCTTGTAGCAACTCTGTTAGCGTCTTCCAGAGCCGTGTTGTTGCCCTGACCATCATTCTGTGTTCATGATTGAGCTGTCAGTGTGTCTCTTGGTGAGATGGTCTCAAATTAAATTTAAGATTGTTCAACTTTTTGACTTTTGTTTGTTCTTTAGTATCGTGAACGGAGCCCACACACGCTAGGCAAAGGCTTTGCAGCCGAGCCGCGTGTCAGTTCTCAACCTATAATTTTTCAAATTGACAATGGTATGACAGTGTTGCACATTCAGTAGAATAACACTTTAGAGGTTGAATTTTAGTCTGATTCCCTCTCTCCAGGCTGGCCAGTGGTAAGAGGAATAGCACCCAGTCAGCCCACAGTCATGGGGCAGAACACTCATACTTTACAGTATACTTGTGTCGCTAAACTATGATGTTTAGCATGGTAGGTATATTTAATGTATTTAAACTTATATTTTCAACCTACAATGCATTTATAGAAATCTAATAATAGTGCTAATGTCATGTCATACATAAGTCAAGGAGCATGTATATAAGTGGCCTTAAGGATATGTTTTCTCCTGGCCCTTAGACCTTTCATGAAATCCAGGCCTAGGATCTCATACAGTGGTCCCATGTGAGAGTCTTCCAGGTTCACTGGATTGATGTTTTCAGCTCTAGTTGCCAAGGGATTCATAGCAGCTTGTTGTTCTAGTGTAATAATATTCTGTGAGACTTTCCCTAAGTATTATAAGATACTACTCCTCTGCCCCTTTATGTAAGAAATTGTTACTAAATTCTTTTCATAAAGTATTTCAAATACCATTTTGGGAAGCATCGGCGAGTGTGTAAAATAACAAAGCCCATTCACTCTGACCATTGCTGGCTGTGTGGCAAATCCCGCTCTAAGGGGAAGATCTTTCCTCCTGTTTCTCATGATGAAAATCCTCGTGTCCATAAAGGATCCCTTCATCTGGAGAGCTTGTGGTTAGAGAGTATTTCAAATCGGAGCTGCCTTAGTTTCCTAGGGCTGTGGTGACACAGAATCACACGTGCTGGAAATTGAGTGGATCATCACATTCAAGTTGTAGCAGGTCCAGGCTCCACCTGGAACCTGCAGAGCTTTCTTTCTTCTTCCTTCCTGGTTTCGGGGGTCACCTGCTGTCGGTGGCACTCCTTCATTGGCAGCTGATCTACTTCAGTCTTTGCCTCTTTTGTCCCTTGAAGTCCCTTGAAGTCGCGTTTGTTGAGAGGATTCTTGAGCTACAAAGTGAGCCCACCTGGGAAATAAAAGGACTTTCAAGAAAGCCGATGTGATTTTTTTTTCCCAGCTCAGAAAGCAACCAAACTTCCTGGTTAAAATATAAAAATAATTCTTAAAAAGATCAATCCGTTGGCAAGAGACTAAAGAACTCTGTTTAAAGACCAAGAAATAAATGGACCACTGCAGCTGGATTTTGCTCTCAGCAACGTTTTTGAACTAATTAATATTAACTTTGGTTTTTGGTTTTACATGGCTTGAAAAGGAGACAAAATCAGAGTCCACCCATGTTGAGGAGGTTACCAGAAACCTTCCTCCTTCCCTTAAAGCTAAGATCCATATGGCAACCGCTTTAAGGGAAAAGTAAACTGGGAAAGCTGCCTCCCCTCATCATGGACTTCGCATGCAAATCAACTCATTTAGCCAAAGGTGCTGAATGGGAGGCAAAACAAAATTTTTGAGAATTTATAGCCACAAAGTAATCCTCACTTACATTTGAAACCTAAGTACACAGCACACAGGTGGTCTAAAAACCTCAAGCTGAGAATTTAGAGTGATCTGAAAGCACTGGTGTCCCAGGGACCACCTGGTGGGAGAGGACACAGTTCATAGCAGAACCCATCTTCCTGCTGATCCTCCTTGGTTTTCCAAAGTAAATTCTTAAGCAGTTGTACAGCCGTTATCAAAAAACAACTAAAGAAAACACTCTGGGGAGGAGCTAGTGAAAACTGATTGTCAAGAATCTCAAGGACAGTGCCTGTCAGACACAACTGCCATGTGTGGTTAGGCATAAAACATATCCTGAAAACCCATGTAAGAGGTAAGGATCTAAAAGCAAGTCCAAGGAGGCTCAAAACAACCAAGTAGGATGGGAGGGGTAAGAGACATGTTGCAATAACAAATTGTAAGTACGCTTGGAAACCCAAAATGCATCTGGTAGGGAAGGATTTTGTATTCTAAATGACAGATCTGAAAACATTATTCAGAAAACTGTTTTACCAGTTGGAGTGGAACAGTGCAGAGGGCACATTAAGAGACACTGAGCTTGTGAGACATCGTTTATCAGGCTGGAATTCAAGAAAGAGAAGACAGCACAGAACAGGTAATGTTTCAGGATAAAGGTAAGGAGTTTTTCAGAATAGCTGAAAGGCTTCAGCATCCAGATTCAAAAACACAACAAATCAAATCAATTTACATTGCAAAAAAATCCACTTTCTCATGCATATTAGTGAAACAGAAATTGTGAATAAAGTAGATCAATTTAAAAAGAGTGAGAGAATATGCCTGTCACCCCCTTTTTTGTTTTTGTGGGCAGCAATTATTAAAAGTCACACTGGAGTCAAACTGCTACAAATTAGAAACCTCCATGTCCAAAAGATTCTCAGTCAAGTGGAATATAAAATTGAAACAATTGTCTATGATATTTCTACCAGATTGCAGATAAATATTAAAGTCTAATGATAATAAGATTTATCAATGATGTAGAAAATGCAAACAATCATTCATGGATGGTGAGAGTATAAATTATTACAACTTGGAAAACAGTATGAGTGTGTATATATATATATATATATATATATATATATATATATGTATATATGTACTATATATATATCCAAGTGTGAATATATATATATATATATATATATATATATGACATCAATTAACAATTCTGCTAATAAGGAAAAGCTACAGAGAGACTCTTTCTACATGCCACACACATGCACGCACACACACACATATGCATTATTTACATAGACAAATATATTAATAAGAGTATTTGCTGTAATAGTGAAGAATTGGGAACCCCCAATACCTGTTGTCATTGTCTGACTTTCCCTCAAATGTTGAAACTTTATCAATGAAGTCTTAGAAAAGGATTAAGTCGTCCCCCTTAGCCTCCAGAGTCCGTAGGTATGAGATTAGAGACCTTTCAAAAAGCTTTAGGGCCGGGTGCCTTCTCGCCCACACTTCTGTCACACTATTCACCCCCTTGCTTTCCTGTCTGTTATAACACTTGATGGCACAACAAGAAGAAGTTTACCAAACGCCAAATGCCAGGACCTTGAACTGGCACCTCCCAGTCTCCAAAATCACTGTCATAAATCTTCATTGTTTGCAAGTTACCTGGCTTCAGGTATTTTTTTATAAAAGCAAAATAAACTAGGCTTTCGTTAATGTTAGAATGGATAACAAACTTGGTAGGTTCTTAACCAGCAATATTTTATGGCATGAGAAATATATAAGTATCATATGTATATAAAATGTATATTTTTAATCAGTATGGGAAAACATTAAAAATACATGTCAAGTAAAGTAAATCTAACACAGTCATAGGCACTGAATCTCGCTTTGCTTTGCAATGGCATGGCTTCTATGGTGTATAGTGTTAGCTAAGCTCTGGGGAGTTACATTTCCTAGTTTGGCAATGGAATTCCATGTGTAGTTGGACGTCTGTAGGAATTTTCTAAACAGTACTGCAGAAATGAGAGCTGTGGCAGTAACTGCTGCTTTTTAGTCTATGGTTATTTTAAGAACATCATACTGAATAGTGGTAATGATCATAAAAGTAGTTTTAAGCTGGAGGATCTTTCTATTTACATCTGTGTCAATGCAGGTAAATACTAGAATACATAAATAAAACAAACACGGTGACATCTAAATCCAGTACATTAAGAGTACATTATGACACATCTGTATTATCATAATAAATATCAGTGAATTCAGGGATAATTCAGAATCATAAAATAGACTTTACTTTCTAAAATGTTCATAATACAATTTTACAATTTTATTCAATAATCCTTTCTAACAGTGGTTATCCTTAAATTTTTTGATACGATTTATGGAAGGAGAGCAGAAGTCCATGCTTGCTTTTTGGTAGGCAGCTGCGGAAGCAGTAAAGGACAGGCATGGGAGCAGGCTGGATCTGAGCATCCAACAGGTCAGAGTTGGCTGTGGGAATCCACACATCTCTTTGTGTTTTCTTTGGTCAAATAGAAAGAAACATTTGCACTACTTACTTCAAAGAGTCAATAGAGAAGTAAAATCAGAAATGATTCCAAAATACTCCATAAAATACAGTTTCTAAGAAAGAAAAGAGAGGTAGTATCATCATTATTCTTCTGCATTAGCCATTGGATAAATAAAATAGAGTGCAAATAAAGTAAAAAGTATTCTCTCTAATGACAAAGTGCATGTAAAGCTGATAAAATTATCTTCTTTCTACTCTATTCATCCAATCCGTTTCTATGCTTTTTAAAATGTTCATTTTAGTTTATGTTAAGATTCAGGTTTATTCAACAAATAATGAGTTTGGTTGATGCTAGGTAGGCTTTTGGATGGTGGAGTTATAGCTGTGAATAAAACAATACACATTTGTGCCTTCATGGACTTCATATACTAGACGGAGAATATAAACATATAATTGAACAATAAATCTAACACTATAGTATATTTTGGTAGGTTCTATGAAGGCAGGTAAAGCAAGTTGGGTAAATGAGACCCCAGAGACACAATCGGAAGCAGAGACTGTCACCGATTCACTCAGTGTCCTGAGGGAGGGGAAAAGTAGGAGGGAGAGAGATGGCTTCCAGCAGGCAATAAAGTGCATGTCACAATAGCATTTGTTTTTTACTAAAGGCCAACATAATACACCAAATAGTATACATTTTTCCACTGATAAAGCGTATGTGAGTAGTCGAATGCAAGTGGAAAGAAAATACAAGCTGTTATCCAAAATAGAATGAATGTTTAAATCATTTAAAAACTTAACTCTGTTAAAAAAAATGTGGTGTCACTTATCCCACTCAGAACACTCCTCTTTGTTTTGAAAATTCTCATCCCATTGTTCCTGATGCCTTCTGGAGCAGTTCTGAAAGCGATTTTTCGTTATTTCTTTAGTTTTGACATTGGGATGCCTCAAGTCCTGCATCAATTCAAAATGTTTACCTTTAATGGTCATTTTAATGTTTGAGAAGAGATAGAAGTTTCTTGATTCCAGATATGGTGAATAAAGTACATGAGTTCACACTGTAATTTTTATAAACCTGCCTTTGCATTAGGTTCTCAGTAGCAACACTCAGCGATTTTGTAATCACATCTCCTGAGGATACAAAAAGCAGACTCCCAGCACTGTTTCGGGATAAGTGTGTTTGAAGTAAGGAAGAGGATTTTGAAGGAGAATTTCTTTTACTGTGTGCAATAAGTTTAAAAAAATAAAATGCTGTACATACTTCAGTCACCCTTTGTAAGTTAAATAAAAGGGAAGGGGTTAAAAGTTTGAAGAAAAAAACAGGGCAAATAAAGACAACACAATATTGAGACCTTACACGAACACGTCATGTAAAAATGCCATGATGGTATTAATTGAAAGAAACAAAGAGGCAAGATTAATCAGAAAAAGGGAATAAAAAGCCATGACGTGGTGTCTAATTTACATTATGAGTTTAAGGAGAACTCTCTGGATAGGTATGCTTATTATAAGAAATCATTCCTGCAAACATCAGGGGATAAAAATAGCATACAGAGCAGGCAGAACAGCTGGGGAAAGACAGGAGAACAAGCTCCGACACAAAGATACTTACACACATAAATTGTGTTTTTAGCACTTTGAAATACTGGATACTCAAGATCAACTATCACAACAGAAACAATTAAAGAATAATACAACATATTGACAATTAAATATATGAAAGAGACTCCTCTTGATTATTAAATTCTGAAATACAACTTAAACTTCACGATATAGGAAAAATCTCACTTCCGGTCAGAATGAAGGAAGTTACAGGAGAGTAACAGTCAAGAAAATGTCAGTCTGGATTCTTTCTCATCTTTAGTCCCAAGCTCTGATAGAGAGACTGCTGATCTCAGCCTCAAAATATTTTAGGCCAAGTCATTAACTAAACATAAAACATCACCAAAGCCTCGCTCTTGCTTAACTTCACCTTAGGTTAGCTGAACTTACCACAGGAGTGACAAAACAAAGAGAAGTATGCCTTTTTCTGAGAGGTAAATGTCATTTTAGTCTCTATCATTTTTTAACACATAATGTATTTTAAAAAAATCAGTCCAAGCATCATGGTGATTCCCTTTTCTCTCAGCCACAGGAGAGGATGAGGGAAGAATATCACTTGGGTCTAAGAATTGAAAAATAGCCTGGGCAATATAGACAGACATCTATCCCCCCCACCCCTCCCAAAAAAAGATACACAATACATGAAGAAGTGGGCTTCTTTTATAATTTGCACTACATATGCATCAGAAAAAATGGGAAAAAAGAAAAGGAATACCAGGACTGTAAGCCTAAATCTAACTTCAACATCAATTACACTAAATATGAATGGACTCAAAATTCTAACAAATATTAGATTGGCAGAGTTGTTAATTTTTTAAAATTTTGTAACAGTTATAAGGTCTATGTCTTGACTTTTTGTATGCAGATGTCTAGTTACTTTAGCACAGTTTATTGAAAAGTCTACCTCGGTTCCATTTCTGTGTTTGTACGGCTTATTCCTGAGCTTTCTATTCTGTCTCATTGATTATCCATAGCAAACCATCTTGATTCTGTAGCTTGACAAGCTGGACAGCTGGGTGTGTAAATCTGTTGACTAAATCTTTTCCTTAGTCTGTCTATTCACATGAACTTTAGAATCAGTTTACTCACAACTGATTACTTATAGGTTAACCTACCAAAATTTTATATGGTATTTCATTGAATGTGTATATTAAGTTGCAAGAAAAGACAACTTGACCGTGTTGAGCTTTCCTCTCCATAAACATTGAATATTTCTCTATTCAGTTCTCTCATAGCTTTTATGAAAGCTTTGCAATTTTCTTCGTGTATTGTTACAAAATTTATACCTAAGAATTTCACTTCGTTGGGTACCGTTCCAAATTACAAATTCTTAGAAAATGTAGTCTAAAATTAGTAATCTAAAATATGCATTCAATCTTGTGAATTTTCCCACTAATGTTGCTTTTGCTTTATTGTATAAATTTGAACAAGCTCTATTTTCATTTTCAGTTAGTTCAAAATATTTTTAATTTTTTTCTTGAGATATATTCTTTGATATATGTATTATTTAAAAGTATGTTGTTTAGTCTTCCAGTGTTTTAGATTTCAATTATCTTTTTCCTATTGATTTTTAGTCTAATTATTTTGTGGTTTGTGAATAAACTGTGTGCATTTGCTATTGTTTTACCTCTTAGTGGCTCATTTTTTAGACCAGAATATGAGATATCTCATGTCTTCTTTTAATTTTTAGAAGACTGTAATCTGCTACTGGTTGCTGAGGATAACTGTCAATTATTCCAGCTGATTGATGGTAGCATTTAAGTTCACATATGTACATGCTAATTTTCTGCCTACCGGATTTGTTCACTTGTAATGGAAGAATTCTCTCAATACTAAACTTTTTTTCTCTATTACCTCTTGTTTGCATGGTTTCTGCAGATTAAGTTGGATACATATCTTTATTCTCCTTTAGGGGAAGAATGGTGCCCCCCCCCACACACCTCTCCCCATCTTCCTTAAAAATTATTTTTTTTCTTGGAGCTGAAGGAATGGCTCAGCAATTAGGACTACACCAAGGACTAGCTACCTGAGTTCTATTCCCCAGCACCACATAAGCCAGGCGTGGTGGCGCACACCTGTAATCTCAGCATTCGGGAGGCTGAGGCAAGAGGATTGCTGTGAGTCCAAGGCCAGCCTGAGCTACATAGCCTGGACTTCAAAGGGATTCCCTCTCTCAAAGATTTTTTTTCCCCTTATTTTTGACTTTCCGACATCTGACTTGTGTAGGCTTTTCTTTTCTATTTATTTTTGTCATTCATTCTATTTTTCATTCTCTGAGATTTCTGGATCTATGGTTTTATCTGATATTAATTTGGAAAAAATTCATGATATTTACTTCTTCAATATAATATGGCATTCATTCCTCTATTTCTTTCTTTTCCTTGTTCTATTCCCACGACACAAATGTTGCCTTTAAACCTTTGAAGTTTTTATCACAGTGCTTGCAAGTTCTATCTTTTTTCATTCTTTTGCAGTTTTGGAAGTTTCTATTGCAATAGCCACAGGATCTGATTTTTTCACTCATCCAATCTACTTTTTGCTCCTGTCTTCTATTTCTGATCTCTTTGCTTCATAATCTGTTCTCTGTGTTGCGATTTTCTTAAACTTGCATTAGTGTACAGATTTTAGGGTTTTTTTTTAAATTCCTGCTTCATAGTGCCATATCCAACTCTGGTTATGGTTATGATGCTTCAGTCTCCTAAAGCTGCCTTTTTCTCCCCTTTTAGCATGCTTTGTAGTTTTTTGTTGCAAGGTAGACACGATGTGCTTGATAAGAGACCTTTAGAAATTGTAGTGGCAACAGATTCTTTGCTTGTGACTGGACCTCAATCTTCAGGCAAGCCTGTGCCCCTGGCAGGTGGACTTTACTAGTACTTCTCAGTTTGTGTAGGCCAAAGAAGCTGAGGAGGGCAGGATGGAGCATTTCCCTCCACAACTTGGAGGCAAGAGCTGGCTTTCACTGATTATTGCCCTTTCTGACTTCGGATAGGCTGTGACAAAACCCTAACAGCTTACACTTGTGAAAATAGCTCTTTCCTTGCTAGAACCATGATGGGACTGGTCTCCGATATTCACTGAGGGAACTGGAGGAGTTCCTGGATGTGAAACCTCAAAAAGTATGATGGTCCTGTGAAAAGATTTTGCTAAAAAAATAATTTTCCAACTTTTCCATACTGAACCTGTAATAATTTGTCCATTTAAGTTCAGTTTTTCCAGCTGGGTACTTGTTTCCATGAAGGTTTATACTTGTGGGTTTCTGGTCTGGACGTTGTAATTCTCTCAATCTGTCTGTTTGCTGCTCTAATTTTCAGCAGTTTGGCTTATGGCCTCAAATCTCTGACAGATCTGAGTTTAAGAAAAACATCTGTTCATCTTTTTACTTGTCATTCAGTCCGAACGGTGAATTCTAAGTTTCTGGCACGCCAAACAGGAAAGTAAAACTTTCTAGAAGACAAACTTTTTTTATTGTTCAATGTCTATATTAGAAATGAAAAAAGAAGTGATCTGATGAACTAAATTTTCATTTAAAGAACAGAGAAAGAACAAATTTAACATAAAGTATGAAAAAGGAGGAACCAATTGTAATAATAGTAAGAAGCAATAAAAGAGGACAACTGAGTTATAAGTTGGTTTTTGATAGAATAAAAAATTGTAAGCAACAAGCAAAACTAGTCATTTGTGAGTGAACAGAGAGGCATCATTTTTAAATCAGATCGATATTTGAAGGGTTCAATGATTCTATGAGGAACTTTTAACTGACATGAAATGAAACAGAAAATCTTCCTAGCCTATCTCTATTAGAGAAACTGTACTTATAAGACCAATAATTCCACGAGGAAGACTCCAGAACTAAATAGCTTCATTAGGAAATTCCACAAAACATTTACAAGGCAAAAGTACAAAACTGAAATGTCAAGGAACTCCAGAAACATGAGTTGCAATGTAAAGACTGCAGTGGAATATGGGTTCAACTCCTGGTCAGAGTATAGAGAGAGTATTTTTGTGTTTCCAAATCTGGCATAGGTTAGAAAAGGAAAGAAAATTAAAAATCAATACATTTCATGAGCTGAAAGCAAACAAAAGATCGCAATTCATATTAAGCATAAGAGTAAATATGTGGAAAATGAAAATTAAAGAGTGTAGTTGTAATAGAACTTTAAAAATCAAATTTCTCAAAATGAGTTCCACAGAATGTGTTCAAAAATCACACAAATATGAGTCTCAGAGCATCCGATTAACTGCATTGTAGGGTTTGCAAGTAGATAAGAGGAATGTTGCTCCAATTGGGAAAGACTCTGTGGCCCTTGTATAATTACAGGATAATTCATGAATGAAGAATTTAAAACTTTTAATGAAGACATTGAAAATGCAGAGTTCTTTTAGGCAAGTAATTGGAGCCAGTTGCTCAAGTATCTAGGTCTAGATGATTAGTTCTTCTGTTATCTTCTAGTTTCCATGGTTACAGAGGAATTTTTTTCTTTTGTAATTTTATGTTTTTCTTTTTCAAACTATCTGCAAGATATTTTTTCAGGTTATCTACCTCTTAGGACATTTTTTTTTTTTTTTTTGGAGAGAATAGTTTGGATAGTTATCGGAAGTTTCCTTGGAGATGATATCAGCCTATTTACCACGGTACTTCTCAAGTAAATAAGATTCATTGGTAAGTTAAGAGGTGACTGTGGTACTACAGTGTACACGCCTGGTGCAGACCAAAAATGTTACAAATTCATAAAATTGGCAAAGTAGCAAAGGGCTTTATGCACTCTGTGCTTTGCCATTCTAACCGCCTCCCCTGTTCTCTCCACTTTGGGTACTTACAGACAGGACCTGTACTTAGGCTGACACTTCTATTCTCTTTAACCTCAGCTCCAAGTCTCAAAGATCCTCTTCACAAAGCTGCACTTTCCTTAAAAAAAGTCTTCATAGGACAAACTTCACCTCACATGGAAGCAAATGAAACCAACCGTGGGATTAAAAGTATCTCCAGGGATTTCCAGAAACTTCTACAGCCTCGTCCTTTTCTTCTTGGTGCATTAGCGGTCCTATCTTTCCTCATATTTAAGAATATTTCTACAATCTTTTGTTAGCTTTTCTATTCATTTTCATTGGAAAATATCCGCTTTTCCTTGTTTCGCCTATCTTCTATGTCTAACCTATTCCTCTGCGTTGGATAATTTTCATTCATGTTTAACATACAAAAGAATATAGCATTTAAACACTAAAGAGTCATCAGGGCTACCCTCTTCTCTGGCCACCTTTATCATGCAGCCTTTCCCATCAGAACTAAACTCAAGATCCTTTGTTGATATTAAGTATGTGTACATTTATATATACTAACATATAAATGTTTACATATGATTTTATATAATAAAATGATTTAATATATGTTTCATATATAATCACTTCACAATTACTCCTCAATACATATATATTGCACTATGCTATTTATCTCCAGTGCAAATTCACCCACCCACTACAATGCCTTTTCTAAAGCTAGCTTCTGTGAAATTAAATTCAAGGGAACTGCTCCAAAAAAGTCGTATCATAGAAAAGTGTTCCACACAGCCGATGGCAGTGACTTTGAAGTAGTTTCTTGTTTTTTCTCCCCTCGCCCCCATTTTATTGATATGTATAAGTGCAAAATTTAAGGTTTACAGTGAAGTTGAGCATTTTGTGCACATACATATCTTGTCAGGGTGACAAGAACTTTCCCACTGTCCTTTTGTTCCTCCCCCCATGCACCCCTCCCTCCTTCCCCACCCTACCCTCCTGTTTCACTTTGTTTTTCACCACCAACAACTCAGATAGGAAGCTCATAACTAGAATATACAGGGAGCTGAAGAAAAGTAAGCCAACCAAAACAAAGGATCCTATTGAAAAGTGGGCACATGTTCATAGTTTCTTGTTATTTCTCATCCAATTCTGTTCTGTCTGTCTGCCTGGTCAGCTTCACCTTCTCAGTCTTGGATAACTGTTTCTCTTTCAGTTCAGGATTCATTCTATGCTGTCTTCTCATTCTCCAGTCTTTCCATAAGTTTGTCCCCTCTCCATCATGGCATATTTTCCAATAATTCCTAAGTGTGTCTTCAGTGAGATCGCCTCTCCGAAGGCTGGTCTAGCATGGCTAGATCAAGAATTTGAAACTCTCTCTCTCTCTCTCTCTCTCTCTCTCTCTCTCTCTCTCTCTCTCTCATGTGTGTGTGTGGTGTATGTGTGTATGTTTTGTGGTTTAAATTTAAAATACCTCCTCAAAGTCTCATGTGCTTGAAAGGTGATTGGATCTTGGAAGTGCTACACTGAGTCATTGATACAGCAGATGAAGGGTTTTAAGTACCCTAACCAGGATACAAACCTTTGCTCTAAAGACTTGGCACTAAGTTGTACTGTATTTACCATCATATTTGGATTGAAAATAAAGAAAAGGGGGAGAAATCTTCCTGTTTCATTAGATCCTGGGCAGATCTGCTATTTACTTGATCAATTTAGGATGTAGTTTCAGGCGACTTAAGGTTTAAAATCCTTGTGGAAGTCATTTTTCTCTCTAAAAAAGAATTTTTCCTTTGCCAGAAAATATCACTGTGTGATGCTCTGCAAGTCAGGAAGAAGCGATTGTATTCTACCCAAGAAACCGCCTTTGGTACAGGTAGAGAATTAAGTGGGGGAGGGGGGTTCTTCTTTAGATAAAGTCACGGCTCTGCTCAGAATATTTCAGTGATTGCCATCTTATTTGAAGAAAAATACCAGCTCTTTGCAGGACCTGCAGAGACAGTCCTAACTGAGTTTGTTCCTGGTCACTTTATTGATATTTTCCATCATTTCTTACCCCTACTCTAGCTCCACCCCTTTCCACTCTCCGGGTGTGTGTCTCCCTCCGGGCTTTTGCACTTCCCTTTTCTTGGCGGGCAATACTTTTTCCTGTTACATTATGAGGCTCACCCCTCCTATCTCCTTGTTTGTTTTAGTGAAATCGTTCATGACCATCCTACTGTAAATTGTAGCAGCTCCTGCCTTCACACCTTTTCCCTGTGTCTATCCTATGATTTATCTTTTTCATTGCATGTTTCACATAATGTTTATATAGTGTACTACTTGCATTTGTCTATGAATTCAAACAGATGATTTAATTCACAAAAATGTGGCCTCTGTTAGGTAAGGCAGTTGAGCTTTCTTCCAATCTCATGGCCGTGGCCCCATGTCTCACTCTGTGCCTTGTTCATGGCAAGCAGCGAGTTAGTTGGTCATTGGGCATATGGATGTCTAGCTGTGTGACCTTAGTCTGTAAGGTTCGTTTGATATTGCCTGTTGACATTTTGCCCTATATTGCTAAACTTATTGCTAAATTGTGGAATATTTGCTCAGTTCTCTGGTTTCAAATTAGAAATGATATGTACCAACTTGAATCTGACACCAGACATTCTAGATCTTTTAACTCCTTTTGGCATATTCTTGGGTGTCTTTTCCAACCTCGACTTAAACTCATAAAACTTCCTTCTGAAATTTTTTTCCTGAGAATGAAAGATTTGAAGCCAGTTTCTCAGGCCTTTTTCTCTCCGAAACACAGACTAAATGTCCGGCATGTTTTCATATGGCTGTTGTAGGATCCTGCAAGGCAACCACTTCAGCTGACTCCTGTCTGACTTCAAATGGGAAACAGAGATGCATGTCTATCCCCTGTGATTTCTCAACTTCTGAGGTGGGTCCCCGATACCACATTTCCTTCCTGATTCCCTGTGTATAACCTGTGCTGTGTTGTTTGTTATCACGCTTCACTTATTAGCCAGAAACTGGATTACTCTTGCTACTTAGAAGGAGAGAAAAAAAGAAATGATTTGTTTGTTGTTGTATTTTATTTTAAATGATAAGAAAAAGCAAATTACTATGGAAATTCTGCTTCTCTTTCAAAAGGATAATGGTTTTTATTCTTCTTAATTGTTAAAGTCATTTTCATATTCCTTATTTAAATTTTTCTTTATCCATTCTCATAAAAAGATATTATTAAGCCACATTCTCTCAGAAGTTGAAACATGTGAGTTCTTTATTTTCTTGAGAAATTGTCCAATCTCTTTCTTAGTTATATACTTAGAAAAGAATTGGTAGTAGCTATTATAGAGCTATTTGTAGCAACTCACTTCTGTATAGGCAGCTTCTTCTCCTGTCACTATATTCTGGTATCTGTTACTCAGAACTCAGGGAATCTATAAAAACCTATCAGAAAGCAGTATGGCCAAGGACAATAGTTTCTTTCTGGCTTGCAAAGCGTCACACAGCTCACAAGGTGTCATGACCCTGCCAAGTTCAAGTTCCTCCTCACCCACCATCTGTGTAGGTTGCCTTCACCTAACCTACTCTCAGCAACTACTACACCTGATGGACTTGAGAGAGACGGTTAGAGGGGAATGGAAATCAGAATGATGAAAGACTAAAGAGTCTGCATGAACCATCATACTTGAATTTGCTCAAAAACTCAACTTGCATCTTAGAAAAAAAAAAAAAACCTTGATTCTCTAAATCCAAGAACAGATAGAGAAAATGGTGTTATCCTGAGGAAAGTACACGCCAAATTTTGTCCAAATATTTTATTATAAGAAATGTTGTCTGCCAATAAAATTATAGTAGGGGACTTTAATACTCCACTATCACAGATAGATAGATTAACCAGACAGAAAATCCACAAAGATATACAAGAGTTAAATGACACTACAGAAAACTTGAACCTAACATATGTTTACAGAGTTTTCCACCAACAGCAACAGAATACATGTTATTCTCAGCAGCACATAGAACATTTTCTAAAATAGACCATCTTCTAGGTCGTAAGTCATGCTTAAGACAAAGGAATAGAAATAATTTCTTGTATACATTCAGATCATAGTGGAATAAAACTGGAACTTAACAGCAAAAGAAACAGGAGAAAATACATAAATACACAGAGACAAAACAATTTACTGCTGGCCAAACAATGGATCAGAGAATAAATTAAAAACTTCATAGAGTTAAATGATGAAGGAAGTATATCACATCAGATTCTATGGGATACAATGAAAGCAATACTTAGAGGGAAATTTATAGCCATAAATGCCCATATCAACAGAACAGAATGGTCACAAATAAGCATGTTGATTATGCACTTTCAAGCACTAGAGAAACAAGAACAATCTAAACCAAAAAGCAATAGAAAAAAAGAAAGTATAAAATTACAATCTTTTCCTTCTCTCTTCTCAGCCCTTTCTCTCTCCCCTTCAGTTCCTGTTATTTCTCACATGTATCTCTGTTATGTGTTGTTTTTTACTCTTTCAGGAAAATTCCCCGAAGAGGTATTGCTGGACCGAAAGGGATATTTATTTCCAGTCTTTGGAGAGACTTCCATACTGCTTTCCATAGTGGTTGTGCCAGTTTACATTCCCACCAGCAGTGCAGGAGGTCCCCTCCCCCACCCCTTTTTGTCACAGCCTTGCCAAGACTGATTGCTGTTTGTGTTCTTGATATGTATCAATTTCTCTGGCGTTAGATGGTATCTCAGTGATGTTTTGATTTGCATTTCTCTTATGGCTAAAGATGTTGAACACCTTTATATGTGAGAACTGCTATTCAATTATTTTGCCCATTTTTCAATCATATCTTTACTTTTGGGGGAGTTACTTTTCTTCAGTTCCCTGTATATTCTGATTATGAGCCTCTTATCTGAGGTATTGCTGGCAAAATAACTGTGATCTTTTTTTCCCAGCCTGTTGGTTCTCTCTTCATACTGTTGATAATTTTCTTTTTTGTGCAGAAACTTTTTAATTTGAAATAATCCTGTTTGTTACTGGTGAGTCCTATTTCTTTTGCTTTTGGTGTCTTATTAAGAAAGTCTTTGCCCAGACCTGCATCTTTTAGTTTGCCTAATTTGTCTTCCAGAAGACTCAGTGCTTTAATATCTAGGTCTTTGATCCACTTTGGTTTGATTTTGGTGCATGGTGACAGGTATTTGTGTATATTCATTCTTCTGCATATGGTTGTCCAATTTTCCCAGCACCATTTGTTGAAGAGGCTAGCCTTTTTCTCTTTCTGGTGTATGTTTTTTGGCTCTTTTATCGAAGATTAGGTAGCTGAGGGTATTTGAGATTGTCTCTGCATCCTCAACTTCGTTCCACTGGCCTACCTTGCGGTCTTTGTGCCAGTACCATATAGTTTTGTGCTATAGTTAGCTAAAATGTGGAAGACACCAAAATACCCATTAACAGACCAATGGATACATAAATTGTGGTATTTATACACAATGGAAAACTACTCATCTATAAAGACAGATAGGTTGGAGGCTTTTGTAGGTAAATGGAGGCAAGTTGAGACCATCATGCTTAATGAAGTGAGTCAGAAGCAGAGGATGAAATTTTGAGTGGTTTCTCTGATGTGAGAAACCCAGATCACAATTATTTCATAGAACTTAATGTGAGAAATAATGGGAACTGGAGGAGAGAGAGAGGAAGGGCTGAGAAGAAGGAAGGGAAAGATTTGTAACTTTGCCATAATATGTATGTGCATAAAATACTCAAGATCAATGTAAACTTTATGTTTTGCATATATATATATTAATAAAATGAAAAAGAAACATTGTATGAGGAAGCAAACTAAAAGAAAAACAACCTAATTAAGATTTAAGATGTATATTAATCCAAGTCCTGAGGTTGAATCTAATTATTTGGTATTGCAAATACAAACTAAGAAAAGAATAATTTTGAGAAAAAAAAAAGAAAAATAGTAACTGAATTTTTTTAGCCCTTGTGGCTTCAAACTTTTATTTCTAAGATTTGAACAAGTCAAGCTGGGTTCTGACAAATTATTTATCTACAGACTAATGCTAAGAAAAATTTGAAACCATAGTTATTTCCAAAGAAGTTGTCACGAGGCTATGAAGTACTCCTTTATTTTTCTCAAGAGAGGTTAACTCTATTTCTGTTACATATTTTAAAATTTCACTAGAATGTAAAAGGTAACTTCCTCATTCAAACTTGTTTTACAGTTGAGACTCTCAAGATCCCATTGAGCCCCAAAATTCGTGCCATTAACCCTTATCATCAGCCAAGTGGTGTAATCAGTGGGGTTGGATTTCAAGAGTCCAGAGAGTTGTCCTCAGCTAAGGGCTGCCTAGGGATGCGTTCAGATCTAGCTGCCTGAGGCGGCCCCATCTGCTGAAAGGCAAATGGCCTCCTGAGTGGTGAACCTTCCACCCTGGGCAGAGAGAACCAAGGTGCAGCACCCCAGTTGGTGCAGGTGACTTCTGAGCAGGAAGCTGTGTCTCTCTCACCCCAGCTGCAGGGGGGCTTTTATGCTGTATTTCATTGAGTTGCAGCTTTCTGAAAATGTCCTAACAGTTTCAGATGACATTTTTATGTGGCTTGATGTTCCTAATTTGCTGCAACTTACATTGTGTCTTTACTTGCCTAAACTAAGGACCAGATGGGATACATTGTGGTCAGACATCCAGACGACCACTCTATAGGGGTTAATGTAGCTTTTAGACTTTTTTTTTCACATGAGAGTAAGAGCTGGTTTTAATATTCTTCACCCATAGGATGCAATTTATGTCAAGATAAATTTTAGTACCCAAATTACCTTTTAGTCAGAAAACTTTCATCTTGATTTTAGAAAGCTGTTTGGTTTATTTGCTACTGGTAGCAGTTTGTTAACATGTAAAACATTTGGGAAAGCATGTAAACAATTTGCTTGATCTGCTATAAAGAATTGAATTCTGGACTCATCATTGAAGGAGAGATAATAGAAATTACATTAATGAGATAGAAGAATATAATATTCTTAAGCATATTCCTGCCAAATCAATTTTATTGACTTATATAATCAAAAGTAAGGAACTTTGGGGAAAACATTCTAATTGATTTCTGATAGACTAGCTCTTTTAACAGTGATGTGTGGACTTCTGGTCAAGAAGGCAGCCAAATAACAGAGCTATTCAAGCTCTCCTCATGGACCCACTTAAAAAAGTTGAGAATATAGCCAAAAGCCACCTAATTCATGTAGCTAAGATAGGGAGGAGCACCACAACAATTGAAAGGGGCTTTGGGAAAGCCAGAAACCCTGAAAACACATTGGAAGCAGAGGTAAACAGCAGCTGAGGAATCAGCGCCGGGTGGACTCTGATCTGCTAGGAGCCACCTGCATCCATAGGTGGAGGAAAGCCCTCGCAGATCCTCGGACCCAGGTAAGTGCAGATCTGGGAGAAGTGAGAATTGACAAGAGCGAATATCCCCAGTCTCCCATGTGGTTTGTAGTGTAGACCACAAACGCAATCTGAACTCCCCCTAGAAAATGTCTCCTGGAGAGTAGATCAGGAGCATTGCTAGATACAAGCAGGAGCCATTTTAAAACCAGAGCCAGGCACTAAATGGATTGGAATAAAAGAAAGTTCAGAAGAACACAATAAGTTTTTGGAGTCACCCTTTAACAGTGCATAGGAAAAAAAAAAAAAAAAAACCCGACTGTTGCACAGAGATCATTGCAGAAAGGAGAGAAAGGCCTCGATTCCCTGGAATGGCTTGGGTGTAGTGGGAGCACATAGAAGAAGGAGAGCCCCAGCCTCAGGGAAAGAAAGCCAGGACAAGCAGGAGAGATTTGCTGATGGGGGTTGTGGTGAGCAAGACACCTCAGAGGTCCTCCCCCACTGCCTACCTCCAGCACAGAATTCAGAGGACACTCAACTCCCCCAACCCACACAAACACCGTCATAGCCGTTCAAAGAAACCTCTTGACTAGGCCTGTAAAGTGAATTCTTTTAACAGCAAAAACATGGGAAGAAAACAAGGCAACAGGACACCCACAGAAATGCCCGAGACCCCAGAAATTACTGGCCCAAGCCCTGAATTAGTGGAACTCATAGGGAAGGAAGTCAAAAAGCAAATAAATGAGTTGAACATCAAGTTAAAACAAGATATTCTCAAAGAAATGCAAGTAATGGTTAGCGGGCTTGAAGAGGAACTTACTAAACAATTAGTGGTCCCTGTGGATACAAAGCTTACTAAGCATACAGAAGCCACAAATGAAAACTTGACTGATGCAAATAAGGAAATACAAGATATGAAAAAACATTTTTGACACGGAAATAGAAATTTTGAAAAGAAATTCAGATGAAATTCGGAATATAAAATATATGTTTGAAAGCAGGGGAAATCAACTCAAACACTGTGAGGACAGAATTTCAGGCCTTGAAGACAAGGCTTAGGAAACAAATGCTCTAATTAGGCACAACTCCAAAATTGGAAATAAGCAAAGTAACTGAACATCACAGCTAATGGAGGATTCAAAGAGAACCAACCTCAGAATTATGGGTTTGATAGAGAGATCAGAAGGCAGCACTGAAGGTATAAAAAGTATTCCCTGAAATCATACAAAATAATTTTCCAAATCTAGAAAATAAATTAATTTTCAGGTATAAGAAGCTTATAGAATGCCAAATAACCTCAACCAGCATTGAGACTCACTGCTACATATCATAATCACAACCTCAGAAATACAACATAAAGAGAGAATATTAAAATCAGCAAGAGAAAAACAGACATTATTTTACTAAGGAGAACACATCCGAATTACCACAGATTTTTCAATGCAAACTTTGAAGGCCTGGTTAGCCTGGAGCAAGATCTCCAATCTCTTAAAAGACAGAAAGTGTCAACCCAGCTTGTTGTATCTACCAAAATTGTCCATAAAAATTGAAGGAGAAGCAAAAAATTTTCATGATCAAGAATCCCTACAGAAATTCACAACCATTAGCTCAGCATTACAGAAAATATTTGAAGGAATTTTTGAGAGAAACAAAGAGACAAGCAGCACCAGAGAATGTGGAAGAAAAGAAACATCTAAAAGAAAAGTGTAACAAAAAAATAGATTGGTATTTGAATCATATGATTGGTATCCTACTAAAACAGTACCGGCTTTCTTATAAAATCTGTGAAACTTTCCCCATGATTATTATTTTTAATAGCGTATTAGTTTATAAAACAGAATAATTATGTTCTACATGGAGAATTGGTATAAAAACTTAAAATATGTATGCATGAATTTAGGGATGGAAAGATAGGATGATAAACCAAATCTGAAAAAATGTTAGTAATTAATGAAATGCGAGTAAACAATTTATGGACTTAAAGAAATTCTGAAATAACTAAGTATACCATTATATCTATTGCTTATGTATAGTTTACTCTTTTGATACAGAATCAAGTTCATGTAATGCAGCAGTTTACTTATTTGGCCTGTGATGTAGGTTTATCCTACGAAAACTGATTGATGTAATGATAACCTGAATATTTTTTGAATGTACAAACATTTACCTTCTAGTACTCAGCTAAGGAATTTGAAATTTACTTCTTACAGTTTCTAGACTTAGGAATTTCATTGTTACGGTTCTTTTGTTACATGGACTAGACCCATCCATGGTGAGTGAGGCCATGTTAAAGAATCTCAGCAAAGATATACTAAGATACAAGAAAAAAGAACTTTCAGCAAAGAGTCCCAATAAAGGGCTCCAATACACCCAGAGACTAGGCATTAAGATATGGCCCCTGCAGCCCATTCTAGGAGTAGGAAGCTGATATAAATAGTGATGATTTGAGCCCTGGAATAACTGACACTCATATTCCCTTATGATTTTAAGTTTTTACCTACTTTGTTCTTAAAATATGTCTTGTATAGTTTTCCCTACACCTTTGTGGATGTTCCTGCTCTCCTTGTTGGTTTTAATTTCTTTTTTTCCTCTCCTTAATTGTAGATATGCTTCCAGATTGTACCTTTTATTTTCGTCTGTGATGTATTCAGTACTCAAAACAGAAACAAACCCACCCCCCTTTCACCCCATAGGTTCCAGCTGCTATTATTTGCATAGAGATCTCCAAGTTACTCCTCTCTGAACAGTAGTTCTGAATTCCTGCATGGCTGCTTACATTTCTATCTCTACAGCTCCTCCAACCATCAAATACAACAATGGAGAGTTAACTATTTATTCTTCCTATAAAACTGATTTCTCTCAATTTTTTCTTCCTTGTATATGTAGTAAGCAGTCTCCTTACTTCTCAGGCTAACAAACTCGGGTATTTCTTTAATCCTATCTTACAACCTACACCTAATGTACCACTATGTTCTGATGAATCTGACTTCTTCAAAATATTCTTTCAGATTTCATCAATTTACAATTTCTAGGCTTCACCAGAAAATACAAGCAGTTCTCTACATTCATACTAATTCTGTAAAATAAAAGTTTTAATTTATAGCAGGTGCATTGCTACCAAAGAGAGATATGGCAATTATCAGTAAATATTAGAACAACTACACGCTAAAAAGTGAGATAACTAATAAAATTGATGGATTTTGGGAAAGACACAGCTGCCTAAATTCAGTCAAGAAGAAAAAGAAAGTCAGAATAGATCAATAAGGAGATTAGTAGTTTGAATACTTCACCTAGAGAAAAGTTCAGACCTGGGGGAGGATTATTGACAAATTATAACAGAGTTATATAATTCTGAATATATTAATATATATGTCAAAACATGCTTTGTAGAATGTTCAAATTATGTACTATTAAGAGAAAACAGGTACCTGTATAGTAGTTTTCTGAAAGGAATATATTCAAATATTTAAAAAATTTATTTCCCAGTAGTTTTATATTTCCTTAAATGTTCTGTAAATTATACCTTAGTGTTTTCAGCTTTTCTGTTAAAGTTCTCTTATTTTTAAAAAAATAATCGTAGAAATTGCATGTCAAAAGTTGAGACATTTTGACAGTTTTATTAGGTTCCAATTAGATTTTATAATGAAAATATTTTTGATTATTTGACTGTCATAGTTTAACTTTTAAACATTCCCCTAGCAGTAGCAGGTAACATCCTTCCGTCAACTCTTTATTTATTTTTCCCCATTTTATTGATATGAATAAGCGCAAAATTTAAGGTTTACAATGAAGTTGAGCATTTTGTGCACATACGTATCTTGTCAAGGTGACAAGGACTTTCCCACTCTCCTTTTGTCCCTCACCATACCCACCCCTCCAATCCTTCCCACCCTACCCCCCGGTTCACTTTGTTTTTCATTTTAAGTTCCCCACGATTATTATGTGATCTCAACGATTTATTGAGCACCTGTTGTATTGTAGACTTAAGATTCGCCTCTGATCAAGGCAGATGGGTGTTCCTACCCCAAGTGGAGTTTGCTTTCCAGCTTTCCCCCGTTGTTCTTGATTTCAATGGGAATGATTCTGATATTTACAATACTATGCTGCCTTCTTGTCTAACTTTTACATTATGTGAAGAACATTTTCACCTTTTCTTATTTTACCAAGAGCCTTTCCTGTGAATGATTTTTTCACTTACAATTATTAGGATTTTTCTTGTTTTATTTTGTGAATTTTACAAATACATTTTCAATCTTGAAATGAGCAGTAGTTAGGTAAGATGAGTGTATTTTTAATATTCTTACACATTTTAATTAAAAAATACAGGTCTTTGCATTGCTACTAACAGTTTAGAGTGTTTTATTTTCTATTCTGCTCCTTGCCGGGCTCTGCTATATTAACTTTTCTGATGGAATTCTGTCCTTTCCAATCTCTTTAATTGTCAAATGAGATCGAACAGTTGGCTACTTGTTTCCTGCAGCCAAGAAAATTTTATCCTTCCAATTTACCTGATGCTTTCTTTCTTTTTGAGACTTGCTTTAATAATATTTTATTTCCTTGATAATAACTCATAAGCTTCAGTTTTGTTATATATAGATGAACTCAACTTTAACAACGTATGTTTTGAAAAATTTATCTGTTCACTCAGGTCTTTGAATTTATTAGCATAAATGTGAAGAGAATGCAGTTGTATAATTATTCTATAATCTCCATATTTGTGATTGTTTTTATTCTTTTATGTAACATTTTATATGTATACTTTCTTTTTTCTGAAATCTATAAGCTACTGTATATTGTTTTTAGTTTCATTTTGTTTTCTTTAAAGATAGCTCTTGAGTTTGTATAGTATTTACACGCTTTTCCTCTTTCTAAATCACATCTCTTTTTCCTTATATATAAATTTCTTCTCACTTTTTGCTTTTGTTATTTAAACTATAAAAATATTTTATGTTTTGGCTAAATTGTAGGACTGTGGTTAGCGATTTTTTTTAATTAATCATTCTTTTTGGCTCCTCTTTCCTGTCCATCCTAGTTTCTTCTAGCACCATGCCTTGTGAGTTGCTTAGGAGTTTATAAAGTGATGAGGCATGAGGCCTTCTTTGTAGTTTTGTTATGGATTTCATTTCCAGTGTTCCTACTAGTTTCTCTTGCTATTGCTTTCATGTTCTGAAACAGTATTTCCTATTACATTGTTGTGAATTTTGTTGTGTGTTTCCTCTTAAAGAATGTTGACTTTATTTTTATAAACAACAGTAAGTTATGCAAGGAAAAGTGCAGATGTTCTCTCTTCGTAAGAAATACATGGACACAGTTGAGACTAGAGAAAAAAGGGTGAGAACTGGCTTGGTGCTGAGCTTGAAGAGGAAGCCAGGATTGCAGTGCTATCAAACATGGGTCTAGAGCTGTTTAAGAAAGAGGTGTGTTGAGTACTAAATTTGAAACTCCCAGTTCTGTGAGCCTTTTGCATATCGCTAAATCCGTTGGTCAGGAGGAGACTGAAGAAGAGAGGAAGCTGAGATGGAATACAAGTAGGACCACGTCCTGTGTGGAGGTGTTTTCTGGTCTAAAGATGGGAGAATTATAAAGGGTAACACTTACTGAATACTTCCTGTCTTAAAGGAATGTCCCTTATTAATCTTCACAGCAATCATACTCCTACTCCCGAATTCTGTGGATATTCATCTCTTCAAAGACGAGGACATGGAGTTACTGGAAGTTTCAGAAACTTTGCCTAAGGCTGTCCAGTTATTAAGGGGCTGAGCTAAGATTTGGAAGTGGGAGAGTTCATGGTCTTGGTCATCATTCCACAGGACTGTACGATGGAGAGTGGAGGCAAAGAGCTTAGTGCCAGAAAAGAAAAAAAAGCAATAATAGCAGAAATATGTGTTTTTGGAAATTTGAGGAATTCTTGGCAAATGCATCTCAAATATCAGAGATGATGGACTCTAGCTGAAGTAACCTAGATTTCCAGGGGTACAATGATTCCTATCAATTCCTGAATGACAAAACAAGTGCAAGGAAACAGTGTTCAAAATATAGATAAAGAATAAAACTGTAACCTGCGGCCAGCCTAGGAGACCAACCATTACCTAGTTTGACACAGCAATGTACTCTATGTGGGACAGACTTACAGAAAGCAGAGAGTTATCTCTTGCTATTCCTTTAGGAAGCCAAATAATAAACTCACAACAGTCAACTCAAAATAGTCAAAACTTGATTAATAAGTGACAGTTCCCTGAATTTTTGTTTCTGCTTCCAACTTAAGACCAACTAGGCAAAGCCAAATAACCAATCATGCGGGTTGTCCTGTTTCCAGTTAAGGGAACTAGAGCTTTGTTGTGATAACAGCCTCTAATTAGAAAGCTCCTAAAACCCTTCCTTTCTGTCCACTACAATGCTTTCTCACTCTGCCCTCCTTTGGGTATTTATCAAACAAAAGCAGTGTGGCTGACACCAGTTATATCAAGCTCTGAACAGATAGCCTGAGCTTCTCATCTGGGTGGTCTCCATTTGGCCCCACGGGTGTCTCTTTGGTGTGCATGTGCCTGTGTTTTCCATTGCACTGGGATCTACAGACCAGGCTTTGTGTCCTGGGTTATATTGTCTCCATCATAAACTAGTGTCTTTTATCATCACCCCTTTCAACAGTAGTGATAACAATGATAGTAATCACAATGGTGGCCATAGCGATGACAACACATTAGTAATAATGACGCTTATCTTATGTGAAGCATTATGTTAGTAGTTTGAAATCATCAATTGTCAAAACAAGCCCCATGAAGACAGAATTGTGATCATTCCTGTTTCACATAGGAGAAAAAGAGCTCTAGCTTACCCAAGGCCAGAAAAACTAAAAAACATTATGGAACCATGATTTGACTCTGGGGATTTAGACATTCATCCTATGGTCTTAATGGCTAAGCTACTCTCTCTCTCTAAATTTCATTGATTTAACACTTTTTGCCTTGGTTGGGCGACCAGGGATCAAGTTTTGGGGACACAAAAGTGAATAACATAAGGTTCCTCTCTTGAGAAAGTCAGGCATTCTAATCTATTGTGTTTTGGGAAGGGAGTTTGAGGCAGGGAGAAATTCATTCAGAAAGGGACCTGGGGAAAGTGCACAAAGATGGATTTTTGTGGTGGGAAGTTATTTATCTCATGTGGAGGCCTGTGGAGAAAGTCGGAAAGTGGAAAAGTCCTAGGAGACAGAGAGAGAGAGGTTACATCCTGGTGTGCCTTGTGTCAGAGCTTGGCTTTTTTCCAAATTTTATTTTAAAAGATGATATTAATGTATTTTTAATTGTGATGAGAGAGTATACAGTTGCATTTTGAAAATGAAGTATGTTTATATTTCCTTAATTTTGGATCAAACCTCTCTTTTTTTAACAGAACAGAACAATAACATAAGAGTCTGAGACAATCTGGGGAAGGCACAGGCTGATGGATAGCCCAGAGGGGGATTCTGTCATATATGGCTCACTTGACCTCACAACTGCCTAGCAGGAGGTGGCAGGAGATAAGAAGTTCGACCAAATGGTTAGGAAGGGCGAATTGGGTTAGAGACTCAGGTCAGCGCCACAGAGTGTTGCCTCTGCTTCTTATTCTGACTGTGAATGAATCCTTCCAACTGCTTTGAGTCCATGTTACCATACATGCAGAATGAGGTGGAATTACCCCTCCCCCTTTAGGATTCTGTGATTCTAATCATAGAGGTAATTGAAGTTTGGTGGAATATTTCACCTTCTCAGATGGAGACAGTATTAACAATCTCTGTGCAGAGGGGCTGCATTCGGTCATCCCTCCAAGTGACCCTAGGGAGTGGGTTATTGCTTTCCAAACACAATAAAAAAGCCATGAAACAAAAGTGTTTGAAACTCTACCAATATAAACAGAGTGCTTCTTCTCTATTAAAGCTTTAAAACAATTCTATAAAAAGTAGAAAATTCTTTGCAACCTCAACTGCCAATTCTTGCTGAATTCCAAGGGGTCTACAGCTTCCAGTTAACAGTCTGGTATCAAAGATGCTCTGGATGAAAAGGAGACAAAAACCCTCCTGCTCTGGCCTGAGCCCAGGAATGTCAACACTGCTGCTGGCGGGGGGCTTCCACCTCTGCCCCAGCTGCTTGGAAACAGTGGCCTCTTCTATAGAGAACAGCTCTGGGTAAGGAAAGACCATGGCAGAGAGGCTCCACAAAGGACTTTTGAGCCTAAGGTTGATATGACAGGACTAGTACCTGAGCACCATATTTCAAAATCTTTCTTTTAAAAAGTATGTCTCTCAGTATAAAGTACTATAAAATTAGCTATGTTTATTAAAGGAAACCTAGAACGCATATGTAAGAAAGTAGGAGTTAAAGAAATTATTCAGTTATAACCTCTCTAATTCCATTACTACTGATTTACTATCCCCAGTTTTTATGATAACAAGTAGATGTTTCTTTGCCTTTTTACATAGCCCGACAATACAATGGCAAAATATTATGACCTACTAAAATTGTATCCTAATTTAAATATAACAACAAATGATGTTTTATTAAAATTCATTGACTATCTCCTAAGGAATGAACTCATGGGACTGTGTACAAGAAGCATAATTATAAAATATTCAACATTATTCTATAATGTGCATATACTTCAAAGCATCATGTTGTGTATGATAAATACACGCATTTTGTTCTGCCAATTAAAAAATTAAAATGACCATGCTGTCCGACATGTTCTAAAAAAATACACTTTCTCCTAAAATAAAATGTCATCATATAAGTACACTTATTTATGGGAAGCAATTTTAGTCATCAATTTTAGTCATCAATTTTAGTATAAAAATGGCAAGTTGCTTCTGGTATGTAATTAGAAAAATACAAAATGGAATATAAAAAAGTGAAAATTTTGATCAAGATAAAAATAGGGAAAAGATAAAAGTTTTTGCCGCCATGAGACACAAAGAAATGTGAAGAATTAGCTATCTACTGTACAGTGACTCGCTAGTATTCCTAAAGTTCCTAATGAGGGAAAAAGGTAGCTAAAAATGACAAATAGGTTGACACTGTGCAGATTAAATAAGAGAAGTAAACATATTTGAAAACTTACAAAAATATATTATATCTTATAAACAATTTATTTTCCAAAATGCAGAAATCATTATAGGAAAATCATTGAATGCTGTCTTTTTTTCCTGGAGAAATAGCAGATAAATAATTCAAGAATAAAGCAAGCCAGAAGAGTAATTCCTTTGAAATGTAACACAATTTAAGTGGTTATTTAAATGCATTCAATTATATAAATATATATACATTTTAAAAAGTGAATTAAAATCATATACATAATTATATAATCAGGTCCATAATTAGTTTTTCGCCAATATTTTGGGCTAAATGCACCTTAACTTACCAATGACTGTTCTTAAAATGTTTTATTTGAGGAGTGGTGGTGTATATGGATGAATTAATCAAAGACAATTAGTATAGGGGGAGACTATTCTACCTTCAATTTACATGACTTTGGGTGAGTAACTTAATCTCTGCCTCATTTTCTATATCTATAAAATGGGAGTAGCAATAACTACTCATCAGACTGTCATGACAGTTGAGACATTGAGTCATTTAAAGGGCATGACACAATGCTGGCAAACAGATCCACAGGAAAGTAGCTCTTGTGCAAGACAACGTATCTGAGAATCAGATTTAGAATGGTGTTTTCTTCCTCCCTATTTTATAACTGGAGGGTAAAAAAATGAACTTGTGGTTAATATCATCTCCATACTATTATTTAAAAGTCCACTAATTTTATGGATTTAATGTCACCCTAGATTTAATGCTGCTCAAATCAGAACTCCCTAACCACTCACACCAAAAGTAAATACACATGGAATCCCTGTGACATGTTCATCCTGCAGAGGGCTTATTAATTGGTTTCTTAGTGCCTGCATGAATAAAGTCATTGTGGGTTGGTAACTCTTCTAGTTCTTCTTTGTCTAAGTTGTTGTTGGCTTGTCGCCTTGCAAAGGCATCATCTTGGAAGGACATAGTGCATGAAGGGGGTAGGTGATAGCCAACAGCGTGGGGGAGGGAGTCCATCTCGGTGGTAGAGTCAACTTCAGCAGTAACAGATTCAAGCCTTAAAAGACAGCAGAAAGATGAATTTGCCTAGAAACACACCTATTTTAAACAGTACGCAAAAGTAAAAATGAGTTTGATCTGCTTGCTATATGCTCTTATTCACTGCCTTCAAAAGAAAATATAGAAAGTAAATCTCAGAAACTGACAACTTTCGTTTATTTTCACTAGCTTTAGTTCACCAGATGAGGCCTCTGTTGAGCCTGCTTCCGATTTCTGTAATCTTTTCAGGATACCAGAACCCCCAGCCCCGCTATGGTCTTCATAAGACTGAAATTCCCCTCTCACTTGAGAAGCAGTGACAAAACTCTAATGTGACTTAGTATCTTTTTGAATCTTTCCATGTTTTTGGACTAAAAAAAGATTTTTTTTCCCCAGTGCTCAAATTTCTCTGATCTCTTATTCCACGAGTTATGATTGATACGTTGGTTCACAATATCTTAATACCTAACTGTTTCTTTGGTCTTTTGTTGAATTATACCTAGCAAATTTTGGATGTGGGAAGAAAATGACAATTTCTTGAGTAGGAGAGACTGCAGGGTCTGTGAAATGCAATTAAATATGCTCTTCCATTCTGAAGGACAAAATAATACATGCATCCCTGTGGTGAGTCATGTGGAGAACATACCTGCCTGATCTCCCCTCGCTTGTTGAGTACATGCTCAAAGAATTTGTTGTGCTGTGAATTATGGAACTCCTCCACCGTCCACCTCTCCCAGCCCATTTGAATTCACTTTCCAAGTGCCAGACCCATCCGGACACATACGTTGGAGCTGCTATAGGTTGTCACTCCCAGCAGGGTTTGTCTTTGATGTTTTATTAAGTGTGTGATTTACTGTCTTTTACTCTGATTTACTAAAGTGAGAAACAAGAAACTTAGGTTGGTCACAACACCCAAATGACCCCTGTTAAGGAAGTGTATTAAGTGTGTTCATTTTCAGAATACTAAGACTTGTACGAAGGATGTTTTTACATCAAAAATATACCCAGGGTGGAAGTTTCATAATCTAAAGATAGTGTATAAAGAAAGTTTAAGCAGTTAGCTGGTAGGGGAAAAAAAGATTATCTTGAGTCTACGAGTGTGTATGTGTGCACGCACGCACGTGTGGATATGTGGTGTAAACTAACAAATATTTTTTTGTTGTTAAAAAGAATGGTGACAATTTCATGTAGATCCTTGCAACACAGAAAAAAGAGCTAGAAATTGATTAGTGTGGCAGACTTTCCTTCCCCCGTGGGCCTAGAGAATCATAATTTCTGAATACTAGAAAATAAAAGGCCAGATGTTTATCACTACAGAATACTTTGAAGGATATTACAAGGAATTTTGACATTTTGGAACTGGGGAGCTTGTTAGGCTGGAGGCTTGACTGGTGAAACATCAACATTCTTTGCTTTCTCTTTGCAAAATATTTGCTGCAAAGTGTAAATAAAGAAACGAGAGTATTTCTTCACATTGCTGTGCTAAAACATCTGGCATCTGGGGTCATGTTTATACCCTTCTGCACTGCAGGCTCGTCCTTCAAAGCAGTCTGGATTCTTCTTTTACCTCCTTGAATGTCCAAAAAGTAACTTTTATGTTTTTCTTAGGAAGATGATTTTATCCAAGCATATGGTGCATCTTAAATACTGGGGCCAAAAAACAAATCACTAAGAGGGAAAGTTCTCCAATTTATCTTCACAGCACACCTGCTTATATCCCAAGGGCCACTCAAGGCTCCACCTACATTCTCAAAATATAAGGTCCAAAAATAACACAGAACCTTTTAGACCATTATCTCATTTTCAAATTTTGCTATTCCAAACAGTGTGATTAGAATCAGACAGTATGATAAATAAAAACCAAGAGAAAATATTGGGTAGGAAATTGAACAGAAAATAATAATTTAAAAAAAGCAAACAATCCTCTAACAACAAAAAGAAAGAAAGATGATAAATTTACTACAAGCTAGCCACAGAATTTGGTTTAAATTTCTTAGCAAACAAATCAAGAAAAGAAATAGGATTAATTATAGAAGTTTCAATAGTGAGAAAGAGAAACAAGCCAATTGCTCAAGAGATGTTTTTTCTTTTTGGTACACGAGCAATGAGAAATGTTTTGTGTGTCTTCATGAATGACTATGTTGGGACTGGAGGAACAGCAGTGGTTATAGTGCTTGCCTAGCGAGCGCAAGGCCCTGGGTTCGATACCCCGTCATCATGTAAGCTGGGTGTGGTGGCTCATTCCTGTAATCCTAAAGGTTAGTAGGCTGAGGCTGTGAATTCAAGGCCAGCCTGGGCTACATAGTGAGTTTGGGACCAGCCTGGCCTATGGAGTGAGGCCCTGCCAAAAAGACGGAAGAATATGTTATTTTTAAGAGAAATATCTTCATTATCATTCTTGTTATGAATATAGCAATAGCCTTCTCAAGGCTATTCTATTACATGTTCCTTAATGCATGTCCTCAAATTTCAGCCAAAAAAAAAAATTCCTTAGAATCCTAAGATGTCATCTGAGAACATAGACCACTGGCGGTCTTTCTCAATCCAAGTACACATTTTAGTTATTGTCTTTTTAGCTTTGAGAGAAATCTTTCATAAATATTCACTTGTACGTTTGTTCAACAACAACAAAAAATTAAGGATTGGCTGTATGTCAACATAGTTTCTGATGACATGAAAGTTACAAAAAAAATCAGTATCTCTTTCCGTGAAGTTTAGATTTTAGTAAGAACAAAAGAATCGGATAATTTAAAAGAAAAGAAAACTTCTGGAGTTATATAAAAATGCTGACAAAAAATAACCCCGCTGAGAACTAGGACTATTTTTGGTAAGTTGGCCAAAAGATACTTCTGTTTTACAGGTAGTGTCAGTAGAGCATAGGAATGAGAAAGAGCCAGGCAAACAAGGTGGGCTGGGAAGGAGTGGTGTGGTGGGGCGGGGACTCCCAGCAATCCCAAGAGTCTGGGTGAAAGCAAATGTCCAGGAGCAGACTTGAGCTTGGCATGTTAGAGGAGCCTGTTGGACTATACTATATTCTGAACAAGGTAGATTGGATGGCAGCCAGAATGCCCTGAATCTATACGGTCCTCTGGGTACATTAGAAAATCTGCTTCAAACGCTTGAACTTCATTGTGGGTAATTGTAACACCATATGAAAAAGGCAATTTTTTGAAATTATTTTATGTCAAAAGACTGACATGTAGCAGAAAATTGCATGATGAAAACAAGTATTTAAGGTGTTACGTGGTTCACATTGATGGCTGTTATAAAAATGTGTCCACATTGTTTTGGAAAAGGTCATGATCAGGAGAGCGAGGTGGCGGTCGAAGTCAGCCAATGGGTCTTCACATCGCAGAGTTAGGCTTACACGCTTTACAACTCTAGACTTTCTCAAGTGAATCTTCGCTAATCTTGTGCATCTGCTGGATGTACAGTGGTCACTGGTAGAGGTACAGGAGCCCCTGTGCCGTGACATAGAGAGATGGGCCAGTCAATTATCCCTCAAGATGTAATCCACCCCTATGAGTCCATAAATTTATTCTTAGTGTTCTTGGCAGAACTAGAGACGTAGAGCAAAGAGCAGGAAAGTGGCTTCTAAAGACAAGGCATTACCTAAGGTTTAAAAACAAACAGCCACGCGGACTCCGGCCCAGGGAAGTAAGTTTGCCGAGGAGCAGGAAATAGCCCAATGATGGCACAGGAGACTGATGCAATCCCTAATTCACAGTGGACGTGGTGAGTGAGCATGCTTCCATGTGAATTGCTACAGAGTGTTAAGAAATGACAGAATTTTCTAGGAAAAAATAATAAATTCATCTCTAGAAGAAAGAGACTCCGTCTTCTAAGATTTGACAACATCTTGGACACATCTGCCACGGCAGTGTTTTTCCTTCATATTTTCCTAGTTAACATCATTGTGACGTTGCTCTGAGCCTGCCAATGCATTATCGTAAGCAAACTCTGCCTAATACTTAGAGCTCAAAAGGAAAGACCTGGAAACCCAAGCAAGCCCTCGTGTTCTTTAATAATAATTTTAATATTTTATATTCTTGTCCTAAATTTTGTAGAAAAACTCAATTTGTAGGTAAGAAATAAAAACATTTAAAATGACAATATTGATTCTGTTCCCACAGATTACAATTTGGTACAAAATTAGGAAGATTTGCTGTTCATCCTAACTAAATATTGTATTCCTTCCATTGGTATCTCATTTACTTTCCTTTGGATATGATCAGAAAGAGGACTAGAAGCATTCCGTTTCCAAGGAGTTTCGTAGATACACACAAACTGATAGCTCGAGACTTGGTAATGTTTCTATTTTCTTTAGTTCTTGCACCTTTTGTTTTTTATTTTACTTTAGAGACAGGGCCTCGCTTTGTATCCAGGCTGGTCCTGAACTCACTACGTAGCCCAAGATGGCCTTAAACTCACCACCATCCTCCTGCCTTAGGCTTCTAAGTGTTGGGATCACAAGTATGTACCACCCTGCTTGGCTAATCTGTTTGTGATGCTGGAAATTGAACCTAGGGCCTTGCACATGCTAGGCAGGCACTTCAACCACGGAGATCCACCCCTCCCTGCTCTCTTGTCCCTTTTAAGGGGACCTGCATAGTCTATTTTTACAACTCATATCTCCCTGCTCCGAATGTCAACAGTTAATGTGAAAGATTGATAGAACTGAGTGTGAGGAAATTAAATATTGAGGCATTTCAAGCACCTTCTTGAACAGCCAAATCGTGTCATTAGTTGGGAAGAAATTAACTCTGCAGAACACTACAAATACATTCACATTAGTCAGAAGTTTCCACACTAAAATAATCACACTCTCTATGTAAGCTTGAAGATCCTCTCCACGTTCATCTAACTAAAACCGCTTTGCTTTGTTGGAGTTAAGCTCAGTATCTCTCTGGGATGTTCAAATCTCCCTAATCTGGGCTGCTGAAAGTTAAGCAAAGACTTTGCAGTTTTTCAACTCTGCACTGTAGTCAGCCAGCCATCACAGAAGACTCTATTATGTTTCCTGAGCAGGACTCATTTGCATAGACCTCACTAGGTAATAAGACATCAGAATTAACATAAAACAGCACAATCTGATATAAGTTATCTGCAGGGCATAAATAATCACATTGTATGTGTTATCATGAAGCAATATGGAGTGAATTTTAAAGATCTGTAGGATGTAGGGCTTTGTTATCTCTAGCAGAAAGGGGGAAACTTCTTCATGAAAGGCATTCAAGATCAAAGGACCTCACAGCAGCAGCAGTGTGTCAGTGGCCTCCTCCTCGGCGCTGGGGTCCTGCTGGACTCCCCCTGTTCTCCTGTGCATTATTTCATTCTCTCATCACAAAATCCCTGCAGACTATTTATTATCATTGTCATTTCCTAGCACCATGTTTTAGAAATATACCGCGACTTGCCGATGTATAGAAAGCTAGTAAGTGGACTAATTGGTTTTCAGTACCACTAACCTGCCTTCCTGACATGGTTTCAGTAGTCTGGGTAGCTTAGCCCAGAGTTCAGCAGAAATAAGTGGTGACGGCTGGTCTAAATCAGCATCCAGCCAACTAATGAGAGAGGAAGATCAAAAGTGTCTTAACAATTGTGGTTTTCTACATTTTCTCAATGTGGCTAATTTCAATTCACGTTTAATCTCCAAAAGTACAAAGCGCCATGAGATGAAGGAAAAAATATAAATGTGAGGTTTATGTTGAATA
This sequence comes from Ctenodactylus gundi, assembly GCA_004027205.1. NCBI lineage: Eukaryota > Metazoa > Chordata > Mammalia > Rodentia > Ctenodactylidae > Ctenodactylus > Ctenodactylus gundi. Next base: position 27,762 of record PVKB01000057.1, on the reverse strand, counting down.
TAATACAAATATTTCAAGAAGAAAAATTCAATGTATTTAATCATACACTTGTGATGAAGTGCAAAAAGAATTGAAGAGAAATCTGATAAGGGCCAAAAGGCAAGAGAATGACAAAACTGAAAGCATCTTTTATGTCCTCAATTTCCCTTTTATTTTTGACACTTTAGATAACAGTCAAGATATAAACAGTACAGATAGCTTAGATAGCATGGTACTACCTCTTGGTGCTATGTTCCTCCCTGTGGGTGTGTTTGAGGAACAGATGTACCACCCATGAATTCTGCTTAACTCTCCTACTACAGTATCATATGTGCTCAAAGACTATCGGTGAGAATTAATAAAGGAACATCTAAAGTGATTAAATCACAGAATTGTTTTCTGAAAAGTAATTAATTACATTTAAGAATGGAACATGATCACTTCTCAAATTGTAAGAAAAGGAACATGGAAAATGGTATTGTTATTTTTATTGTATATAAATTAAAAAATTTGTGTAGTGATAAATTTAGTGCTTACATTAAAAAAAGACAACCCTTTGGGCTAGGGGCATAGCTTAGTGGTTAGAGTTACGTAGCAAGCTCAAGGCTCTGGGTTTGATTCCTCAGCACTACATAAGCTAGAAATGATGATGGACGCCTGTTATTTCAGCTGTAGGAAGGCTGAGGCAGGAGAATTGCTGTGTGTTCCAGCCAGTCTCGTCTCCATGGTGGGTTCAGGCCCTGCCTGGACTTCAAAGTGAGACCCTGTCTCAAAAGCAAACCAAAACAAAGCAATTGAAAACGAAACAAAAACTTGACTGATTACTCCTCTGCCGCATCGACTAGTCAAATGACTGACTGGATGCGGTTTGGTTGTTTGGTTCAGAATTAGCACCTGGCCTTCCCTCAGAAGCTCATGGTAGCTAGGGCAAATTAGAAAATTTGTTTAAATCCTGTGTAAATGATGACAATTCAAAATGGCCTTTTATTATCACACTGGTCTAAGTAGCCATTCATTTTGCAAGGAAAAAAAAAAGAGCTTTGACATTCGTTTTCTCTTATGGGCCTTACTAGATTCTGAGAGGATCGAGAAGATCATTGAAATGGGTGTGTGTTCATTGTCTCCTCCTCCCCGCCCCCCGCCTTCACTGCTTCTCCTTACTTAATCTTTGTGCTTTGCCAGAGATTCACATGCCCCCATCTCCACTTATTCCTGACTAACTTACACTAGTCTTTATGCTCCTGAGGGTAGTTTGTTGATGTGTAGGCATGCTGTGCCGTAAGGGCTAGAGATCAACTCTGGCATTTGAGACGGAGGTTCCTGGGAGGGAGACATTCTTGCTTGCTTCGGATGGAGCCACTATCATGAAATAGAGCTTATAGACAGGGAAAGAGAAGCCACCTGTTTGGTAATGCTGTTGAGCAACAAATAATAGATCAGACCTGAACCTGTACAATTTTCAGGAAGATAGGCCAGAGAATTCCCTTGTCTCTTCAACACAATTTTTCTTGTTAATTGATGAAGCAGAAAAAGTGACAACTGATATAAGCATAGATGTCTTAGGTGGAACCTTTTACACAGTAAGGTTAAATGACAGAAAATTCCTGAAACTGTTATCTAAAATTTTAATACTGAGGTTTGTAAAATGATGGCTGTGATTTATCATTGCTGTTTCGTCACGAAACATTGTCAAAGAGAGAACCGCAAATACTTCGCATTCTCCTTTTGGTCAATCAACTTACATTTAACCTGTAAGTTATTTTCTTGGAAATTTGTACATTAAACTTTTTCTAAATGTTTCATTTGTAATCTGTGAGGGTTCTTTAGTCCACTGTCCATTGTATCTGCTCAAAAAGTGAAAAATGCTTTTAAAATACACATCGGACAATCATTCCTTTTGAAAAGAATTTTATTCTACCGTCATATCTCAAAATATTTTTAAAAATATATAATACTTATTTATACATTCTTACATGTTCCATCCTCACGCCACTTTTTACATCTTGCTAGGAAGCCCTAGGTGCCCTACTAATATTTCAGTCACATGAGATAGGACTGCACTTTGCACGGCATGTCAGTCAGGGAGCTCTGAGGCCCCTCAAAGGTTGCCCTCAGCTTCCCCTCGGCTCCTGGAAGGAGTGCCCACCAACGGGTCCGTTAAATAGCCCATTTTGATAGCTACAGAGATGAGTAAAATCACCCATTAAAGCGAGTAATTTCAACCTCAGTAACTCAAAACTCCGCTCTGTCAGATCCTGTCACATACGTTATCTCATGTCGATCTTATAAATTATCTATGTCACCTTTACTTTATAGCATAGGAATAGAATTGATGCACTATAACTAATATAGAAATATTACTGGAGTAATGAATTATAATTAGTAAGAATAAAGGAATTGGACTTTCTGCCACTTACTAATTCTGGTTCACTTTTTGAATTACTAATATGCCTTCCTAGGCAATGGCTATTTCTCATAATTTAAAAAGGCTGACACTAACTACCTTTTCAACTATAACCTAAATTATTGGTCAAAGTAGAAACCAATTCCAATGTATACCAGATTGCGTTTCCTTAAGCCACAAATAACTTGCTGTGTTACAATGTTGTTTAAAAAATGAGAGAAAGAAATTATTCAGAGGGTTTTGACGTAGTTCAGTGACTAAAGCATTTACCTAACAGGTGTAAGGCCTTGGGTTTGATTCTCTAATACCACACAAACTGGGCATGGTGGCACATGTCTGTTAATCCCAGCACTTGGGAGACTGAGGCAGGAGAATTGTCATGAGCTCAAGGACAACCTGAACTAGGTAGTGAGATCATGATGAGCCTGGAATATAGATTGAGACCCTGTCTCCAAAACATTATTGATATGTAAATATTCAAATCTGTGAGAGGCACTGGGGACTATTGAACTAGTCCTTTCAATTTAGAGAGAAGGCAGGAAACTATCTAGACCCACAAATGTATAATTATTAATTCAAACCAAATTGCTGTGGCTCACATGTCATACACTTACCAAACTCCAAAAATAAAGTAGCAACACAGTAAAGTAAAAGAGACAGAGGAGGAGGAAAAGACTCACTGAGGCGAGCAGGCTAGTTAAGTCTCAGGAAAAGTTTAGCTACTGAAGTAACAACTTCATACATTCATGGCTAAGGAGAAAAGCGTGACTGAGGAGAACACTAAGTGTAACATGGTACTTGGCATGTTAACATCTGCTGTTCCTACATTCTTAATTAAAAACTCAAGATGATACTGACACTTGGCCTTCCCTGCTCTCCATTTTTTAATTCTGGGGAGAAAACATGAAAACCTATGATAATAATAAAAGATTCCAGTGGCAAAGTAGAGATGAGATGATAGCAGAAAACAAAAAAAGAGAGAAAATAAATTTTAAAAAAGGATAAATAAAATATGGAGTCAAATAAAGCCAGAAGTAGATTTTAATTGTTTTCATATATAATTGCATTTTCTTAAACATTGTGCTGGCAATTATCAGTCAATATTTCCATATTACAATGGTCTAGAAAAATGACAAAGCTAGGAATTATTCTGCAAGGCAACATAACTTTCAGCTTTGTCATCGAGCCCCATGATGGTCCATACGCCGTGCCTGGTCCAGACACAGAGGGTGTCATTCAGACAGACGTCACTGGAAGCAGTGTGCCGTGGTCGTCACACAACCTACTCAGCGTACATTGCATCTGGTTTAGTGGAAGCTGTCGGCTAGTTGATTATATCACAAATATTGTACCCTATCGATGGTAAATAAAGACTTTAGTTTTGTTCTCTAAGGTTTGATTTGGAGATGGTGCCCTGTAGCTTTCTTACAAGAGTGAAGCAAGATGTCCTTGAAAAAGAGATTTGGCTGAAGGACTGAGCAATATGCCCTGTGTCAGGAAGCTGATCACCTGTTATGTCAACACACACTGCTATCAGGTCCAGACACATGGGGAGAGAGAATAATGTTGAAAGTGTCTATGTTGTTTTAAACTAAGGGCATAAAATGCTTTCTTAAATGGTCATCTTCTAAATATCTTATTGTCACACTGTGAAAGTCCCTCACTGCTGACCACACAGCGGCCACACCTAAATAAATAGAGAGGAAGGGGAGCCCGGTGAAACACTTGAGAAAGAAATGGAGGAACTTGCAGTTTCTAACCTCAGCTCTGACCCTGACACGGTGTGTGGTCCTGAGAAAGCCATTAACCTCTTGATGTCTTAGATTCCCTTTGGAGTCTCAGATTTCAAGGGGTGAAGTGAGGATAGGGTTTTGGTATTATCTCTCTTAAGACTCAGGAATGCTATAAGAATGAATATTTTCTAAATGTGAAATAAAAATAAGTTTTCAATAGGAAAAATATTTTGGCTAAGAACTTTGGGGGAAATGGATAAAGGGGTCTGAATCATTTTAGATTTTGATATCAAATTACTCTTATTTTTTCGCAGGAGACATTTCATATGTCTGTGGGTTAAGGAGAAACATAGTTCTTCTTAAAAAGGAAAAAAGGTAGATCCAACATCAAGTTCAGCATATTTACACTTGCTGCTCCCATATCCATTATTAAAAACATGACACAGGCACATTGTATGCTCCTATAGTACATAGGAATATACCAACAAAGACAATATGTTTCTACATAGTAAAAAGTTGTTTTATATAAGATGAATAAAGAATATTTCTTGTATCTAACAAGCTTGGAAGCATTTTCAGCCATTTCAGGTCCAATTTGAAGCAACTTATGTCTCTAATGACAGTATATTAAATATAGATATTCTGATATACACTAAATCTCTGGACATTATAATCATTGAAGTTTTAGATTTTTACTCCTTGAATACTTTTCTGGTAAATTGACAGGAAATACAGTTAGTATTTATTGAACATCTACTGTATAGTACTTATTTAATATTAAACTATTTCATCTAAATGTTTTATGAGCAAGAAGACCTGAATATAAGGTGTCTACTTAAGAGATGAGATAAGCTTTCTTGATTGATAACAGGCTTGGTATTGATAAATGGTGGGCCAGGCTGGTCTTCCGTGAGGAGCTATAGACTTCACAGAAGATACAGGAGACATCATGGCTCTACCAGAGGCAGAAATTTAATTTCAACAGAAAAAGTCTGAGGGTTAGAGTTTCAGGAAATGGGGAATACAGAACTGAGAAGCTGTTCCTTCACCCAGTCACTGGGCAATATGAGGAAAGACAGGCCAGTGACTATTGACGACGCTGGAAAAGAGAAACAGGAATCTATAATCAGCCACAGTAGCTAGAAATTCAAGCCACATAGGTATCTGCCGATCGCTTTCTATTAAGTGTGTCTGACTATAGGTTTTCTATTAAAACTAAATATTTATTGAAGCTCTTCTATCTGCCAAGAACTGTGCTGTGTCCTAGGATGTAAACTTGGTTGATAAACAGCACGGATTCTTCAGGGAATGTGCTACCTGATACATAGTGTGGCGTTCATACAACGGCTCATAACATTGGGTGGAAAGTACTCCATAGGATGTGTAAACAAAATGGCGTCAGAGCCTGAGATAAGTCAAGGAACCATGCTGAAAGTTGGAGGGAAGATAAGTGTCAATGAGTGGGAGTAAGAGAGCAGAAAGCAAGAATCCAGCATGAACAAGCTTGGTCTATTTGTTTCTGAATGTGGCGAGATGTCAAGTAGAACCATACAAACAGAAACAAAGAAGAAAATTATGAGCTGGGTGGGGCTAGATTGTGAATGTTACAGAAAGACCTTGACATGGTAGATAATAAACATTAAGGCTCTTATTTTTATAAAAGTTAAAATGATATGATCAAGCCAAACATCAATTTCAGAAAGATTTGTTTTATTTTATTTTATTTTCAGACAGGGTCTCACTGTAAATATTAATTTTAGAACTTGTTCGAAGAAAGCAAAAGCTGAGAATTAAGTTTGGATGTATTTGTGATATTACAGGCAAAAGAAATAGATAAAAGAAGAGCAGAGAAATACATTAGGTAGGTGTCCTAGGATGTCACTTGCCACCATGATGTGTGAGACAAGAAAAGCCAAACTCAAGTTCACAGCAAGGTTTTTGCTTGTGCAGGTGAACTGATGCCTGTGACAACTAAGAATAAGTATAAGATTAGAGTCCATGCAGAGGGGGAACACATCGTGTACCATACTTCTTGTGTTGATCTCAAGAATCCTCTGAACTATACAAGCATAAGTGAGATGTTTGCAAGCAGTCACAAGCCTGAGGAGGTTCGTAGTGAGAATAACTGTGTCTCTGATTGCGAGTAGGAGGGATAATTCATGCAGAAATAACAAATGAAGCATTATCTTAATAATATAGTTCAAAACAGTAGCCAGTCAGGAAAAAGGCTTGTTCACCCAAGAAGTGGTTTTCAAAGTGTGGACCTCTGATTAACTGTGTCTTAAACATGCATTAAATATAAAAATGTTCAAGCCCATTTTATTCAAATGTTCAAGCCCCAAAACCTTAGGTAGAACCCAGAAACACAGGTTCTAGTTACTTCTGGTGCACTCTAATATTTACAAACCATGGATTTAATACAATTGAAACAAAAAGAGTCATCAAGCAAGTGGAATAGAGAGTGTAAGCAAGTACGATGTTCTAAAAGTTTTCACGGAGAGAATTACAGGCCTTGTAAGACATGGCAGAAATTTAAAGAATCAAGAGGTCTGATTAGAGGTCACTAAATCTACACATTAGAAGTTCTGAGGGAATAATCAAAAGTGTAATAGAGCTGGTGTTGGTACTGATTCAAAGTCAACATAATGGAATGAAGGTTATGAACTCAAAGAAGTTTGTTAAAAAGGAATATATTGATACACTGATAATATATTAAAAATACGTCCAGCAAAGAAACTGGTTTTGAACTTCAAAGAGAAAATTTCGAGTATGGTTTCACATTAAAGGAACGTAAAAAACATATTTGACCCAGGTCATATAAGTGATAATTGGATGGAATGAAATGGGATGAGAATCATATCTGAGAAACTAGAAAAATGATGAAAGTGGTTGTTCTTTTGAAAGAGGAAGTCTTAGAAAACATAAGGTTAAGTTTGTGGAGGGAAAAGAACGCAGAAACTGATGCCAGCAAAGCTATTTCCAGGGAAGCAAAGCTATTTCTTTTGAATGAGAGTTGGCAACACAAAGAGAATTTGAGAGTGGGCTTGGTTTTAAAGGAAAGCCCTGTGGAAAGGGGAGCACTGGCGGAAGTCAGTCTGAGATGGCCTCAGTTTCCTTTTCTTGCTCAGTTCTTAGGCTTTTGTAAGTTTCCCAACATGTTCTTCATGTCCCACCTTGTGCTCTGATAGAGAGTAAAATCTTTTTTTTTTTTTTTTTTTTTCTGGGCAGGGTCCTCCAGCCCTGGCCCAGGTTTGACAGCAAACTCTGGTCAGGTGAATGGCAAACAGAGGTGTTCCTTGCTCACTTGGTTCTGTTTCCTCATGATAACCCAGTTAGAAAGAAACTGAAGGGTTTTGTTTGTAGGTCTAAAGAATAAGTAAAGGGTAGATTAATTAATTCTGAGGATTCAAATGTCCAATAATGATGGATTGCTGTGAGGATCAGCATTTACCCCACAGATCCATTTTCTGATATTTACATGAGACTGAAGTGAATTAGGTAAATGCATTTTCCAGATCTTCCCATTATTCCAAAGCATATAATAGCATTTCGATTTATATAGTCTAGACTTGTTATCTCACACTGCTATTAAGCCATCAAACTCGCAGAGTTTCCCAAGCCACAGATTCCCCTTTAGGCCATTTTCACTCACCAGTTCTGTCCCAGCAAACAAAGTGCCCATTAGTCATAGATTTGAGACATTAAGGTCAAGAAAGTTAATATTGGATGACTACACAAATATGCAAAAAAATCCTATTCTGTTTATTCATTTCTGTAGACAATTCAAACTACCATTTGTAGATACTCCAGTAGCTGAGGTCTTTGACCATAGATAGTTTACATTCTGGAAACATTTCTTTTCAGCCCTATTATAGACATTGAGCTCTACCAGCCCAAAAGATTCGGTTAGAAAAGGAAACTTCTTTGAAAGGATGAGAATTAAGTACTCACGCTGCCTCTGCTCCTTAGCAAAGAACTCCAATCTTTGAAGGTAATCGACAGAATCTGGGAAGTAGATAATACCAGATAGTTAGATAGGGCTCTCTATTCACTTCCAAAGGTCTCATCAAAACTAAGATAATCATAGGCATTTAGAAAAAAGTGGGAAGATTTGGAAAATATGAACACAGCAATGGGGTACGTAGAATGTGTTTTGACTTCATACTGTGGACCTTCAGAGTTTGCAAGAATGAACCTTTAATGGGATGACACCTCATTTTTATAGACAGTCTTGGCTGAGTACTCGGCAACTAGCTGCATTTAAGCTTCTACTGAGTGTGATTTTATTTACATCAGGTTTGTATTTTATGAGCTATTTTTCAATTCTAACTAATATATTTCGGTTATTAAGTTTATTCTAGGCTAGATAACACTTGTAGAATTAGTAGATGGTGAAATGCGATTCTCACTGGATACATATGGCTTTCAAATTGCCACCGTTTACTGCGTTACCTTTTGTTTCTAAATTTAAGCCTGTCATTACACAGAAATAGAATGTTTCCTTATGAAATATCTTTATAACAATTTCCGTGGAGTCAAAAGAGAGCTGTGAGTTCAATTGTGGAAATAACATGTGTTTGTTTAATGGAAAATGCTACCTTTGGTAAAATGGAATTTTACAAAACATACACACTACATCAGTCCTCTTCTGTCACATTGCAACTGTAAAAAGATAAAGTTACTAGGAAAATTTTTGTTTTAAATTTCCTCAGTGTACTTCCTTTTCCCCATTTGTATTAGTATGTATACTGATACACAGTGGTTACTGAGCTTGAGGATTTTGTGCTCATTTATATCGCATCAACATTACAATTCCTTTCTTCCCTGTCTTGGCCCTCCCATACCTTCTCTCATCCTCCTGGACTTCCGCTATCACACCATTCAGTTTATATAATGTCTGTGTTCTAAGTTTCTCATATCAGAGAAATCATGAGACTCTTAGTCTTCTGGGTTTGGCTCATTTCACTGAGCATAATGGTCTCAAATTGCATCCATTTACCTACAAAAGCCTCAAATCTATCTGTCTTTGTGGAAGAGTAGTATTCTGTTGTGTGTGTGTGTGTGTGTGTGTGTGTGTGTGTGTGTGTGTGTGTGTGTGTGTGTGTGTGTATATATATATATATATATATATATATATATATATATATATATCTCACAATTTTTATCGATAGGTCCATTGATGGATATTTCAGCATCTTCCACAATTTAGCTATTGTTAGTTGTGCTTCTAAAAACAACGGTATCATGTGTCTCGGATATACATTGCTTTTAAGGCTTTTGGAAAGATGCCCAAAAGAGATGCCACTAGATTGAATGGAGTATTTTCAGCCTCTTGAAGAATCTCTATACTTCTCTCCACAGTGGTTGTACCAGTCTGTAGTCCCACCAGCAACGTAAAAAGGGTTCCTTTCTCCCCGCAACCTCACCAATATCGATTGCTGTTCAACTTTTTGGTAAATGCCATTCTCGCTGGGGTAAAATGATATCTTCTTGATGTTTTGATTCTCATTTCTCTAATGGCTAGGAATGCTGAACATATGTTCGTGTATTTGCTGGCTATTTGAACTTATTCATCTTGGAACTGCATCTTCATTTCAGTTGCCCATTTTAAATCGAATCTTTGATTTTGAGAGGCCTACTTTTCTTGAGGTAATCGCTGCATTCGCTATCTGTTTCCTGACCGTCATAGATTGAACAGAGCTTTTCTCCATCATGCCTGTTGTTCCTTGGATCCAGCTGACCATAGACTGAGGCCAGTGAAAACTGTGAGCCAAATAAATGTTATTTTAAGTTGCAAATGCTGGCTACTTTGTGTTCAGTGACAAGAAAGCTAATACAATTTTATCATAAATATTTTATACACATGTTCACTTATGTCCAGGTGCCCTGCAAACCGAAAGAGATCGACATACATTTAAATGTTGTATTCTAGGTGAAAACTTCCCACATTTTATCCTCGGAATTCCAAGTTGAATAGATTGTGAAATAGAGATTTCTAAATTCTTTTTTCTCTTTTATGAGGGAATTGACCATTCAAAAATTCCAAGTGAAAACAAAATTAAAATTTATGGAACACTGCCCTCTAGTGAATATGTAAGTATGTCATCCATTTTACAAAAGAAAATTGCTTTCCCAGTGCTGGTAGCTAACACAGTCGTTGTCACCTCTGTTAGCACATGCTTACAATATGGCAAAATAATGTGCTTTAGAGCATCCCCGTGACATGATTTCATGATCTGAGCAGTCTTTTCAAGAATCTACAGTGTCAGTTTTGGCACAGCATAGCCATCTCTTGAATAAGATGCTTCTACGCTTTCATGAGATTTTGTTTGTAAAATGCAGTAAAAATAGCAGACAGCCTGTGCAATCATAGGCAGTGTCTCTCAAGTGATGCTATTTCTCACACCTAAGAGTTAAAAGGGCAAAGAGTTCAATGATTAATACATAATAACTTTTTTTCTAAATAAACAATTCAACATAGTAGGCGCTGAAGTCTTCACTGTAAACAAATTCGTGCATATCCTAATTGAAATTTCTTCATCTTCACAAAGTTCAATTTTTCTCTTATCCTCTTTTTTTATGTAATTTTGAGAATTTTTATGTAATATTACTTCAATTTACAGTTGACCACACCACACATAGCATCTCACAAACATACTTCCAGGAGAGTGAAAAATATAAAATATATACTAATAAGAGTTAAGAATGAGCAACAGAGAAATATTTGGACAAAAGCATTTCAGACATTATGACACTCAACCCACCCTGTAACCTCTCGTTCAATAAGAGGCTTTCTGCTCCCACCCTCATTCACCTTTAAGATACAAATGAAATAATTTGTTCTTTAACAAATGAAATAAGAAATGGTAGATCTATTTCAGTGATGTTCAGCTTACAAAGTCACATGACCTCTCTTTTGTTCTTTGTCTTTACAAGCAGGATAATGATATTCTCCCTCTAATTTCCCCTCAAGTTGGATGACAAAATGTTCTACTTGGTTTTTTGGTTGTTGTTGTTCTTTTTTCTACTCGACTGGTCATGAGTTTCTTTAGGACACAGTCTGAGGCATTCCATCATTCTGTTGACATCTGAGCATGTGATGTAGATTATTTAAATATTTAATGAGTCAATGAAAATTTACTTTAGCATCTCTACTGGTTTGCTCGGGGGCTTTAATAAAGTTCTGAAAACAAAGTGGCTTTAACAATAACGCTAACAGTCTTGTAGTCCAGGAAGCTTGATATCTGACATAAGGAACAGGCAGTCTTGGTTCCCTCTGAGACCTACAAGGCATCTGTCCCACGAGTCCCTCCTTGCTGTGGAGGTGACCATCTCTTCCACATGTTCTTCATGTCTTCTCCCTTCTGTACACTTCAGTTCTGTGTGCAAGATTCCCCAAGGCACACCATCTTACTGACTAGAATCCCATCTGACTCCAGCACAATTGCACCTTTGCTGACTGTATCCCCAGTGCCCTTCTTTCAAACAGTAAGGCCATATTGTGTAATACAAGAACTTAAAAATTCAACATACAAAATTTTAGGAGGGATAATTTGGCCTATGGCAGTATCTGTTTTAAGAAAAAACTAATCACCCGCAAGAAACCTCAGCTCTGACAGAATAGAATCTGTAATATGATGGCATTCAATTTCCGCAAGGCCAAGACTCCAGTAAGACACTGACCCTACAAACACAACCCTGGGGAAGAAGTATGGATTCTTATGCTCTCTCTCTCTTTTCTCCCCTTGCAAATGGACCTTTCTTTAAACTCTGCCTCCTTTTCATACATTATCCCTGTCAAACACTGGGATTCACACACGCAGGCAAGAACGATATTCTGGCTCGCATGGAATTGTTTTTTTTTTTTTGAAACCTGCCTTCAAGCAAATTATTTTATATATTCTGCTGTGCATCACATACAAGATCCTTTAATATAACAAATGGTACCTCCATAGAGGTACTTTAAACAACTATAAGAAATGAATTAAATATTATATAAAACTTTCATCTGCTTCTCTGCTATTATCATCAGAAACCTTAGAGTGATAGACTCTAGAAGCTAAAGCAAAATGAAGGAAAGCAAGGGGTCTCCTGCTTTGGATCACATCCACCTCTTTGTTCAAGATATAGACTTTGACCTTGAGCCATGTATTATGTATGTTTGTTCCTGACCTTGGTTTATTTGCTTCATGTGTGAAACTGCTCACAGATGGCTCAGCAATGGTCTTTTGTGATTTTCATTGGAAAAAATATTTTGTATCTGTGCTTGAATATTTAACAAAATAAACAACACCTATATAATTGTATAATAGAAAAGAACAATGGTTTCATGCCCTTTAAGTTTACTGAGGAAATTCTGAAGCAAACCTTGCCCAAAATATTTGATCAAGAAGACTTTAGCATTCTTATTTTTTGCAGTCTGTTTTATACAACACCCAAATCAAGGCTCTGGACATTTTCAAAGTTTTGACAGGTAGGAATTCAATGGCTCAAAATGTCAACTTCTTGAGGATATATGTCAATGAAGAGGTCCATAGTGAGAAGTGATCACAATATCAATTTAACATATAAAAACTTCAAGGTACAAGATGCATTATTTTTTTCCATTTTATTGATATGTATACGTGCAAAATTTAAGGTTTACAATGGAGTTGAGCCTTTTATGCACATATGTATCTTGTCAAGGTGACAAGGGCTTTTCCACTCTCCTTTTGTCCCTCCCTCTACCCTACTCTCCCTCCCACCTCCCCTACCCAATCCCCGTTTCACTTTGTTTTTCATTTTAAGTTCCATATGAGCTGTGATCTGGGTCTCTCATGTCAGAGAGACCATTTGATATTTCACCTTCTGCTTCTGACTCACTTCACTAAGCATGATGTTCTCAAGTTTCTTCCATTTGCCTGTAAAAGCCTCCACGCTGTTGGGCTTTATAGATGCATAGTATTCCATTGTGTATAAGTACCACAGTTTGTGTATCCACTGCTCTATTGATGGGTATTTTGGTGACTTCCATATTCTAGCTATTGTTAGTTGTGCTGCGATGAGCACGGGTATACATACATCTCTATTGTGTGTTGTTTTGGCCTCTTTTGGATATATTCCCAGGAGGGGTGTAGGCATTATTAAGTGCATAGACTGTCTTCCATCTTAGCTCATACTTTTTTGTGTGACTGAATATTCAAATCCAGAAAACTTTTTTTCTTTCAGGTCTTCAGCATTTTTCTTTCCTTTCTTCACCAAATCTTAACCTTAGAGAAAGATTTTTAAACTCATTTACATTCATTCAAATGTGATTAGCAATAGCTTAACACATTAAATCTAAGGAGAATTGTAATTATTAATAATATCATTATTAACAGGAATTGGAGTTTACATTTAGACAACTAAGGTCAATCTCAGGATTTCAGGCAGTTGCAATATATTTGAGGGAACAATTTTTAAAAAGAATAGTAGAGATCATTTTCCTGTGTTACTATGTAAGTAAAATAGAACTGTCCCCTATGGGAGACTTTTCAATTGAAAATTTGGAAACTACTAGACTATCAGGAAATTAATTTAGTGGCTCACATTCAGTATTTTAAAAAAGTGAAACAGAAAATAATAGCATTGAGAGGAAAAGAATAGAAAAATATCAGATCTTATGTATGTATATTCATGTCACCATAACATAATGTAAAATATAATTTAAACATAATTAAATACTGAGTCTTTATGGAAAGTGCACTTGCTGTCATAAAGGGAAATGTCTGAGAAGCACTGACACGGGTAGAAGAAAGAGCTCCATTTTCAGACTACTGCAGGAAATATTCATAAAATTATCTTTGAACGGGATCTAAAATTTGGTATACTTGAGTTCTGGAAGATCACTCAGTTGACAATCATGACATAAAAGTTTTCATATTTCTAATATCACAGTTCTTCTGATATTTTCTGGGAGTTCACCAGGCCTAGCCAGTGTTCCATACAAAATACCTATGTCAAATACTGCAGAGTCTCTGTCCTTGAGAAATTTACAATCGTCCTGGGAAACAGACCAAAAGAGCAAGCACAGTGTGAGAGGAAGCAAGGTGATCCCAGATCCTCCAGGAGGCAGAGAAGACTGCTAACCCACGAGGCTTCTTGGGGTTGGGGGCCCAGATCTTTGTATTGAGGGACAACTGAGGCTAAGTGGCTCCATCGGTCTGGGTCCAGATAGGGCCGAGAGGCTGCACTGTGTGGTGCAAGGTGAAAACTTCACAGCAGAGGCAACTGAAAAATGCTGGTAGAGCACACAGCAAAATGTCAGTTAGCACCTTCGGGAAACCTCTCAGCGTTAGTGGGGTTGGAAAGATAAAGAGAAGGGTGGGGTGGTGGTACCTGGAAGGAGCCCAGCAGCTGGGGCTCTGTGGTACCAACAGAGCTCTACGGGGTTCTGCTCGACAGGAGCTGAGATGGACGGGGTGCAGCGGCCAGGGCAACTGCCTGTTGCTGAGGTGAGGATGGAGCTGGAAATTCCCTGGTTTCGCTTCTACCTTTCCTCTTTCTGCTGAACTTGTGTCCCTTTGCACCTCCCACAGTGTGGGAGCCACAGTCTAGGACTTTCTTTTTTTCGGTTTTTGATAAGCACATTATTATTTTTTCATTGCTTCTGTTTTTGTTTTACCTTTCGGAGCTCTAAGTGAGGATCTCTTTTGTTCTGGCTACATGGAGCAGTGTCTCATGAAGACACCTCTCACTCTGTGACCCGCTAGCAGTCAGCCTCTCTTACTTGCCAACTTTCTCCAAGTTTCAACTCACTTATTTAGTCTGGAAAATAATTCCTTACACATACATTGATTTCTGGAAGATGGGACATAAAAGTATACCCTACGGCAATGAAATTCTTCAAATCTTTTTGACACTAGTGTCTACTTCTTTTCAAACTAGCATTCATTCCATAATACAGTGTGAATTATTCTTCCATATGCAATGCTATGTTGGAATTGCACTTGATGTGATTACAATCCATCTACTAAGTCAAATAATGACTCTGTTATTTTCTGCAGTTAGGTGATCATTCAGGCCAAGTTATTTTAACTATCACTAAAATAACAGAAATTATCATTCTATTATATATATAATGAATTTGTGGGGGCAATTACAACTCATTTCACATCTAAATGATAAGGTAACAAAACTTATCTGTGTTTGGAAAAGGAAACAGAGCCGTTCTCTACAGTGAAGAGAAAAATGAGTGCAGTTGCACCTTTCTGTGTGTAACTGCTAAGGCCCAATAATCATATACTTATAGGCAGAATTGTATTTCAGGACCATTAAAGACTCTCACTATTAAGCATTCCACGATGAAGCATTTATACAGCACAGAATTCCTTTATTGTGTAAATAATCACCATTAGTTTATTTTTTCAGTAAATCCAAATTTTTACATATTTTGCTTAACTCACGACACAGCTGTGTTTATGGAGAAACCTGAACCCTTGTAGATGAGTAATCTTATCATCATTCATTTTCTCCGGACTATAAAAGATAGGCAAAGATGACAGCCATGAGCCCTAATGCTTGCCAAGAGCTTACCAGAGTGATCTTTTATAAACATGCTATGGAATTTTCCCTAAGATAAACACACTTTCAATCCTTTCAAAACACTTCCATGAAGCCCAAGCCAGGAAGCAAACACTGATAACACCGAGGTGTCCCTCTCGATATGGTCTCTTGGCCCTGCTTCCTCCACACATCCTCACCTCTGCGGTCAAGAGGAAGGCCTCCCTCTACTTCTAAGAGACCCCAAATTAGAAGTGACCACTTACCACAGCCTCTTCCATAGTTCCTGTATGGCTCCCTAAAATAGTGTGACCCCTGTGCTACAGGCTAGACGCGTTTGGCTTTGTAACAAGAGAGTTATCAGGTCTGCTGAAGGTAGATTTTGCTCTGGGGCATCTTGACTTGATGACGACATAGAAAATACATTCAGTGGGAAATAGTTCCCAAATTGTGGTTTGCATGAGTTGAGTCTAGAAGTTATGAATCCTTCCCCTCCCCCAGAAAAATATTACAAAATTATTTTTGGTGACAGGATATAACTAAAAGAATTAAAGTAGCCAGCAGTTGGAGAAAGAAAATTTATGTACCTCATGAGACAGTAAGCAGCCATTATGAAAAAAAACAAGGAAAGTGGTATGCTGAGATTATATATACCGATCAAAATAAATAGGGGACAAATACGTACAGGTGACCTCACGCAGGCTTTGCTCGGGAAGAACCATGGTCAGGGATTGGTCTGTAATTTTCTAGTATTTTTAAGGCTGCTATATGATAGCACGAAAGAGAAGAGATGCACTTAGAAAGGGCTTATCATTGCTATCAATGCTTTAAAAAATAAAAATGAAAAGCAAAGTATAAAGGAAAGGAATCCTGAGTAGGAGTAAAGCTGTCCAAAAGGAATTACTTCAACTGCTGGACCCTGAGCCCTTGGTTATGACTGCAAATACATTTGGGTGAGTAAAAAGTTCTTTTCCCCGTGTAAAGTCCTGCCCAAAGCCTTGAAGAAAGCTTAAGGAGAAGGAGAAAACTCCGAGGGATACCTTAGAAAGCCAAGGGTGCGCATTCAGATGCAGGAATGACTCCAGCATGGCCGACTGGAGCGAGGGAGGAGGAGAGAGAAAAGGGGCGGAAATTACTTCGTATTTGCTAGATTACCTGAACACACACACCTCTTCTCTATGACCTGCAAAGGCAATTCTGGTACAAATTTATGCCTATTCTGTTCATTTCATCATTTTTCTTCTTACTGCTGCTTTGTGAGGTAAGCATTTGTACGTTCATTTCTCCTAATGTTGTGACATGTCTTATTTCTGAGAAGATCCACATCTCCTTTGAGGTATATCCTGCTTTTGAATTGCTCTTTTCCACAGGGGCAGAAAGAATGGACTTTCTCATAATAATGCAGTTTATTTGTAGCACATATATTGTGTCTGGGATCAAATGGGAAATATGGATATGCGACTCCCTAAGGACACAAATATTTATATGTGAAAAATAGTTCATATCATTTCTGGAAAGCTTTCAAGCTGACTTGCTGGGCCTGGGGAGAATGACAGCAATTGTATATCTAGCCCAGTGCTCTGGGCTCTGGAGATGTGGACAGCGGCTCAGCCTGTCCTACCTTTCTGCCCTCTATGCTTGTCCCAGTGACCATGCTGATAGAGATGTTGTAAGTGAAGGAAGAGAGGGGTAATATTTCAGTGAGCAAAGGAAATGATCTGATCCCAGGTCATGCATAAGGTTGGGAATTTATGAATCTTATCTGAAACTTGTTTGAAATTTCAGGTAATCAATGGATATTTAAAAAAAAAAAAGAGAGAGGGAATCTATTTAGGGAGAACAGAGAGATTATATAGAAAACACGACTCTACAGAATGAACCTTTTCCATTAAATATATTCTAAAGAACAATGGAACACAGTAACAAAGGTATATTGTAAAGTACTTGTATACTTCATATAGGCTAATACTATACATACACAAATATACAAATAACATACATACACAGAACCTGAACTTGAATATCTACTAGTGTATATACAAACATATATGTTGATATAAAATATGTGCATGCTTGAGCTGAGTGCCAGGATCTTGCTAGTTTCTTATTATTTATTACTTTATTCACAATCATCTGATGAGATTGGCACCATGTACGTTCTAATTTACAGAGTAGTCAATAGAATCTTAAAAGAGAAGCCATGTGTTTAAAGTCACATAGCTCATGATATTGAAAAACCTCAGATACCTGAATTTGGAGCAGGTTTCCCTAACCTCTAGAATCTTAGTAGCTTGAGTTAACCTCTCTCAATATGAAGAAGTCAGCTTTCTTTTTGGAAAATTGATCAGTTGATCTATCTAAATCACTAAGATGTAATCCTCCTAAGAGCCTCAGTGGACAGGATGAGAGTGGTCATAGATTGCTCTCTGATCCCTTTAAATGAGACTATTACTACTACTCCAATCAGGCTTTTGGCCCAACAGCTTTCCATAGGAACACCCATGGCATAGTCTTTTGACCATTGTCTAATCATGGAACAAATTATTTTCAAAGTCCTTTATACATTTTATGGGCTTTCCAGAATATTGGAAGAAATTTTAGCTAAGCAAATAAAGTCCTACCTAGGCACATATAGCTAAGTTAAATATTTACTTTCCTACATAAAAATCTTTATGATGAAAAGTATATTCCTTGAAGTCCATGAAGTATATAAAGATTCTGAAAAAAATGGCTGCTTGGAGACATTGGGATTTTAGTCAACTTTGAAGTAAGTGATTTCACATATTGTATATTAAGTGAATGCTTACACCTGAGAAACCAAGCACTTGTATTTATCCTATACGGTGACTATCTCCTACGTCTCTTGGGTTCCTTCCAATATTCCCCATCAACCGGCAAACTTCATCTAATGTGTTGTGCGCTTTTCTTATTCACACACCCGGCTGGGCTGTGAGCTCTGGGAGGGCATGAGCTCAGTCAGTCCAGTTCCTCTTTGCATCCTTAGTATCCGGGAGAAACTCTAGGACAGGGCAGAAGCTCGACAAAATTTTTGAGTGAATAAATAAAGGAACTATAATAAAGTATATTGGGCTTATATACAGCAGTTTGGCCAAACTTTGGTGCCCAGATGTTTGGTAAAACATCAGCTGTCACTGTAAAGGTATTCTTTTAGATGTCATTAACACTTATGGCAGAATAAAGAAAATTATCCCACAAGATGTGGGTGGATCTCATCCAATCTATTGAACCACCGCCACACCAAAAACGATGAAGTTACCCCAAGGAAAAAGGACCCCCACCTCCAGATTTCCTTTGAACTGCATTTGGATGGCAACAACAATTCTTCCCTGGGTATTTAGCTTTCCAGCGTGCTGGGCAAGTTTTCTACTTACCCCTCCCCTGCAACTGCGTGGGTCATTCCTTAAAATAAACCAGTCTCTCTCTGTTTATCTCTGTCTCTCTGCCTTTGCCTTTCTCTCCTTCTGCCTTCCTCTTTCTCTAATCACATGCATTATCAGTTCTGTTCTTTTGGACTAATCAATGCTCCTTTTATTCTTTAGATTTCTAGACCATGACATAATAACTAATGGTCCCATAATCTCATGCAAAGTACTGGTTTCTAGTTTTTCCATAGATTGGCAAGAGCCTTTCCAGATCAGCTGGAAATACTCACATAGAATCAGAATCCAAGCTTTCTGTGTCTCCTGTTCATGTTTTCTGGCCTAAGGCTTGATAAGTACTAGCTTCCTGGGTTGTGGAAGGAAGGGTTACGTGAGCATTCTTACCTCCTGGGAGCTTCTTCCAGCAGCCAAACCACCACTGGAGTTCTAAGTTACAGCCCAATCTGTTTCATCTGAATGGTACTTTGGCTGCCTTGTGGTGTTCTCAAGCCAACTGTTCAATCATTTTATTCTCTAATCCAGTCTGTGTGGATGTACCTGGCTAATGCACCTTCTCATTTCCATATCTGTGCCAATTATGTGGATTGCTGCACTGCAGCCAAAAGTCAATTTATAGCACTCAGGGTAGTCATAGCCAAATCTGCTCACATCAAGGAGCATTGAGTCCAGTTCAACATTCAAAGAGTTAATTTTTAAAAAGGCACAGACCACAATGGATAGAATCAAAGAGATGGCTAAAAGCAGAGCAGCATGTTGATTTCTTAAAATGCCCAGGAAACATTTCTAAATTGAGTGCTCAGAATAGAAAATAATCCATCAACTTGATTGAGAGTTGAAAAATATTGCCAACTTCTGCTCATTTTCCAGCTGTGAGCTACATTAGATTAAGAAGGCCATACTCATATTCTGGCTTCATAGATATTAAAAATGGTCTTAAGAGTAATCACCATAATGTGAGATTTTGAACTCAGGTTGGAAGGGACCCAGGGCTGATAAAAGAGATGCTGAGTGGGGTAGAGTGCACAGTTAGGTACAGATGTGCTGGGGTGGAATTGTGGCGAGGAATTGTGAAAACAATCTAAGGGAGAGAAAGTGGGGGTAAGAGCTTAAGGCAAGAGGATGGCATAAGATTACCAGAGTCTACATCTCCTTACATTTGGAATCTGACTGACATACATTTAAACACATTCATAACTTTGTATATAATATTAATCCATGTGATAACCTATCGCCCTTGAAAAGGTAACAGGGATCTTCCCCCTTCGTATTCTGGCACCAAATGACGTGTTGTCAGTTGCACATTTGTCCTCCCTGGAAGATTAACCAGCGTATGCTTTGGTTACCATTTCGGGAGCACCTCTTCTCCAGGTCCTCTCTATAAGCAGGATGATGGTCTCTCACTGACAGATCACTAGTAGTCCTCCTTTTCCTCAAACAAGTTCACTGTGTGAATAAAAATTTTTGTGTTTTTACTTTGTTGTGCACTTTTGCCTTCTTGACTACCAAAGATAACTAGTCAAGCTTTGATACGTATTTCTTCTCTGTGAGATGAACATCTACATTTCTTTCACCTTCCCACTGTATCCACCATGCTGAATAAACTTCTCTGAGTTCACATTAAGGGGAACTACTATGTGATTCAGCAATCGTGCTACTGGGTATACGGAAATAAAATCATACATAGAAAAAGTGTTGCACTACTGTGTTTATTGTAGCTCTAGGCACAACAGCCAAGATATGGCATCAACCTAGGTATCTTTATAGAATGTGATTAAATACTACAATCTCCAAGTGTCATCCAATGGAACTCGCACGGACATGTAAAGATATTACAGTACTCACCTTGTTCATTGGATCTGGTGTTGTGCAACTTCTGTGCTTACCAAAGTCAAAATGAGCATGAAAGGTAAATGTTTTGAATGACTTTAAGACATCTAGGCAACTGGGATCAGCTAAAGATAGACTCGAGCAAACTTCTAGAATGACTTCAAAAAGTAGCAGAAATAATGCAGTAAGTGTGGTTGAAGCAGGGGAAGTATTTGAAAGTGGATTAATGGTAATGAGCTTTTATTGTAATACATTTTTAAAAATTTTATTTATTTGTTGTATTTTTAATCATACCTTGTATATCTTAACATAGTATTTTCAAAAATATTCAATATTATTGATCATATTATAAGAAAAAAAAAGAGATAAAGAAGAAAAAAAATTTGGCCTAGTCTTGTATTAACTTGGGGTAAGTAATGATGTCATGAATTAATGATCAGTGCAAATAAAATGCTTCGTTATAGTATTATGCTGATTCCTCACTCATTAGCTTTTTTCTCCAAGTCCTGGGGACATAGTGCAGTGATATATCATTTGCCTAGCATATGCAGGCCTAGGGTTTGATCTCACGTACCACAAAGGAAAAAAGATTTGGTTTCTAATATTTAAGACTTTAACAAATTCAGTGCTTATCAGTAGGGTTGGGTATAACAGTAACAGACATTCCCGTGAAAGACAGAAAAAAAATATGAAAACCATATGATAACTCTGAGGACTTGTTTCATAAGCTCATGTAGTCATACACTGGATTATTAGAAAAGAGAGAGAGAGAGAGAGAGAGAGAGAGAGAGAGAGAGAGAGAGAGAGTGTGTACTACTGGGCATGAACATGCAATCATATAAAAATGGCTAAAAGAAAGGACAGATGTCATTTAGGTTGTACAGTCAAGAGAATGAAGACCATATTTTGTTTTTGAATGTTAGCAATGTCTCACATTGTCAAACACATATTGATTACAAATGCAATGAAAATTCTTTGTTAGAAGATCACTAACTGAGGCCAGAAGATACTCTTTTCTTGAGTCACCCCCACTCCCTTGGTTACTTCCTACATTTCCATCCATACTCACTGAAGCTTTTCTCCTTTCACCCTCTTCTATGGGTTTTTCCTTTTCTTGTATTGAGTCTAGCCTAGAGAGCCACGCGTGGCCTTAACAGCCATTGCAGCCCTAAGACAGAGTCCAGGAAAAGATAAGAAAGTGAGTGGAAGAGGAAGCAGGCAAACACCAAAGAGAGCCCTCGCCTGCCCTTTCCACTCGCCAGTGGACAATGCGTGCCAGCGAAGACTGTGACCATCTCCAAGCTCTTTCCTGCCCAGCTTTGTTTCAGCTTAGTAACCAAGTATAATCTGAATAAAAGGAATAAGGCAGGTTATTCAGTTTCTAATTGCTACTTGCACAACTTTTTCCTAATTGCATTTTCCATAGACAATTTCTGCCAAAAAGAACATTCCCCTAATGATGCTGGCAAGACAGTTTGTCAAACACTGACACCTAGTGAATGTTACTATGCAGACCTTGTTCTCAGCTCCGCTTCGGGTCCAAAAACTTTCAGACATTCAATTTAGGAGGCAGTCAAATCTCATTCACCTACTTTTAGTATTAGACTTGGCAGAGTTTGACTCCGAAGTGGCGCTCCCTCTCATTACAGAGCCCCGTGCGTGAGGGAGTGTGTGCTCTTGGAATGCTGGTGAAATGTTTAATCTAAGAAAAACAACCAAGAGACGGAAACTCCTGCGAAATCACCCAGAGAGGCTCTCAAGTCAAATATAAATTTTTAATATTCGCTCACTGCCCTGGTATATGATCAGCACTGAGCGGCCCCTCCTTTCACAAGGCCCGGAAAAGAGCTCCGTATTCAGCCCGCAGGGGTCCAGAGTGAGTTACTGAGCTGGCTGCAGCCGGAGACCTGGCACTTCAGGGGCGCCCTGTGCCAATGGCTGTGATCTAATGGAAGAAACTCAGACCCACAGAGAGACAGAGACTTGGTGACGTGTGATAGAGTCTGAATGGAACTCGGAGCGACACTGTACTTGGAACACACGCGAGTTTCACCAGACAATGATATTTTATTCACCAAATTTCTTTGCAGTTTAGTTTATACTGCCATAAAAGGACGAAGAGTCATGGCCCGTGATTTGGGGAAACAGTGAGATGGGCATGGAAAGAACTTCAGGGCAGAGGGTTGGGCCAGGTTTCGCAGCTGGTCTGTCTTTGGGCTCAGTGGGGTTTTTTTTCACACTGATTCTACCTTACTCCCCAGTAGACAAACCATGAAGCAGGAAGAGGGAGCAACCCCTCTACTCCGTCATTGTGCAGCCTGGCGACTTGCCTCACAAAACGTCCTCTGACGCTGCTCAGCCAATGATGGGTGAGCTCGCAGTGCACCCGATACTGACACTATGGTGTGACAACTGCCTTTCCGAAGCTAAAGCCACTTATTATTCTAACAGATGGCTTCTGACCCCCACCCCTCAATGATTGGTTTCAGAATCCTGGTGTACCTCTTTACTGGTTGTAGGGTCTCAACCAAGTTATTTAATCTTCATTGGCCTCAGTTACCCCATGAAAAAGCGGATGAAAGCAATACTTACCCATGAGATTATGAGTGTTTACTTGTGTGTATGTGTGTGTGCACGTGTGTGTATGTGTAGACACGTACTCATGTAAACAGAGAATGTATTCCACCACATGACATTTTGGTCAACAAAGACCACATATATAATGTTGGTCCCATAAAATTTTATTGTATCTAGGTATGTCATAACCTATCACCCAGGTTTGAGTAAGTGCATTTTGATATTTGTACAACAAAATTACTTAATGATCCACTCTTCCCTGAAAGGAAATATGGATGCTTCCTTCTAAGAACCTGTCATTATTCACACCCTCTTAATTCTGCTTGCTCTGCAGCATGCGTATCTGTCTACATGTGCACATATGTTGAGGAGGCAGGTATGCAAGCATCCTTATGTCGTCAATGACATCAAATCAGAAATGTTTCCCAAAGAAAGGCTGTGCCTACTCCTTTCAAGATTTGTCTCAAGTGGCAAAAAAAGGTTCATGGTGGCTCACTGTGCTTTTTCACAGCTACTCAAAGCAGCTGAACATAAAAATGGAAATCTGATCTTTGTTCAAATGAGATGAGATCTGTGGTGTCTAGAAGGAAAGGAGCAAAACACACAACACCCCTGTGTCTTTGCCTACACAGTGCCTTCTTGTTTTCCTGTTATGAGTTATGGCTCAAAGTGGGCAGATATTTTAGCATGCTGAACCAGTAATTATATAAAAATGCCAGAGACATTTTCAGACATAGAGGCCAAAATCCTCATTGTATTAAATGGCTACCAAGAGTCTTCTCAGTGCCCTGGGACTGTCCCCTAATCATGACCCCCAGACCATTTTTGTTGTCATCTTCTGTTATCATCAGAAAATAGTTCATCCATAAGAAAAACTCAGAACGCTAAGGTCACGTTCCTATGACTTGTCAAAAATATTATGAATGCAACTTCTTTGTGCCTTATTGTGACAGTGTATTAAAAATCTAACATTAGTTATGTTCTCAAACTGTCATTCCATACCTAAAAAGCTATGCTGTGTGGTTTGCGGTGTGCTATACAAGTCTGATAAAGTTTGCTAAGACCCCCTAGTTAGGCTTTAGTTAGTTTTGTAACATTCACGTTTCTTTTTGTGCAGTTCTTCTTGTGCCCTCTGATAACTTGGACTCAGGAAAATCCCAGAATTCTAACCGCTGTATATTGCTTCTCTAAACTCTGCTTTTGCAACCTCGGGATGCTGAGTCACTTGATACTGACTCTCACCCTGCTCCCTTGTAACAGGCACGTAACCCCCCTCTCACATAATGGACATGCTAAAGGTTCCAAGTGGCTGATGTTATTGCTATGAATAAAGCTTCGGTTTTCACTCTGATGATGCTGTAATCGCCCCATCCCCTGTAATCGCCCCTTCCACATCCCTATCTCAGCCCTCTCCTGTCCTGGATCAAGACTGTTCTCTGCTTTCTCACCTGGAGGAACAGGTTTGACCTGGCCATCAATAAAGGTCCTTGTCTTGCTTTCACTGGTGCTTGGGGGGTTCTTAGAAGTGAAATACAACATTATTCTCCCTTAGTTTGTACACCTATTTCTTGAACAGACATATCCTGACTTTAGTTTAGATCCATTCACGAATTTTCTTTATTTTTGCTAGCACATTCTGCACTTTCCATTTGTCCTGATTTATCTGTGTTTATTATTTTTCCTCTTTAAGTTTGTTTGGATTGATCAAAATTCATTTATTCTTTATTATGTTTTGTTGTATTCAAAACTACATATTCTATTTCTCTGTGTTATATATATTCTTAAATTTCTACTTACACATAAGAAACTCAAAAGTTAATCTTCAACCTTATTCTTCTTAAAAAATAGCTTAGCATATTCTAATTTTGAAGATTTTCTCCATGAAGTCAGTTTCTGAACTAAGTTGTTCACTGTTCTTCTTACAGTTTGCACAATCATTTCCTGTGACAAATAATCACGAATTTAGTAGTTCTTTTATTATTCACAACTAATTTTTCCTCAACTCTTCCTGGAAGAATTTCAGAAATCTCAGGTGAAAAATATCCCAATATTTAAAAAATATGTAACTTAACATTTGTGTCCATGTTCCTGTGAGATTTTATTGATTGATTCATAAGGGATTTTTTTGGCGGGGGTCGGGGGGGGGGTGGTCCTTGCTTACTTCCTCATTGCTGGGACAGAATACCCAACATTTACAATTTAAGGGAAGAACAGTTGAAGGTCAGTCTGTAGGTGGGCAGCTGGCAATGGTAGAGGCACAGGGCAGGAGGAACAAGTAAAGACGGGCCTCTCGTGGCGTGGCTGACGCTAAGTCAAGTGAGTGAGAAAGGGCAGAGCCACGCCACCCGCCCCCCAACCCCCGGCCGTCCCCTGTGATTCGTCCCTCTGGATCACGCCCCAGTGTTCCGATCCTTCCAATCAGGCCCCCGCTCTTCACAGCACAGCCCTATTTTACAACATCTGAATACACGAGGCTTTTGGGGGGACACTCCAGATCTGAATTATAACCGGGGAGTTGGATGTTCTCTCCTACAAAATCTAATTAATTTTCTTTAGCACTTGGAATTAACATTTCTTTCGTTTTTTTTGTCAAAAGCTTTATTTTTAAATTTAATTTCCATGGTATAGGTAATGTCTTTTCTCTCTGGATGCTACTAAGTTTGTTATATTTATAAAACATAAAGGTTCAATTACGTTGTGTGTGGGTGCGAATTTGGTCCTTTTTATATTGACTGTGATTTAGTGTATTTTGTGAATCTGACGAGCAATGTTTTTTATTTTTTTGGAAAATTCTTAGTCATTATCTTTCAGAATTGACTTTTACTTATTATCTCTGTTTCATAAAATTATAGTGATAGACATGTTGGCCTTTCTTGTTTTTTCCTCCATCTTTGTTATTCTTTTTTCTTATTTTGGTGATTTTCTATTTTTAGCTACTCCATTTTAAGCAGTTTTAAAAATGATTTTTGTGTTCATTGATTTTGTACAGTTATGTCTGCTCTTTTGTATTAATGACTCTTTTGTCTTATTTCACTGACTTTTTATCATTTGTAATTTTTTCAAATAAGCCTAACGCACTTGGGGAGATAATATTCCTACATTTAATTTTTATTGACTTGATGATATACCTGTATAATTTATTGTTCATTCTATAGTCTACTTTGAAATGCAAGGACAAAATTTGTTCTACTTGACAATTTGATCATGATATTCTATATTCTTTCACGTTTCATAATGTTGGGCTGCCTGCTTATGTGAAAAGAAGGGAGAAATTTATTTGGAGAAACCAGATGAGTACTGTATTGACAGAATAAGTCTCTGGAGTTATTTTGGTTTTTGTTCCTAGAGAGCTTGCCTGCTTTCAGGTAGTACACATTAGCTTCTGTATTCCCACTCCATATGGAAGTGAATGTTTGATTTCAAATGGGCTTAAGAACAAATGTTTGTAAATCTATCTATTTAGAGTCCATACAACTAATTTCCTGCCTAATGGTCAGGCCCTAAAGCAGAAGTGTCAAATGGAGCACCGTGGCACTTGGCCTGATGTGAGCTTCAAAGGGAAATCAGACTCTGCTCAGGGTGAAAGGCTATGGAACAGGAAAACTGAAATTCTCCTAAAAGGAATTGACCTCATTTGTTACACAGTGTGAGATGGTTTAAGCTTACTGGCACTCTCAAAAAAAGAAAGGAAGGAAGGAAGGAAGGAAGGAAGGAAGGAAGGAAGAAAGAAAGAAAGAAATTGTAATAAAGAGTAATTCAGAGGAGACTTGTAGACTCATGAGAGATAGAAGCTAAGCCACAGGCCAGCTAGCAAACCAGAGAAAGTCAGGGGAAGGAACAATGAAGACAAGCCCTCTGCTGTGGTTTGGTCTGGAGTATTCCCCCAAAAGCCTCATATATTTAGATGTAGTGAGCTAACTGTGGTTATGGTCAAGGAAAGGGACAGAGGGGAACCTGGAAAAAGCTGTCATAGGGAGAGATGGGCCCACTCAAGCTGCTTATTCTGGGAGCTACAACATTAGGGATTTCAAAGTGCCTATGTGTGTTGGGGAGATTACTTCACAAAACTAACTTAACTAATTACTAAACAAATAAATATGCGAACAATAATAGCAAACCCTGGAGTGGAGGGCAAGGTATGCTGGAAAACAGTTTATAGACTTTGTTATATTATCTAAAAGCCCAGCTTTCAAGAGCAACAACAACAGCAAATCAAGACATGCAAAAAAAAAAAAAAAAAAAAAAAAAAAAAAAAAAAAAAAAAAAAAACAAAAAAAAAAAAAAAAAAAAAAAAAAAAAAAAAAAAAAAAAAAAAAAAAAA